>CM076580.1:562365212-562713409 GCA_034641835.2 Pinus albicaulis | reverse complement strand
AAAGATGATTTGAGCTCTTAAGGTAGGAACAAAATAAGTTTTTGGAGATACAGCTACTGTGTAAGCATCCTAAGGTTGTCAAAAGTGAAATTATCATGTTTCAAGGAGTAAGAGAAAGCCAAGGCAGTGTTTTCAGTCACCTGCAATCAGAAGTGTCAAAGAAGGTAAGAACATGGGCTAAAATCCATGGTGAAGGCAAAAGAGGGTTTTGAAGGTGTCGCTATGTGAAATCCTCCCAAAAGTGTTTGATAAGCTTGTCATGCCTTAAGGAGTAAAAGAAAGGTCAAAATCATCATTTCAATCACCTACAAACCAGAAGTGGTCAAAAAAGAAGAAAAACATGAGTTAAACTCCATGGTGGAAGTAAAGAAAGGTTCTGAAGAAGTTGCTATATAATTAGATCCCAAACTTGTCAAAGTGAACCTGACATGCCTAAAGGAGCAAGGGAAAGATCAACCTCAATGTTTTCAAGTCACCTGCAAAGCAAAAATGTCAAAAGAGTTAGTGAGAAAGTAAAAAAAAAGTGACTTTAAAAAACATTAGAAAGTGGGTTTCATGATTAAATCAAAGTTCCTAAATCTATAAAAGCCATTCTACACTTCAGACAAATCATTGTTGCCTTGCAAAAGAGTTAAGCATTCAGAGGAGAAACAAGTTTGAGTTTTCAAGCAAATTAGGGCGAAATTTTGTGGTGTTACGCCCTCAGGTCGGCGCTGCGTGCCTGGCGGAGTGCTGCGTTCTTGCCCGACACCCACACCAGATTTTGACTCAGCGTTGCGCGCCTGGGACTGAACGCTGCGCGCTTGGGATTGAGAGTTGCACCCTTGGCTTAGACGCTGCGCTCTTGGCCAGGAGGGCCTTCTAAGCATTTTGACCATCCAAATCAAGTCAAAACACCTCCAAATCTCTGCCAAGTGTCTTTGAAGCGTTCTTGAGGGTAAGTACCATCACCTAACCACATTTTCAAGCTATTTGGTGTTTTCTAAATGAATGAAATCAAACCCTAAGGAGAAAACCCTAAAAACCATGCTTGAAGTCACTGTTAAAACCTCTTTCCATCTGCATATGAAGAGTATCAGTCAAAACAGAGTGATTGCACAACTGGGGGTTGTCATTAAGTGTTTTAGCCTCTCACTTGGCCTAATATACCTATACCCTCACTTACTCATTCCCTCATTAGCCTAAACTGCCATTTCATCACCATCTTTTCATTCCATTTCCATTTACACTCCAAGGTTGGTAAAATAGAGTATAAACATGTCAGTAGAGGGTTGTCATTGAGTTGTTAGCCTATCCCTCATTCTCATATACTTACACCCTCACTCATTCATCTCATTCACTTGTAAAGGCTACCATTCCACCATCCCTTCATCTCATTTCCATTTGTAGTCCTAGGGTTTCTCAGGCGGAGGTTTCAAAATGTAAGAGGGGAAAGGCAGTGACGAGTGGTGGAGAACACGAAATTCAGGAGGCATGAGCACAAAGGGTGGAAGAAATCCATAGGTTTTAACCCCTTCAATACAAGGGAGATAATGGCATCTCCCCTTATTTTTCAATGTTTCAAGCATGTAGCATGCTTTGATTTTTGTGAGAAGGTACAGCAGATGCAAAACCACCCTGAGCTAACTAGGCTCTTCATAATTAACTTGCATGAAAAACAAGTTAACCTTGTAGGGGTAATTTTTGAGCTGTCTTCAGATTATATTGCTAATGCCACAGGCATACCAAGTGTGGGTGAGAAATGGTTCAAACAAGCCAATCTAGACATGAAATACTTTGAACCCTACCTAAAGCCTAGATACAAAGACCACAATAAATCCATCTTTCCTTTCTCACATTTGCTTGACAGATATGCACCTATGATGAGAATCATTATGAAATATTTTACATGTGAAGGAAGATTCCCCCGCATTTACTCCTATCACATCAAGCTTCTCATGCACTTTACTAGGGTGAGGATGTTGCACCTACCCTATTACCTCTGCAGAAGCATTGACAAAATGTCCTATATTGTACAAAAGAGAAACTATCCTCAGCAGCTGAAAAGCCTCTTTCACCACTCTCTTAAACAAATGGTTGTTATGCATCAATTGCAGCAGAAGGGTATTCCTTGGGAGGCCTTCATTTCCAATGAGGTGTTCACCAATCCACAAGGCCAACAGCAGCAAGATGTCCCTTCTTCTTCTCATTCTCCCATTCCTCCATCCACTCACATTCCCTCGCCTCATGATGATTCTCCCTCATTAGGGAATTTTGAGGTCAAAATGGAGCCTCTAAGAAAAGGCCTATAAAATAATAGTGGAAATAATAAAATAAGATTTGATTACATCATCAAATGTTAGAGGGAAAAAGGAAAAACTATTTTTTCAACTCGTATTTTTAACTTATCTCCCTATGGGTTTACTCAAATTTCGAGTGAAAACACTCGTTGGATGAAGAATTTAATTTCTCATCCAAGGAGTACCCATGTTGCATACTTTCAATGGACCTTGCTACACGAAAACTGAGAAATACATTAAAAATGTGATTGCAAACACGTTTTTTAATGTATTTCTCATTTTTAATGTAGTAGAGTTCATCGAAAGTATGCAACATGGGTACTCTTTGGATGAGGAATTAAATTTTGCATCCAACGAGTACTCCCACTCGAAATTTGAGTAAAAATTTTGGGAGATAAGTTGAAAATACGAGTTGAAAAAGTAGTTTTATTATTTTATTATTTTTTAATATTTTTACCCTTTTATTTAAAAAATGATAAATCATCCCCCATGGTTGAAATCATCATCTTGAATCCTATTGGTTGTTATAAATTTTATTTTTGTTGTACATTTTTATTAGGAGGCCTATTTTAGACCTCAAAATTCCCCTAATGCCATCCCCTCACAGTCCTTCACATCAGGATGATCCTCCTCCTTCATCACCTATTCACAATCTCTCAACATCATCTCATGGTACAAGCGTATCAAATGAAGAATAAAGCACCGAGGCACATATCAGTGAAGATGATGGCAATGCGGCACAAATCAGTAAGGATGATGGTAGTGGGTCAAAGATCCATGAGGACAGTGATGATACCAATGCAGATAGTAGTCATGATGGCAACAATGATGGCAGTGAAACAATTAGCATAGAGATGGTGAAAATTGAACCTTTTCCTTCGACCTACCAGAGGGGAAATAGGCATGTGTTTTCTGCCCTTAAGAGGCAAGGGGCCATGCCTTCTACATCAACCAAGCAGCTTGACAAAAGTAAGGAAAAGGTCATTGATGAAGAAGAAGAGGACGAACATGTGACTGAACAAGAATTTAAACTTATTCATGTTGACAGTGATGATGAAAATGAGCAAAGGATCACAAGAATGTTATTCAAAAGAAAATATGCCCAAATTAAAGATCTGCAAACCAATCTAGGTAGGGCTAAGAATGTAATCCACTATTTTGAGGTTGAAAACAAGCAATTGGAGGCACGGAAGGCTATCTATGATATCAGAGCTATCAAAGCTCAGAAAGAGGCTGCAAAGACAAAGGAAAAGCTAGATGAGGTCTTAGGCACTCATGATGACACTGAATAAGAGGAAAAAATTCCTAGGAGGAGTCCAAGGAAAATTGGCTTGAAGAAACCTTTAGCCAAGGAGAAGGAGTAAGAGACAACATTGGTAGAGAAACTCACTCCAAGTGAGCTGCTTGCCATGGATATAGAATATTATCAGGAAGCTTGTCTAGAGAGGGAAAATATACACTTATAGGGTCAGTTGGAGAAGACCAAGACAGACCTTGACCTCCAAAAGAAGATGGCAAGGCATTATGCCTTAAGAAACAAGATTGTAAGGGCCAATGTCAAAAGATCCCTTGCAAATATTCAATCCCTAAAGGATGAAAAATGTAAAGAAAAGCTTGACATCCTTGATGATGCATCCTTACAAACATCTAAGACATGATCAACAAGGAAAACCCCAATTTTGAAAACTTTTTCAAATTTTTGAGTTTTTAGAATTTTTGACTATTTTTGAAGGGCCAAGCGCGCAGTGCCACTAGCGTTGCACTCTTTTTGGGCACCCATTGGAGGAAAACTTGACATTTTTCTGAATCCTTGGGCCAAGGACATCACCCTCACAAAATTTCAGCTCATTTGGAGCAAAACTGGTACTCGAAAAGTGCCAAAAACATGCAAAAAATCAACTTTCTACCCTATTTTCAGTGTTGGCGTTGCACCCTGAGCCGTCTTGGGAGAAGTAGTTTTTTCACTAGGAAAATGGACACCGGTTGAAAAAATAAAGGCATTTTTGGAAATTAGACAGGACAATATTTCCAATGAGCTATCATGGAGCTCATTTGGACACCTTGACAACCCCCAAAACTCAGCTGCAAAAAGACCTATTTTCTGGTTTTGGCGTTGTGCCCTTGCCAAAAAGTCAAAAAAAGACACTTGGAGTTAATGAAAAAGATATTTTGAGGGTTTTTAAGGAAAATCACTCTATATTTAGCTCAGAATTTATGTTAGAAGTTATTTTTCATTTATTGAGTTAGGATATTTTGTGCCTTGGGCCTTGCATGGTCTCTTTGGACAAAAATAGCATTTATGATGTAATTAATGATATTTTGGAGACCTAGCTAGGGTTTTGGTCCTCCTTTGCAAGTTAAATACTACATGGAGGAATTATTGTAGTTTTTGGTTGTTAGTAGTTTACTGAACTAGATATCTCATAGATTTGGAGTTAGAAGGAAGTTTGGCTTTGGAGCTTTGTAACATGCTTTTGGATTGAATATCAATGAACCAAGCACATTTACTGGATACATGAACTTTTTCAATGGGGGTGTTTTTCTTTTCTTACACTTTTCTCCTTATGTTTCTCATATTTTTCACTAATTTCTCTTATGGTAGAACAAAAAGCTTAGCTTAATATTTGTTCTTGAAGGCACCTTAAGTTTGCTTGATTCTTGTCATTTAAATGCTTTCTTCTACTAGGTTTAATTAAAAAATTCTTAAATGCTCCTTAATTTCACTAAACTGATATCTTAAATTCTCTCTTTGTCTGAAAGTAATATTTAGAGAATTCTTAACTGCTCTCTAAGGTTACTTGATTGTTGCTTTTAGGTCTGCCTAGTGAAGTCTAGCTGAAGAATTCTTAACTGCTCTTCAGTTTTACTAAACTATAGTCTTGAAAGCATTCTTTGTTTGAAGTATAGTTAAAGGATTCTTGATTTCCCTTTAGTTTTTCTTAATTCATAACTTACTATCATCTCATACTCATTTTATCTAAACGATCCATTTGGTTTTGTTAACTTTCCCTATAAAACACCCTTGACCTATTGTTGCGCATTTTAAGACCTCTTGCAGACCCCATAGCCCAATGGATTGTCTTTCTATTACCCTATCAGTTCTTCTTGAAAACCTACCCAACCAATCAAAACAAACAAAAAGACCCTAATCATTATAACTAGCCTAAAATAAAAACCCTGAAATCAATTAGGTTTACATTTTTTCACAAATATAGAGAGAGCCCTCTCTGGGCCTAGGAAGGCTAGGTCATAGGGCTCTAAAGACTGGTTTGATATTACCCTTGTACATTTGGTCTTGCCAATCTGACAAATTATGGGGACCTAACAGGACCAGTGGCTAAGACTAAGGTAGAGGCATAAAACCTAGCGCCATCAGAGGTGTAGGAGAAAGAATTTTAACTGGATCTATAGGCAAACATATCCAAGCACCAACATGCTCAAAACATCAATAGTTGTTGTCAAGATAAATACCCTCTATGTATACAGGTGATCTCTCTAGCCCAAGAGTGGGTATAGCAACACGAGATTCTTTCTAACATAAGCCTTCACAACTAATGCTTAGAATGCAAAGGGGAAAGAGACATAAATACCTTTTTCCAATCATTATCCTTGGATCTGTTGATGGTGAACTCGAACCATGATTCTTGTAGGCCCGCTTCCTGCTACTAATGGCATGTGAATACCTGTGGATGATTAGGAGAAAACAAAAATTGTGATACAATATATAGTAAAATGTAAACACTAGCTATCTAGCAGATGAAGGAGTACCATAATATTTGCATAATCATGTAGACAAATATAGAAAGAAAAAAAAAGATTTTACTATTGATAAATTAAAAAAAGATAACTTACAACCAGGCCTTGATGTTGGAGGTGTCCTTAGGTGAAAATAGGATTCCTTCACCTAGCTCAAAATCATTCCTCCTCCCATGCACTTAGGCTTAATCATGATGCTAGAATGCAAAGGGATGAGAGTTCACACGAGTCTGATATTGATCAACCAAGCTCTAAAATTGGGGGAATGAGGGATGTGAATTTATAGAAAGGAGAAGGAGGTTGGGAGCCCATAAAAGGAGGAGGGAGGCCCACTTTCTAAGGGATTATCCCCTGTGGATGAGATCAAGGCTCCAAAATTAGATAGCTCGACCTTGTCATCTTTGTTCAACAACCAAATCACCGCCCTTGAGCTTTTAGGGGTCAAAGTTTCTCCTCCATTTGAGGAAGACCTACCAGAAAGGGGATCATTGTAAATTTCCAAGAAATTATGGTGTTGATAGTGTTGGGCTAGAACTAGGGAAAGGAAATGAGTGTAGCCATGTCACTAGGAAGGGTGTTGTCCCAGGAAACTAGGAATTTATCCAAGTTTCCTAAGTAATATTTCAAGGAAGTCTTCTACGGATCTTCAAGGGGATATTTTAGCATATTTCTTGATGATGGAAACATTGCACAAGATTCATCATGGGGCATTTCAGGATTAGGGACGGGAAAATGAGCATGGTGACAAATTACTATGTAACAATAGTCATCTATTTCTCAAAACATAAATATTCCTTGATCCTCCCGTAGATAGAAACAACATGCAGAAAACACACCTGAAATATGCAGATACAACTTGGAACTTATGACTTTCGTATTTCTCTATATTTTGTAGGTGAATAATCCACAACTAAAATTAAATGGGAATTTCAACAATAGGTTGTAACATAAGTTTCATATTTATTGAAGAACACATTCACTCAGGATGTCAAGTGCAGGATGGGAGAGGAACCTGATCTATGCCAGATTTAGAGAAACATATTTTATTTATTTGAATCATGGAAAATTGGTAACTTTCCAAAGTGATATGGGCTAGGCGTGAGATCAAGTAGGTAATTTTGTATCACTGCTTTCATGAGTTTGTCTCCTTTTTAAAGAAATTTTATACCAAGTCTTAGTGTCTAGAAATAATTTACAAAATCCACAATTGAAGTAATTGAATCTCTTCCTTTAAAATGGTAAACTTGTTTCACCATTTCCTATACCACTGTATGTGCTTCTGACTGGTTTAAGAGAGTCTTGGATAAATTTTGTATATCTAGTTGGAAAAGAGATTGATCCATACAAGTCAAGTAAACCAAGTTAAGTAAACTAGGTAGCCAATTATGTGGTCATGCAATCAGATGCAACACCTTTGTAACACGGTCGAAGTTTGCAGAGTCCAGAAGGTGTGACACCAAGATTCTAAAAGCAACATATACTCAACATTTCTTATTTTATTATTATCATATTTTTATTTTATATCATGAGAGTCATACTTTCTAAAGGTAATTTCTATTTTTATCATATGATTTTGATTTTTGATTTTTTTTTAATAATATTCTATTTTTTACCTGAATGAATTTAGGCCATTGGAAATATGTTCTAGATTTATATGCTCATTCTAAATTTCATTATGGTTGAAAAAGGTTATTTTTAAATCACATCCATTTTTCAAAGTGATTTTCATGAGGGTTGGAATTATGTTTATTACCAATGCAACCTATAAAATTATTTAGATATGTTCTCTTGGTTCGAGCACAGTTTGACATGGAATTAAGAAGATTAAAAGTGAAGCAAGAAAGAAACTTCAATATATTCTTTCTTCATTTTCTTCGCAGGGCTACAACAATGATCAATGCATGTTCAATTGGAAGCAATGATCAACACATTTCCAATGGTACCATGAATCCCGTATTGAAATCAATATTACAAAACATTGTATAATGATGCAGAGGTGACTCTACATCTAATTTGATTGGATTCCAATTTTATATCAATAATTTGCATTTGAATTTCTTCGGAAGGGACTTGTTGCCTCACATCTTCCCTTGTTGTTATATGTAGATTGACATGCGTGCATTAGTTGTTGTTGCTGGTGGATTTCACGAAAAAGTGGGAGCATGTGCATGGAATATACTTATTTTCTTCTTGATTGAACATGAAGTTCTCTTTGGGCCACTAGGATACTAGCTGGTTCATCCATAATGAGTTAGTTTTGAACCATTTTACTGTATTTTTCCATGTCTTTTAAAGTAGATAATAATAATTCAAAGACTTTATATGAAATTTATTTAAATAAGGATTGTACAATGTTTCACATGTTGCTCATTTCAAACATATGTATATTTTTTAATTGAATGTGTACAATATATGCACAGGTATACTGGAAGCTATATTTTGTGGAAAAATCACTTTGTATGTGAAGACTTACTAAGAGGAACTACAATACAACACATAAAGGATAAACTAAAAATTATGATGATTTTCAACCTATGGGTCAATATAATATTGAAGGGAGCAGGGATTCTGCCAATGAGGTTGAAAAGTTCACTGGGAAATTCTCTTCCAGCAAATTCTTCTTTGTTCTTTCCAAAGGAAAGTTTGCTTGAAGAAGGACATGAATATGAAGGAAATAGAAGTGATTTTGAAATCACTGCAGATAAAAAGGATGTTTTGGAGAATTTCTTTGTATCTTCAGAGGATATATATCAACCATCAGATGAGTCAACAATGGACTCAATTAAATCTAGTAATATCAAGGAGGTTGCAAAAAATGCCATAGTATTGTTTGTATCTACAACGATTGGGGCGGATGAGAGGATGATTTTGGAAATTCTAGCAATGATGGTCCAACCATTGAGATTAATTAAGGGAATATTTCAGGTCAGTGTGTTTCCATTGAAGTTCTTTGTAAGGAACCTCTTGATAAATAGCTTCCATGTGCTCCTTGTTCATTCTTTGGTCTGTCTACAATGTCTTATGATTTGGAAAAGTATTTCTATTATTATTTATTTCTTTGGTTGTTCAGCAAAAGTTTTTTATGTAGCATTTAGTGTTTCTTTTTCTGTATATTTGCTTGCTAATCTAACTAATTTTCTATTTTTGTGCTTAGAATTTTGGTTAAATATTTGTAATTTTCAGCTAGTCTTTCCTAGATTGTAATTCTTGTAAAATGGACCTTAATTTCATTAAAGGCGTGACTATCACTAATTAGTTGGATGATGGATTTACTAGGGTTTTGGGCATTTTGAGCATGGAAAATATTCCAACAACAATTAGGATATTTTTGCATGGGAGAAAATCCCTAGAGAACTATTAGGATATTTCCCCAAAATGGTGATGTTTGGGCCCTGTACAGAGAGTGGAATTATTCTTGGAATGAAGGCACTCCTCCAAAAGTTAAATGTATGTATGAAATTGTAGAAATTGGAAATTACCTGTGGAAGAGGTTGGAGTGAGTGTGGTTTGTCTTGTCGGGATTGATGGTTTCAAGTTTATGTATCAGAGGAAGCAAGTAGTTAACTTGATTTCCAGGAAGGAGCTTCTTAGATTTTTTCATTAGGTTCTAGAAAAGAGATTTTTGGGTGAAGAAACCCCAAATTTACCCCAAAATTTTTATGAGCTGGACCTTGCTAAAACTCCTGAATATGAATTCAAGGCAACTTTATCACTTTTCTTTTTTATTAGGACTTAAACATTTGTGGTTCCAGGGTGTAATTTCGACACATTGTAAAACACAATATACCATAATGTTTTAACTACCATGTAGTAGGATTAAAAAAATCTTTCAAAGCTACGCATCACTTCTTTGGAAGTGTAATTGTATAACAAGATATTATCATTGGTTACATTGAATTGCCAAACATATGTTGGTTGTGCACTATCATTCTCTCCTAAGGTGAAAGTTAAATATGAGGACATTGTAACTCATTTAAATCTTTTGTGGAGGTGCGACCATCCTACGGCCAAAGAAGAGTTAACGAGCACACTAGTTTTTGGATCAGGATCATTGCAGAGATGGGGGCCATATGTTGTTGCAAACCCGACATCACAAAGAACAAGCTTGTTACCATGAGGGGTGCCTCCTTAAGAATATTAACTCCCACTCATTGACTATAGATGTGTGGCCCAAATTCGCTGCGAGGGAACAACCCTGAAGGCCTTCCCATATAGTGAAGTCCCCCTACAGTGACATCAGTAGGTGAGCCAATGACGTAAGCAAGCGGGCCTGCCTCATCATATTTTATTGCCACGTCATATCCCACTTGTCACTTATTCTATTTTATTTCCTGAAGAGACATGTATTTTGTATTTCAAATGTAATAATAAGGTAAAAGTAGTTTAGGAAGTTGACAGTTTTATAACTGTCCATTTTTTAATTTTGTATTTAAGGCTTTTCATAAGAAGAATGGGTGGTTCCAAGTTTTTGGCCTCAGAAGAAGAAATTTTTTATTTTGGATCTCCATTTGCTTATGAATAAACCTTTCACAGTGATTCTAGAATTTGTTGAATATGATTCATCTTTACATGTCACATCTTATTTTTTAGGTATTTCTTCTTTAGAATTGAGTAATGAAGCTTTTGGTATTTAATTTTACACTTTTGTAAGTTAAAGTTAAAATCCTTAATGATGTGCTCCTATTTTATATTGTTTTCTTCCTGATACTTCAATTTTTCTTCGAAAGTTGGAAACAAGAGATTCTGCACAAGAAGCCTATTGTTAAGGAATTTCCATCGTCACTTCCTTTTGTCTTATCTTTTCCATTTGTATTCATCACGAGAAGGCCACTTGAAGGATTGTTCTCACACTAGATAATGAAAATGATTAAATCTCCAGGGTTTAATAACATTGGGATAGTAAAATATTTTCATCATGTTTATTGATAAATGTCTTGGGAACTGATCTCTTTTCAGCCGGGGGTTATCTCCCAAGGTACGACATATTTTGGTGCTGTTGCTGGGACAAAGAAACAAAGTTATTTTTCCCTGAGTATTTAGATCTATTTCTTGATGGTGAAAACAATTAGAAATAAAGTTTTTTTGTTTAATTTTCACTGGGAAACTCCACTAATGAAGGTTTAATTAGATAAGGGATTTTTCTAGAAAGAAAATGAGAAATGGCCATGGAAAAAACAATATCATAGTTTGAGTTTTTAAAAGGAATTTCTATTTTTTATTATTAGTTCAATGGTCTGTTTTCTCTTACACATCAAAAATATTGTTTGCTCCTTTACGATTTCAAAATATTATAAGAATTATCAAGTACATTATTTCTTGAAAATATAAGACCTCCCTTCTTCCTATATCATTGATCTTAAGACTAGTTTATCTCCTGAATATGAAAAAAGAAGTGACTGTTGTATTACAATTCTTGAAGATAATCAGTCACAATATGCATTAGGGGAATTTTGAGGTCTAAATGGGCCTCCTAAGAAAAATGTACAACCAAAATAAAATTTATGAGAACCAATAGGATTCAAGAGGATGATTTCAACCATGGGGCATGATTCACCATTTTTGGAGTAAAAAAGTAAAAGTATTAAAAAATAATAGAATAATAAAACTACTTTTTCAACTTGTATTTTAAATTTATCTCCATAAGGGTTTATTCAAATCTCGAGCGGGAGTGCTCGTTGGATGAAACATTTAATTTCTCATCCAAGGAGTACCCACGTTGCAATCACCTTTTTCATGTACTTTTCATTTTTTGTTAGCAGAGTCCATAAAAAATATACAATGTGGGTACTCCTTGGATGAGGAATTAAATTTTTCATCCAATTAGTATTCCTGATCAAAATTTTAGTAAAACCTTGGGGAGATAAGTTCAAAATATGAGTTGAAAAAGTATTTTTTTCTTTTTTCCTTCTAAAATTTGATGATGTAATCAGATCTTTTTTTATTATTTCCACTATTATTTTATAATTTCCTTAGGAGGCCCATTTTAGACCTCAAAATTCCCCTAATGGAACATAAATAATATGATTCATCATATTTGGAAGCCACCACTTTTCCTCACAGGCAACCCTATACTTTTCAACTCAGAAACAGATAAATTTTTAAACCCTTGAAAATTCCCACAATTCTTCATTAGTATCCTTCAAAAGGCTTCAAATTTCTACCAAATTTCTCTAGAGAGGAGGATATTTCAGCTGAACAACATATCTTGGAATTTTAGTACTTTCTGGAAAAAAATCAAATTATTTATGAAGATGTGGCTTTAAGGATGTTTTTCCATTCATTAAAGTGGGGTGCTCAGAAATGGTTCAAGTGTTTCGAGGCAATCTCAATTAGTTCATCACAAGTTTTTCAAGACATCTTTCTTAGATATTTGGGTGAGAATAAGTCATATGAAAAGCACCTTTTGGAATTATATTATATCCAGTGCCATAGAAATGAATCAGTCACTGGTTTTAATAGAATGTTTTAAAAAATTTGTTTCAGCATGCCAGAAGAAATTTGACCTCCTAAAGCTACAACTATGGTGTACTATTTGAGGGATCATTCTATTGACTTGGATTTTTATCTTAAGGAGAGAAATCCTTTCCCTCTGTATTCGATGTTTCTTTATGCATAGGAGATTAAAGATAATATATGGGCTTGTGGAAAACTTCTTTCTCAGAGAAAATCAATTGTTGAAAACAATAAGGACTACCAAGAAAACAATGGAAATTATTTACAAGAAAATGCAGGTTTAGAAATAAAGAGTTATTTTTATTTGGTGTCCAAGGATGCCCATGTTCCCAAGATAAAATATATTAAGCATTCTGAGGATTTTAATCAGAATCTTGTGTGACAACTGAACTACAATTCGAAAACCTGGAAGATCATTATAATTTTCATAATTTTAGTGATTTTGTGAACATAGGAGAAACTATTGGAGCTACTCAAGTGTTGTTGCAGGAGGACAAAGGTTTTTGAGAAGAAATTGAATTATATGAAAGCCATCAACATCATGGGGAACAAACCTTGGATTTCTCTTTTCTACCCAAATGGTTATCTACGGAAAATGGTGATCAATTTCCTCAAATGAAACCCCAAATTCAAGATTCAAACTACGAAAGAGGTTGCCTTGTTCAAAGGAGCATACATCAGTAAAATTTTCAGGAAAAGGAGGCAACCAAAAAAATTTCTTATCAATTTTATGATCCAGTGGCTGGCTATATGACAAATTTCTTTCATCAGCGACAAGCATTTATACAAGGGTATGTGAAAAAATTTGTATCTGGAAATTTTTCATGGTACATCCCTATTTTGATTTTAAAATTTCAACAATATGGAGGCATTAGTTCTAACACCCAGACACTGGGTTGGTGCCATTGGAAGGTCGAATTCACCTGATTAAGTTCAACCATGTATATAGCTATAGGAACTATACATAAATAAGCTCATAAGTTGATCAATTTCAGTTCCAGTATTTCTAGTTTAAGAATAAAGGAATAAGTAAAAAGTGCAACAGGTTATGGGGAGATTTCATATTGGGATCAACATCGGTTTTCATTTGACTCCATCCCTAATAGAGGCTACTAGTCTACAAGTTCTCAACACTTTGATACCAAAGCACTGTCCTCGGCTGGAGCTAAATTTTGTAGCTCAATCTTGCAAAGAAAAAATATCAATGATTTTTGGATAATTTTTTGCAAAATATTTCGTTGCGAGTATATTCATGTTTTAAGCCTTGATCAAGCATTAGGGGAATTTTGAGGTCTAAAATGGGCCTCCTAATGAAATTATAAAATAATAGTTGAAATAATAAAATAAGGTTTGACGACATCATCAAATTTTAGAAGGAAAAATGAAAAAACTACTTTTTCAACTCATATTTTCAACTTATCTCCCAAAGTTTTTACTCAAATTTCAAGCGGGAGTACTCGTTGGATGAAAATTTTAATTCCTCATCCAAGGAGTACCCAGATTGAATACTTTCGATGGGTCCTGCTACATGAAAAATTAGAAATACATGAAAAACATGATTGTAATCATGTTTTTTTATGTATTTCTCATTTTTCGTGTAGAATGGTCCATCAAAAGCATGCAACATGGGTACTCCTTGGATGAGGAATTAATTTTTTCATCCAATGAGTACTTTCGCTTGAAATTTGAGTGAACACTTTGGGAGATAAGTTGAAAATACGAGTTGAAAAAGTAGTTTTATTATTTTGTTGTTTTTTAATCTTTTTACCTTTTTACTTAAAAAATAGTGAATCATCCCCCATGGTTGACATCATCATCTTGAATCCTATTGGCTCTTATAAAGTTTTTTTTTCTTGTACGTTTTTCTTAGGAGGCCCATTTTAGACCTCAAAATTCCCCTAATGAGGACAATTGATGTGGTGGTCAAGTATTTGATGATGAAATCCACCTTGAATTTTTGAAGTTCATCTTCAGTTTTTTTATTTTTGCATTAGCTACATATGGTGCTAATAAGTATTTTTTGAAAATAAGCGTAGAAGCCTTGAGAAAAATTTAGTTTTAGCAATGATTATGCTAGTTTTAAGTTGAAGTCTAATGTTCCTAGAAAGAATTCAAAGGCTTTGGTCAATACAGTTGACCTGGGAGTTCATTATGTTGTGATTGACATAGAGGATGGAGTGTGTGAAGGAACCTTTGGAAGTTTCACCATAAATTCAGAGGATCATCTATCTGAGCACCCTTTTGGTGGATAATGAGGGGCACTGTACTTGTGTTTTTGTGGTATTATGGCAAGTTGGCCCATCTGCAAATAAAAAAACATATGTTTCTTGTGATAAGTACATCTTCTTATTGACTGCAGGAAGCACTGTAACTCGTTTTAATTATTTTTTGGAGGTGGTACCATTATCACAAAATAAAAGTTACCAAGCACGTAAGTTTTAGGATTAGGATCGTTGCAAAGATGACGACCACACGATGCTAAAAACCTAAAATCAAAAACAATACGCATGTTACCACGAGGGGTTCCCTCGCAATAATATTGACTCCTGCTCGTTGACTATAGATTTTTGGCCTAGATTCATTATGGGGGCACAACCCTGAAGGCCTTCTCGTACAATGGAATCCCTAGGCAATGACGTTAGCAAGTGAGCTAGCGACATTAGAAAGCGAGCCCATCTCATCATATTTTCACGCCAATTCATATCCAACCTGTCACTTATTTTATTTTATTTCCTGAAGAGAAAAGTAATTTGTATTTCAAATGTAATAATAAGATAAAATTAGTTTAGGAATTTGACAGTTTTATAACTCTCCATTTTGAAATTTTGTATTTAAGACTTTTCAAAAGAATAATGGGGGTTCCAAGTTTTTGGCCTCAGAAGGAGAAATTTTGTCTTTTGGATATCCATGTGTTTATGAATAAACCTTTCAGAGTGATTCCAGAATTTGTTGAATATGATTCATCTTTCCATGTTGCATCTTATTTTTTATGTCTTTCTTCTTTGAAAGGGGGGTGAATTAGTATTTAGAGCTGACTGAAAACTTTTTCCTTTTTCTTTCTCTTAAAACCATACGCTACTTTACTGAACCCAACTTGCGTATACACACAGATATCCTTAAGAAAACTTGCGTATGTACAGAGATCTTACTGTGCATTTAATTCTTTACTTAGATCATTGCATCATTCATTCATCAGATGTTTAGTAAGTAGTAAGCATGTGTAGTAATAACAGAATAAACTATCACACATAAGAAACACACATGAAGACTAGTATTTAAGGTGGAAACCCAATTCGGGAGAAAACCACCGCTGCTGTCATCTCTGTCTTCAATATTTATTATAAAGAAAACTTCTTACATTTTTGTATCGGGGTACGTACTCATGTTTCGAAGACACAGCACTCCACCGTCATAAGGCCGCAACCTTCTCTCGTTCTCCGCCCACTACTAGAAGGGAGCTACTACCCCCTTCTCTCGTTTACCAGCTACCACTGGAAGGGAGCTACAACCCCCTCACTAAAGGCTTTGACCCTCAGCACCACTGCGGACCACGTTTCATCAATTTTCATACTGGATCCAACAACTTCCACACAACATACCTTGTAGGCCACTTTTCATCAGATTTTCAGACTGGACCCACTCCATACATCAAACTGAAACTTACAACTCCATCAACCAATAAACCAACAACTTGATCTTCAATCAACATAATCAACAGCATATTCAACATTCAAAAAACCTAGAACTGTATGAATACATTAGTAAAACAACAAAACAGATCAGGCATTTCATTCCACACACTTCAGCAAAAACCTAGATTCCATACGTGCTTTTACTTCACTGAACCTGCGTATATACGCGCTTTCACCGAGACAAAACTGCGTATACGCGCTTTTGCTGAAACAAACCTGCATATATACGTGCTTTTGCTGAGATGAACATGTGTATAGATCTGTAACTTTTCAGAACTATGCAGCTCTTAGAAAAGATAACTCAGATTTCACCCTCTACTTCAGCAAATATTCACCAGATCACAGATCTAAACATTCCATAGATCTAGAAAATACATAGTCATTTCAGATCTAGAGATCCCTCTTCATGATTTTCTTCATAGGTACATTATTAATTCAGATCAATCAATAAACTGTTACCCATTCCATGCAGAAATACTTCAGAGTGAAGTATTCATTAAAACCCGGACTTCAGAATAGATATGCAGATACAAACTCAACCCTGAACAGATATTGATTCAAATATCATATGCTACTTTTATTTACTGAAGCCGCATACATACGCGCTTTCCTGCACATCAACCCATGTATACTTCTGTGTATTTTATTCTTCAAAAACCCTAACTTCCATACGCGCTTTTCATTAAGTGAACCCGCGTATATACGCGCTTTTACCGAGACAAACTAGCGTATAGATCTGAAAAAGATAAATCCCTGCGTAACAAACCAGGATCTATATAAACTTACCCATATTTCTTCTGTCACTCTGTGCCAGGTCTTCATCAGCTTCTTTTGCGTATCATTATGGAGATTTATCATCATCATATCTAGAGATCTTGAACCATCATTATATCCATGGGTGCATCATAGATTCAGATCTAACAATTAAGAACAGAGTTCATCCATCTAGATATCTCTTAAAGAGATTTATTTATTAACAACCCTTACACATGCACACACTTGCACTATGATCTTTTTCTCCTTATATATATTTAGCCTTTGTCAACACTACAGAGCTAAAACCCATCTTAACTGTCATATCTTTGATGAGACCAACAGATAATCCAACAATAATACAAGGGCCAATACCAAGGTAATGTCCCCTGTTTTATAAATTTAGAGCGTTAAATAGGCATACACTACTTGGTACGTACGTTTCCATGTACATGCGCTACTTTTCCTTTACAAACCCACGTATGCTTTGTGACATATCTTATTCATCATTACTCTGGCACTTATTGGAATTTATTTCTTTGTTACTTCTGAACTGCTCTATAGATACATCAGATTTACATTTTTAACAAACATGTTGCTATCCAAAGTCAACTCATCAATTTAGTTTCCATCAAGGACAACTTCATCAAGTAGGTTGCCATCAAGGACAACACATTGCATCATATTGCCAAAAATCTCCCCCTTTGGACTTGATGGCAACCATGATGGTGTTTGATCACCACAACAGATAGATACATTGATTATAACCATTATTCAAACACCATGATACTCTCCCCCTTTGACATCAAGGGCAAAGGGTGGATCAAAACCAAACAAGGTTTTTCTTCTCTTGTAGAAAGAAGAGCTCTGTAGATCTGATGTGCACTGAAGTTACCATGCTTTCTCCCCCTGAGTTCATGCTGAATCTTCAAACATATTTTTCAATGAAGTACATGACTCTATGACCTTTCCTATCACCAAGAACTCATACTTACATCAATGATCCAACCAAGTGGATTTACATATGTGACTCAAGTACCCAACCAAGTGGGTTTACACATTTTGACTCAATTACCCAACCAAGTGGGTTTACAAATTTGAAGAAGTCCTTACATGACTGAATATAACAATTTACATCATAGGTATAACCTTTTCATCAAAATATAGAAATAACTTATACAATCAAGACCAAAGAATCTCAAGCATGAGATCAGACCACAGCAAATAATTAGAATGCCAACAATGCATCCTTTCCATATGACCAAAGCTCCCCCTTAGCTTGTGCATCCTGAACACTTTCAACAACAAATCATCAAGGCATATTCATCAGAAACATTAGAGAATGAAACAGAAATATGAGAGCTGGAACATCACCAACAGCACGACAGCTGTGCTGAAGAATGCTGACCCAGAAAATTTTTTGTCACCAAATACCGATACGCGGTTTTCTGTGTATAAACTCGCGTATATACGCAACTGTCCTTCAGGAAATTCGCGTATCCAATTTAATCTTCTGAAATTAAGCAGATCTGATCTTCTGAGAGGCAGAGACAACTCCCAGCTTCTGTCTGAGATATTCAAATGCTTCCATGGAATATATGAGAGAAGAAAGATAGGACAATGTAGCTGTGTTTTCAAGTGTCATCCAACAGTTGTAGCATAAGCACATCAGTAACCAAGCCTTCAGGCTCTTTGCAGCATCAACATATTCTTGCCACGAGGAATTATCATACCAGAACAACTTCTTCAATAGAAAATATGTGTCAAGCAATCATCCATGTGATCTGTTATCACCAAGATCTTCATGATTTATATTTATTTCATAATCATGATGTAACATGTGTAGGAATTATGTATAAAGGGTCTCAACTGTGACAAAAGTCATCAGCAACAAAATTTGCATGATCTATCCTTATCTCTGCATCATAAGACTTCCATCTCATCCATGTGTGAAAACAAAAGATACTCTTCAGCAAAAAGCAATCAGGGCTCATCCATAATCTCATCATAAGAAACCATGTATCATGTCATCATCATTTGAGCATGAGTATTATGAGAACTAAGGAATAAGCAGATACAATGCCAACAATGCAATCATTAGTAGTTAGACTGATGCTCCCCCTGAACCTGTGTTCTTGATCTTTAGCTGTCTTACAGTTTTTCTTATCAGAAAAAACATACGCTACTCTCTCTAAAGGAACTAGCATGTATATGCGGCTTTAGTTTATGAAACCCGCGTATAGAAAGTGAAATACTGAAAATTTTCACACTCATTCTTCTGGATTTATACATTCTGTACCTATCTTCTATTATCACATTAGATGCACTGTTAGAAATAAACACAACCAGAATTACCAAACCAACCATGGGAATCATCATATATTGCTCCCCTTGTATCTCACATCACTCCTACAGTCATTATGAGAAGTAAGCTTTAGAAGCGGAAGACTGCAGTAGGATTATTATCCCCTACGTTTTTGACCGGTCCTCCTTCTTTTTCCAGCTTTGCTTGAAATTTCTTATTGTGTGTTGGAAATTATCCAATTTCTCAGATCTATTCATCCTGCATTATTTTTCTACATGTCCATACTTGTTACAAACATAACATCTTGTGTGACCAGAAAAGTAAGCATAGGGATCATAATGTGTTTTTCTATTCTTTCTTCTATTGCAATCAGCTGCTTTATGACCAAACTTGCTGCATGAAAAACAATATCCCTTAAAGAAACCTGAGTACCTTTCTGTGTAGAATCTATTTGTTTGTGACTGAAACAATCTACTTCTGCAATTGGCTGCAACATGCCCATAATTATGACATTTAAAGCATTCAACATTATTGATCAAAGGAGAGAATCGATTGATGCTTCTATAGTTAGGAGGGAATGATTTCTTTTGAGAGTTCATGATTGTCGGTTGACCTTTTGTTTCTTTCAACACTTCAGGTTTTGCATTGATATCCTTTGAATCTTTAGTACTTTCTTGTGAACTAGATTCTCCTTTAACAGTTTCATGAAAACCAAGACCAAATTTAACAGAAGGAGACCTTTGACTACTAAGAATATTGTCCAGAATCTTAGTACTATCTTGAAACCTCAAGAGTTTACCTTTTTCTTCTAATTTACCTTTTAAAATGTTTACCTCAACCTCCAATATTTGGCATTGCTTCTTCATACTTTCTTCGACCCTTCTTCCTTCTTCTACTTGATCATTCAATTTTAAAATCTCTTCTTTCAACCCATTTTCTTGTTCTTCAAAAGTTTGTAAAAGTTCTTCATTCTTCTTATTTGATTTTTCCAGATCTGTTTTGAGAGAGATGATTTCTACTTCAAGTCTTTCACTTCGATTGGTTACTTTATCCTACAGTCTTTGATATATTTCTATCTGTCCATTCATTCTATAGATCATATTTTTGTAGATAGATTCCTTCTTTTTAAATTGATCTTCAACATTAATCTTGAGATTTTCTTCTAGACCCATAACATTACTTTCACTATCTTCACCATTGCTTGCATAAGGAAGTGAATCACAAGAGAAACAATCAATACCTGATTCATCATCTTCATTTTCTGTTGTACACTTATTTCTTTGAGTAGCCCTCTTCTTTTGCTTCCTTCCCATTGTGACGGATCTCCTTCAAGCGATCAAGCTTTGGCAGAAGGACCTGCTCTGATTCCAATTGTTGGGAAAAATAATGAGAGGGGGGGAGGGGGGGGTGAATCAGTATTTAGAGCTGACTGAAATTTTTTTACTTTTTCTTTCTCTTAAAACCATATGCTACTTTACTGAACCCAACTCGCGTATACACGCGGATATCATTAGAAAAATTGCGTATGTCCAGAGATCTTATTATGCATTTAATTCTTTAATTAGATCATTGCATCATTCATTCATCAGATGTTTAGTAAGCAGTAAGCATGTGCCGTAATAACAGAATAAACCATCACACATAAGCAGCACACATGAACACCAGTATTTAAGGTGGAAACCCAATCTCTGAGAAACCACCGCCGCTGTCGTCTGCCTTCAATATTTATTATAAAGAAACTCTCCACACTGTATCGGGCTGGTGACCATACCAAAGATGTGCAGCACTCCACCGTAGGAAGTATGCAACCCTCTCTGTTTCTCCTGGCCACTACTAGAAGGGAGCTCCAACCCCCCTCGATCTCGAATACTCAGTCTCTTCTCCTTCTGAAGGGAGCTACTACCCCCCATTCTCGCTTTACCGCCTACCATACCCAAGGGAGCTACAACCCCTCGTCCACATTTACCAGCCTACCACCGGGAAGGTGCCACAACCCCTCACCGAAGGCTTCAACCCTCAGAACCACTGCAGACCACGTTTCATCAATTTTCATACTGGATCCTACAGCTTCCACAACACACCTTATAGGCCTCTTTTCATCATATTTTCAGACTGGACCCACTCCACACATTTAAGCTCAAAGAACATACATCAAACTAAAACTTATAACCCATTCAATTCGTTCATTGAATCATCAACCAATCAACCAACAACTGATCTTTAATCATAATCAACTAGGAGCATAATTAGTATTCAAACAACCCATATATGTATGAAGACATCATTGACACACAGCAGTGGAACAGCAAAACAAATCAGACATTTCTTTTCGCACACTTTAGCAGAACCCTAGATTTCATACACGCTTTTTCTTCACTGAACCCGCGTATATACGCTTTTCACGTAGACAAACTCCATTTATGTTCTTCACATGTATTTCTCTGACTGATATAGCATCTTAATAACAATTGAATGCCATCTTAATAACAACTTACATAAACCACTTACATATTATTGATGAAACGCATATGATCTTCCATTTCAGAACTGAGTGCTCTTGGTAACGTATAACTCAGATTTCACCCTTTACTTCAGCAAAGATTCATCAGATCACAGATCTAAACATTCCATAAACAAATCTAGAAAATACATAGTCATTTCAGATCTAGAGATCCCTCTTCATCATTTTCTTCATAGGTACATTATTAATTCAGATCAATCAATAAATTGTTACCCATTCCATGTAGAAGTACTTCAGAGCGAATTATTCATTAAAGCCTAGACTTCAGAATATATATGCAGATACAAACTCAACCCTGAACAGACATTGATTCAAATAGCATACACTACTTTGCTTTACTGAAGCCGTGTACATACGCGCTTTCCTGCACATCAACCCGCGTATACTTCTATGTATTTTATTCTTCAAAAACCCTAACTGCCATATGTGCTTTTCATTAAGCGAACCCGCGTATATACATGCTTTTACCGAGGCAAACTAGCGTATAGATATGAAAAAGATAAACTTTGTAGAACAGACCAGATCTATTAACTTACCCAGATTTATTCAATTTCTTCATCAGACTTGCGCCAGGTCTTCATAATTTCTTTTGCAGATCATCCTAGAGATTCATCATTTCTAGATCTAGAGATCTTGAACCTTCATCATATCCATAGGTGCATCATAGATTCAGATCTAACAATTAAGAACAGAGTTCATCCATGCAGATATTCCTTAGAGAAATTTATTCATTAACAACCCTTACACATGCACACTCTTGCACTATGATCTTCTTCTCCTTATATAGATTTAGCCTTTGTCAATACCATGAGTCAAAACCACTCAACCGCTGATGGTATTCCTGGACGGGATCAAATAGATAATCCAGCGCTCAATACAATGGGCCAATACCATGGTAATGTCCCCTGGTTTTATAAATTTAGAGCGCAAATAGGCATATGCTACTTGGTACGTACTTTTCCGCGTACATACGCTACTTTGCCTTTACAAACCCGCGTATGCTTTGTGACATATCTTATTCATCATTACTCTGGCACTTACTGGAATTTCTTTATTTGTTACTTCTGAACTACTCTGTAGATACATCAGATTTACATTATTAACAAATAGGTTGCTATCCAAAGTCAACTCATCAAGTTAGTTTCCATCAAGGACAACCTCATCAAGTAGGTTGCCATCAAGGACAACATATTGCATCATATTGCCAACAGAAATAGTGTTCTCACACTCGAGACTCATAAGGATTAAATCTCCAGGGTTTAAGAACATTGGGAAAATAAAAATATTTTCATCGTGTTTATTTATAAATGTCTTTTGCACTAACCTATTTTCAACCGGAGCTTGTCTTCCAAGGTACAACAGGAATGGTGACAAAAAAATTGATGAGATCATGAGTAACGTGGACGATGAGGTGGCAGGGGGATATGATGATAGGTGATAACGGAGAAGTGGCAGAACGACTACATGAACCCACACTCTCTTATCGACATAATACGTGGGCATAATCCTGTAGAGAGGAAATAAGATGGAGTTCCCTCATAACCATTATGAGTGGTCAATTTGCATTCAAAGCATAACGTGAAAATTCTATGTGGAGGCACTTGGAGAGGTAACCATCAGGCACATTGTGTCATCAAGTTTTATCCATCTCATGGGTCCCGCTCCCATTCTCCATTGCACTCAAAAAAATGAAAAATTTTAATCATTCTGAATTTGTTTTTACTGAATTTAATATATGGAACCAACTATTTAAGAGCTTAAGGCTAAATTAATATTTGATTAGTTCATCTTAATATACCATTAAATATTAATCAAAATTCAAGATCAAAATTTTTTTCCTTGTGATTTTCTTTTTATTTTGAACATAGAGAAAAGTAAAACCAACTACAACAATGATCACAACATATTTACCAAATAGCATAAGGTCCAAGTTAAGATAAATCCATTTATGCGTGCACAATATGAACAATGTTGAGAACAATAGTTCCCAACATAGCCAAGGCATATAACATCTTAGATTCATTCACTTTACCATTTATGTTACCTTTATCGTGATTGTTATTCCACCATCCATTTGCCTCAATGGACCCAACTAATCCAACTTCTTGTCATATTCTTAACTTCAGCTACCCTTATACATGCATCGAGATTCATCCAATTCTTTCATTACCTGTTGGGTACTACACGACTCTCCCTGAGCTCCATAAAATTTCCTCTTTCCCAATACAATTCCCAAGACTCAAAACATAAAAGGAAATAAAAAGAAACAAACAAGAGGAAAACCATGAAAACCGAGAGCAATAAGACACCACAAACAAAGTGTCAAGGTCTTGTACTGGTAATAAAAAAAATACAAATCAAGCGCAAAAAATTCATAAAAGAATGAAATAAAAATACTAGAAACAAACACCATGACTCAATCCCCGTAGCTTCCAAACATTTCCAAATTAATTCTCATACTGAGCCTTCTTCAAGGTTGCATGGGACTCTCTTTCCATGTAATCCCCTGAATCATACTGCAATAACCAAATAACTATCAGTGCATAAATAAATATAAAAACAAGCTAGTTACCTTACCTTGTTGGGACAATCATGCTACCTTGTAACTGAACATACACATATCAGTCACATGTTCCAAATATCAAGAAAACATATATATTAATCTAAGATCAACTTTTACCAAGACTAACAACTATGCCATAATAAAAAATCAACCCACATTGAATGGTCATAATACATAAAGCTAAAACTATCACCTACTCACACTCAAGTATATATCAATTATCTTAACACGTACATGCTATTACAATTATTCTTAAAATAAGATCATTAATTCATGCAATATTATTGATACAACCTCATATCATGCAATTAATCAATCATTCAAGCAAAAAATAGATGACATAATAGACACCAAACACTCAAACACCAAATAGACAACATAATCAAACATAAAATCACCAAGTATACGACATAATCAAACTCATATTGTAATGTATCTTACGGGAGGCTATCTTGTCCATACAATCAATCTAGATTAACACAATATAAATCATCAACTTATCCATTCAAACATAAATAAGGTCATGATATCCATAACAGTAACTAGCTAACATGTTCACACCATAAGCTTATAAATAATTTTCATTAATGCATAACAATCACATATACAAAGATATTCTAGATTAATACAAAACGCTATAATAATTAGTTTGACTCATTCTGGAATGTCATAATCCTAACCATCAAGTCACAAGAATGTAACAACAACAAGTTGTATATCATTCTCATCAGCAACATGTAACCTAATCATCAAACTAACTATTATACAACAACAAAAAGTTAACTAAAAACATGATCATCAACAACATATAAGATATCTAACATAAAAAAACAATAGAAATTCATACCACCACAGGTTTCTATCATTCATGATTATTCGACACATGTACATATAATCGTACTAATCAACTAGCATCTATAATATATGTATCCATAACATAAATATAATTAAATGAGTACTCATAACCATAATGCATATAACTACATTGATCAACGAGTATTTATCACATATGTAACCATAATAATAGAATGAAAAACATATAAGTAAACCTAATGATTACAACAACCATGAATCACATACCTGCATGCCAAACATTCACACTTTTATAACGATCTACTCTTGCCTTGAGGTCCAATGCTGCAACTTCACTTTTATGGTATGTATCTCCTGCTCTATCTTAGCCAACACATTAGCACCATAATATACCAATATCATCTTGATGAACTAATTGCATACAATGACCTCATGCACACCAACCTTCACCAAAACAATGCATAATTGGCCATATGAACCGACCTAACATGTATAACCAATCATGAATGACCAATGCATTTTCCACAAATGGCATCACATAAGCATGGCCAATATGTGACCTAGCATAAACAAGCAATGCATTTAAAACATGTAGCGACATGTAAGAAACTGTGCACTAACATTACATAAGCAAGAACCACACATAACCATTCATACACTCATGACAACATGTTGACAACAATACCATCAACACTTCCATGGAGACACCACCATGGCCAACACAACATGGATGGAACAAGAAAATATAGACCACAAGCATACTACACATCCATGCAACCAACATAAGTGGATGATCAACACGTCACCCATCCAGTTCGAGAGTTGAACCATGATTTGATACAACTATGTAACACCCTCTTCCCACATCTACCCAAGTAACCGACCAACCGGGTTAAACATGTGAGGAGAGGCTACTAATATGAGAATAAGCCTACTATATGAACTTAACTAAATGAAACTGATGGAAATAAGAAAAATAGACCTTACACAACATCAAAATCATCCTCAGGAGGTAACCCAGCCTTCTAAGTCCTTGAACCTTGAGGGAGACTAATTTTTTGACCCTTTTGAGCCATAGCCACATGCATGCTAAGGAAAGGTATAAACTAAAATCCTATAGCCATAGTCATGCCAAGCAAAGGTAGCAACTATGGCCCGATTTGGTCAGTTATGTGCCTGCAACTCTGGTATTTGTGCCACCTTTTTAGCCCAGAGCCTAGGTCACTACCCAAAACTTCATGAAACTATAGGAGATGATAAATAACATTAAATCAGAGGTACAAAAGAAATCACATCTTCAGGAACTCATCCGGAACCCTCCTAGGCATGACAATAATTTTGCCAAACATGTCACAACAATAGATTGGCTAACCCAAATTTCTCTTCAACCAATCACCCTCATTCCATATTCCAAGCATGAATGTGGGATGCATAACCAACTGAAAAGGAATCAAATACGAATGAATGCTACTAGAGTTATCCACCTACACCATGAGGAATGTTCGTACCTTCAATTATCTCAAGATGTACCGTAATCCATAGTCCAAATTAGGGATCATTAGGCCCTAAACCGAGACATACTCTGCAGGCTTTACCATACATCCCATCGCAGGACTACTAGGCCCAGTGGAGAGAATTCCACCTCTTGTATTTACTATATGTCCCAAAAATCACTAAAAATGATTCCTAGGCCCAATGAGGCACACAATATGGCTTTACCGCAACTCATGGTCTGGCTCAAGGGTTACTAGGCTAGTGGTTTACCATGATCCATAGTTCGGTTCAGAGACCACTAGGCCATGTGTTCATCATTTAAAATATCTAACCCACTCAGCTTCGAATCCATATGTCAATCTCTCTCAATTGAAGTATGAGAGACCCATCTCATTAAGCTATATGGAAATGGCAAGGCTAGGCTGAAAACACTATCACATGTGGCAAAATCCATGCCAAGACAACAATAAACCAGATGCAATACCATGCATGCTAGATCTATCAAGGAAATCACACATGTAAATTGATACCTGCAAAGAATTCCATTGTAGCTGCTTGATCCTACTCTTCCTTAATTTATTTTAATTTCTTGCTCCAATTCCCAATTGGTCCAAGAAAACTCTAAGTGTCAAAGAGAGAGAGAGAGAGAGAGAGAATAGTGAGAGGGCTCCAAAAAATGCACTGACAAAAGGTAGCAAAATCTTGCCAACTGATTCTTAGAAGCATTTTTATAGAATAGGCCTCTATTTTCTTCATTTTCCATTATTTTCCTTCAATTCATTCATCACATGAAACCTCTGACCTTTCATCCCCTTTTACTCCCAATTTCCATTATTTTCATAAAGAAAAGTGCCAAAAAAATACATTTTCCTTTCCAAAGAATTTCCCTTTCCCTTTTCCTATTTCCTTTAGCCATAATAACCGAAATGAACACCCGCTAGGATTTTTTTCCCAACATTGAGCTTGGAATATGTGTCCCATCAACTGTGGTTATTATTTTTAACTTTTATTACATGGAATTTTCACTAGTGTTCTTATAGTGGTATTGTTTATGTGCATTGATTAGTCCTGGTATCATGACATGTGTATTCGTTGTGTTTTACTTTGTGTATGTATTGTGTTGTGTTATACACCACATATAGGTGTATGTATTGTGTTTTTTGGTACATCGGGTGTAGGTGTATATGTTGTGTCGTACATTGGGTGCAGGTGTATGTGTTGTGTTGTATGTCACGTGTAGGTGTATGTGTTGTACGTCAAATGTAAGTTCATGTATTGTGTGGTGTTGTCTTCTGTGTGTGATGCACACTATGTGTATGTGTACGTGGTTTAGAAGGAATTGGGTGTTTTTTGGGTGTGAAAATTGATCTGGTGTACATACAGAATGGAAAAAGGATAAAGGTAGAAGCTAAGGGTCGATTAAAGGATTATTACCAATATTTTATTTCAATTTTAATTATGCATGTGGTATATGATACTGATTTATGATGATTACATGTGATATATGATTCTAGTTTATGATGGTTACATGTGATCTATTATTTTATTATGATGGTTGCATTTTGATCTAACCAGATGTGATATGTTTATACATGATGATTTGATCAGCCAACTAGTTTGCTTGTTATGATAGGAAGTGAAAAAAACTGTAAGTATACCTTACAGATGGGCCACTGATAAGGTATGATGTGAATTTATTTCAATTTATTTTAAATCTGATGGTGGTTATGTTCTTGGTACAGGATAACATAAAAATTCCTTGTTGGGTGGTTGAAAATGACTGTAAGAATTAGCAGAAACAACAAAAGGAATTGGAATAGGAAACACTATGTTCATAAAGCAATGCAGGAGCAGTTCCATTGTGGGACACGGGTACCCAATATTTTCCATTGATTTCCATAAGCATGATATGACCAGTATGATGTATTTTAGGTAGGGATATGCCTTGGTTTTTGGACCTTCCAATGTGAGGAAACCTTGCCAAGGGATGGATCGCTCGGGAAAGGGGATGTTAGGGAACTTGGAAGGTGAGTTATTGCACCAAAGGGGTAGACTATATTTCTCGAGGGACTATGTAAGAAAGAAGGGAAGGTCGGGGATGGATTTTTTTTGGTCATTATTATTTCCAAATGGAGTCATAACCACATTGGGAGTGTGCCCTAGAACAATGATTTGGTAACTATTGACTTAGAGGACAAGGCTTGCAGGTAGGTAGCATTAGACATCGAGGGAATAACTTGGCTTTGGTAGTGGATTCTGGACTTCCTAGGAGGGAGGTCAATCCTGGTATTAATTTTTAGGGTCGAGGTGTAAGCCTCTGGATTCCCTTGTTGACTAATCCAGGAATTGTATCCTTTTATTTTTTGGTTCAGCAAATGTGTATATTATTGCAAATATTGTATCAAGTTGAATTTAGAAAGCTACATAGATAGTATGGTTATTTGTTTATTGAAGAAAATGTTGTTTTTATTGTAAATATTGTAATGAGTTGTGTTATAAAGCTCTAGTAAATGGTATGATTGTCATGTTTTCAATAGGAATCCATTGTAAATTTTGCGATGATCTATGTTATTAAGCTCCATGGGTAGTATGTTTTGGTTTTCAACAATTTTTCTAGTTTTAACTGTCATTGAACGTCGAGGAAACTGTTCCTTTAAGGGGGAGGGGTATGTAACAACCCCAGGTTAAAATTCCATGTAATAAAATTTGATAAAGGAAAAATAAGACTAAGGTCACGGGACACATATTCCAAGATGAATGGTGGGAAAAACATCCTAGTGGGTGTTCATTTCGTTTATTATGGATAAGAGGAAATTGGCAAAGGCATTGGAAAAATGTCAAAGAGTAATCATTTAGCATTTATTTATGAAAATAATGAAAATTAGGAGAAAATAAAGGTGAAAGGTCACAAGTTACATATGAGGAGGAAAATGAAGAAAAAATAGAGGAAAATGAATAAAATAGAGGCCTCAATGATAAATAGGATTTCGAGAATCAATTCGTATCTTTTTTTAGTTTACCTTTTGTCAATTTTATCTTGGAGCTCCCTCTATTCTCTCTCTCTCACATGTTAGTCATCGTATTTTTTACCCGTTGTTGATGACTAGTTTCCTTAGATGAATTTTCTCTAGAAACTAATCTCAACCGTCAAGTTTTCATCTAGAAAACACCCCAAACAAATTTTTTGTCCTCCTACCCCTTCCTATCGCCCATGATGAGAACAATCTCCAAGCCAAGTCTTATCTTGATCTTAAAAGTATCCATGTCTATAACTGTCATAGATGTGATTATTTTCTATCATTTACCCTTGTTTCTCATGCCATTCACTATCCAAAGGTTGACAAAGTGTCTGCTACTCTATCCCTGATCATCTTATCATATGACAGTCTGATCATGCCTAAGAAAACACTCAGAATATGTGAAAGTTGTCCCTAAGTTAGATAGTGGTGTTTAGGGTGTTTTTCCTTGGCTAAGATATCCTAGGCCAAAAATCCTTTGTCTAGTACTATTCAACCATGAATTAGTTCCTATTCTGCAAAACAAGCATTGTTCTATCCATAGGTCGCACACCACTCAAGAGGTCATGTTGTCTCATTTCAGAAGAAGTTCAACAAAGATCCAAATCAGGAAAAGAGAAGGTTTGTCACTGTCTGAAGAAATATGCTTAGATCAGACATAATCTCCATGGAACACCAAAAGAGCTCTCCAAGGTTCCAAAGCATCTGTTTTTACATCTCTGCAAGGGTGTAATTGAATGATGATCAGTGTGCACATAAGAGAAAAAAGACAAATTCATAAAAATCTTCATGTTGACTTAGTTTGCCATCAAAGCAAGAAAATTACAGTAAGTAAAGACCAACAAATGTACATGTTATAAATCCAAAGGTTGCCTGAAGAGCAGAGATCATTCCTCATGTCGAACAAAAAATACTGAGTGATGTTGATCAGCAGTGATTCATAATCACCTCCAAAAGTGTTGTTGCCTAGTCTTTCTGAAGGGCATCATCATGTAAGGCATAAGAAGACAGCTGCTTCTTATGTTACCTTGAACCTGGGTTTTGAAAATTAGTCAAAGGAAATTTAAAATGAATCTCTGAAAACATAGTCAAGGGAAAATACAGTTCAATGATATCTAGCAGCAAACACTCTCTAGGTACAAATCACATTTCTTCTGGTTTTGTGTTCATAGTGATATTTTACAAAAGGATATATACACCTCAGACAAGGCCTCATAAAGCAAGAGGACATGATTTTCAAGTGATTTTATCAATAATGAATGTCAAATTCCACTTTGTTTCCTATTGGAATTTTTCAAACAAACATACAGAGCAAGATATAGTGATTGAAGTAGATGGAGATCCTATGTTAAAGATAACCTCCTTCAATAATAAGTAGAGGGTTAGAAACACAGTGATAGAAACCTCCTTCATATAAAAGCATAGGGTTAGAAGACACATTGTTGTGACCTCCTTCACTAATAAGCAGAGGGTCAAACATGTTTTTGAGAAACTTCGGTGGCTGCTTGGCGCTTTTTCCTCCAAAGGATGAACAGAGAATGCATAGCAAGGTTTGAAATGTTGTTTTTGATAAAGTCTCTGTTAGTAAGACCATGTTGAGAAACAGTGGTAAAACAAATGAAATTTTATAAGTTAAGGGCCTATTTCACATCAGAATCAAGACAGTGACATGATGGTGCTAAAAAGCCTCTGTTCTTATGTTGATGAAAGCCTCCTCCAAAGGAAAAAATCCAAGGCTAAAGTTTTGTTTAAAAGCACCCTCATCTGAATGGTAAAATTTGTAGACTAAGCTCTATTTCTAGTCATTTTTGCATACTGGTATAGAGAAGCATTCACACAGAAGGTGTATGTGAAAAGGGCATTTTTATTTTACAGATCCATTATGGTTTGTCATAACTAACCCCTCCAAATGATGAATGAAGGGCAAGAGCCAAAGGTTACTTTTTCAGATCATGTAAAATACAGTGGGCACATTATTAAGATAGATGAACTTTCATTGATTGAAGGCCTCTTTCATCATGAATTTTAGGGCCTAACCATGATTCTAAATGAGCATAAGTGATCACAGTTGCAGGTATTTTCTTCAGGAAAAATAGGAGGTCTACACACAGTCAAGAGAAACTGTTAATACAAAGTGCCTAACAGTAACCCTCATCATTTCCTCAATCATGTTACTCACTCTTAAAAGGCTTCACAATGATTTTGAGACTAGGACACTTACCATAAGAAAATTTACCTGGGAAAGAGGACAGTAGGTTCGAGAAACTTCAACAGTGGACTCCTTCACAAAAGCAAAGGATCAGCTCTCCAAATGATTAACAGTCCATACAGATCAGCTTATTCAAAGGGTTAAGAGAGGGTGATGAAACCATGATTCACATTTAGTCAAAGGATGCCTCCATCAAATGATAAGAGACAAATAAGACACATGGTTTAGGATCTCCTTCACTTCATAAAAAACAAAAGATGCATTATGGTGTTGAGAGGCTGCAGTAGTGATTTTAAAAGAATGACCTCCTTCATAAAAATCAGGAGATCAAATCATGATTAAGAGACCTCCTTCATCATACAAATAGAAGACCAAATCATGGTGAAAATACCCTCACCACTTAAAAAAACAGTGGGTTTACATAATGGTTTCAAAAGGCTGCAGTGGTAATATTTTTGTGAGCCCCTTTCAGATGATATACAATGCCACAGTCTTGAAGAAAACCTTCAATGTGAATAGGCAATAAACACTGTTGTTTTTAGCCTCTTTCCTCATAAAAGAGCGCCCTTGAGAGTATTTCGAAAAAGCACCTCCTTCATCATACTAGCAAAAGACCAAGTCATAGTTTAAGGACCTTTTTCACTTCATGAAACAATTGAGTTGCATTGTGGTGATTGATAGGCTGCAGTGGTGTTTTCATGATAAACTCCTTTGTAAACAAAAAGGGGAAAAGCACAGTTTTATAATTCCTTCATGACAAGTGGGAGATTAAAAAATCATCAGAGTTGAATATAGGTTTTGAAGAGGAGATTTACAGTGGCTTTAGAGTTGAAACATCATCCCTTTTCAAAAATTTTCTTTCAACAATCAAAAGAAGAAAACTATTTTCAAATACAAAATTAACAAAGTCACCTTGTTTTAGTACGAATGCAAAGGCAAACAAAAAGGTAAATTCATTTTGGTTTTTCAAATTCGATAAAGGGAAGAAGTATGTTTTTTGAACTATAAAGGGCCATGAAACAAATATTCCATTCATCATTGTGCCGAGAGCTTCACGGAGGAGAGAAAACTGATCTCTAGCAAGTTTTACACAACATCCCCAGTTTTTTGAACGCACGGCGCGCCTAGAAAGTTGTTCGGCGCGCCTGTAGGCTTCCTCAGAAGGAAGTTACACACAACGCAGTACGCCTGTGTGGTTGCGCGACACGCCTATGCCCAGCGTTCAACGGGCGCCCAGAGCCGACCCGACTACTCAAATGCAGTGCATTTGTTCGTTCAAAGCCTGCCCGGCCCATCAACCATCTCTGAATGCGGCGTGTTCTTCCGTTCAAGCCTGCCCGACCCATCAACCATTTCTAAATGCGGTTTACGCCAGCCCGAGCCAATACTCAAAGGAGCCTTCAAAGGTGCCAAGATCAGTTTTTAAACAAGTAAGCTCATCTCCAAACACATCTTGTTTTCAAACACTGTCATGTTTATTTAGAGACAAAGGAACAATGTTTTAAGAAGGGGCTTATTGAAAGTTGAAATAGTTTTGAGTAATTAAAAGAAAAAGAGCACAGTTTTCTCTCAAAACTTGTTTTGTTTGCCAGTCTAGAACACAGATTTCAAAGAAAGGATAGTAATTTTCAAAGGAGGAAAACATAGTTATTTCCAAGTGTTTTCTGTTTATCTAAAACTCATAGAGAAGCAGTAAGTTAAGGGAGGAAGGGCTTGTTATTAGTGTGAAAAGGGCCCGTATGTTGGATAAAGAATAGAGCTTGGTTTTAGCAGGGAGACTCATCATTCTAGGTCAAGAACTTGTACCACATAAAACAGAGAATCATTGTTTAAAAACTAGTGCCTTGTGAAAGTTTAAAATTGGTTTTTCAAGTACATAAAGGATCATATAGTCTATAAAGAAGAGACAGAGTTTGTTTTGAAAGCTTCTCACTCAGTGACAGGGAGACTACCATTTTTTTAGAGAAACAATGATCATCAAAGAGGGACAGTTTGTTCAAAGGGGAAGCACAGTGTTTTTTCAAGAGTGTACTCTTTGCTTAGAGAGAAAGGAAGATAGTGAGTGGGTGAAACAGTTTTGATCAGTTTATAAGGGGTTTGCTCACCTCTTAAACAGTGATTTCAAAAAATCAGTGATTGAGGGAAAGAGTTTTTGTGTCAAAAAAAAAAGGGGACTTGTCTTCAAAAACCACAAATAGAGCTTACTAAAGGCCTCTTTGCTCAAAACACAGTGCTGGAGAAGTAATTTGTTTTCATTTAACAAACACTTGTTTTCCAACTAAAGAGAAAAGTAGTAGTCTATTTTCCAGTACATTTCAAGGTCTTGTTTGGTAAGTCAATGAAGGGTATCAAAAGCAAAAATGCCTCCAAAGAAGGATAGTAGAAGTGGGTATCACAACAGGTATGATCCTATTACAACTCAAGAGGTGAATGCATCTCCTTTAGTACTCTTTAATTTTGATGAAGTAGGATGCTTGGATTTTTGCCAAAAAGTCCAAGAAGTAAAAAATCACCCTCCTTTGACACATTTGTTTGCTTTAATGCTACAAGGAAAGCATGTCCATCTAGTAGGTTTGTATTTAAAACTCTCTCCTACGGCTATCTCTAAAGCAACTAAGATCCCCTATATAGGAGAAAAGTGGTTCAAACAAACATACCTAGATCTAAATCACTATAAACCCTTTCTAAAACCAGACCATCAAGATGCTTGCCGAGCTATTTTCCCTTTTTCTCACTTATTGAGCATCTATGCCCCCCTCATGTCATCATGAAGTATTTCACATGTGAAGGGAGGTTTTCCCAGATTTATGCCTATCACATCAGGCTTCTTATGCATTTCACAAGAACTCAGTTGCTGAACCTATCTTTCTTCCTCTATAGAAGCATTGACAAGATGGCCTCTACTATCCAAAAGAAGCCCTCCGCTCAACAACAAGCTTGTTTATTTCATCATTCCCTTATCAAGATCATCAACCTCCATCAACTTTAGAAAAAGGGAGTTTCTTGGGACTCTTTCATCTCCCATCCCGATTTTTTCATTTCCTCTTCATCTCATGCACCTTCCTCACCATCCACTCATCATGTTTCTCCTTATTCTAGTAAATCCACTCATAAAAGACAAAAATCCCCTATGATTTAGAGTGAAGAAGAGAACAAGCAAACTAGTGATGAAGAAGGGAAAAGTGACAAGAAGCAAACTAGTGATGAAGAAGGGAAAAGTGACAAGAAGCAAACTAGTGATGATGAGCGACAAAGTAAAGAATCTAAGCATGACAGTGGGGAAGAAGGAAATTATGGTGAGCATAGCAGTCATGAAGAGGAACATGATGGAAGCCAACACAGCAGTAAGCATGATGGTGAGGAGGGACAAAATAGTGAAGGTAAATAGCACAGCATTCACGAAGAAAGCAGGGACAGAGATGAACAAGGCAGTCCTCAAGAAAACAAACAAAGTGGCAGCCAAAACAGTGATGATGAGAGTCATGACAGTCCTCAAAGAGACACTTATGATGAGAAATAAGACATCCCTCAAGAAAGCAATGATGATGGCAAGAAAACACCAAATAGTGAGCATTCCAAAGGGGGCAGCATGGAGAAAAAAGATCAAAAAAGTCCTAAGGGTAGCCAAGGCCAAATCAGTGACCATGAGCATAGCAGTGGTGAAGAAAAACAAGGAAATCTTCAAGCAGAAGAAAACAGTGACAAAGGTGAAGCTGGAGCAGATGATGATGGAGGCAGCAAGGTAAAAGACCAAGTTGAGCAAGTACAAGTAGATAAACCTCCTCTCTCTTCTCCTTAACATATCCAAGAGCATGTGCTAGCTGCCTCTCCTAGGCAAGGGTCCATGACTCTTCCTCCAAAAGTGGCGAAGCCTAGAAACACTAGATCTGCAAAGAAGAAGATCACTCCAGCAGTGACTAGCAATGTCACAAGAGTGCTAAGAAGTAGAGGCAAACTGCCTAAGAAGAGCATTGTTGAATTGTCAAAGAGGAGGAGGACCAAGAAGTCTATCCAAGGCAAGGGGAAAGAAAAAGAGGAGAGTAGTCATGAAAAGGAAAGGGAGATTGACATCATACAGATAGATAGTGATGATGGGGATAATGAAGCTAGAATTATTGAGGCTCTTTTGCAAAACAGAGAAGCCCAAATTTAGGACCTACAAGCTGATCTATAAATTTCAAAGGACCTCATACATGTTCTATAGATGCAAAACAAACAAATGAGTGGTCAAATGGCAGTTTATGAGGCCTGGGCTTTCAAATACCAAAGGGAAGCCTACAAAGCACAAATCAAGCTTGAAGAGCTTATGGGAAAATTTGATGATATTGAATAATAAGAGCAACCAATGAGAAAGAGGCCTAGGACTATGGGTCTCAAGAAAGCTTTGGAGAAAAAGAAGGAAGAAGAGGCATCCCTTGTTCGTTCTTATCTTCTCACTCAATTGCTCGCCCAAGAAATAGAGAATGATCAAGAATCATGGCTTGAATGGGCCAACAAGAATTTGGAGGGTAAATTAGAGAAAGCTAACAGAGACTTGAGTCTAAAAGAGAAGATGACCGGGCACTACAAGAAGTTGAACCAATTTTCCCAAAGAAAGCTCAAACTTGTTCAAGAAAAGCTCAACGCTGCCCAAAAGAGGCGCCCGGTAGAAAAAGTGGAGAAAGGCACATCAGGGCTTGAAATCTTGGCCTCAGCTTCCTTGCATGCTTCTAAGAACCCATAAGGGGCTTTCTCACCAAAATTGAGCAAATTTTTACATGATTTTGTTTTTTGTGTTTTTTTGCCATAATTGCACATTTTTCAAGGCGCTACCATGGGTGCTAGGAGAATCCTCAGCTCATGAAAGTCATTTTTTGGATGGATTAAATTTAGGGGCAGCTACTCACAAATTTTCAGATCCAAAGGAGGTGTTTTGGTCCCCCAAAGAGGCGAAAAACAGTGATTTTTTAACTTTCTGCCTCACATATCATCAAGGGCTACTTTTTTGGTTTTTTCCACTTAGTCCACCTTTTGAAATAATTCCAAGGATTAGTTTGGGAAAAATCAAGTAGTTTCAAAAACTAGACATCAAGGGCTTTCCAACGAGCCATCACGGGCCTCGTTTTGACATCAAGAGGTCCCTAAAAGGTTGTCTACAAGACAAGAAATTTTCTGCTGCTACGTTCCTATAGGATTTTGGCAAAAAGAAAGTTTTCTGAAATGGCTTATCCAAATGTGCGTTAAGCCTTTTTTAGCACTTTTCAGTCATGTAAAGACAATTTTATTTCCTTTTTTAGCATTTTATAGATATTTTTAAAGACATTTTGTGCCTTGAGCTTTGCAAAGCCTCAAGGAAAAAATCAGATATTTGCAATAGGCCAATGGCCTTCTAGATGCTCTTGGATAGTTTATTTCTCTTTAGCCTATATATTCCAAGAGATTTCATTGTATCAAGAGGCTGAACTTGATGATATAGAGAAATACATGATATTACAATATTTGAAGAAACACTTTGTCTCATGATGTGGATGATTTCTTGTTTGTCTTGGATGGTGGAAGAGGACTGTTTGTTGGATTCCGTGGCTTGGTAAATGTTATAGTGTTCCTTATCTGTATGTTTTCCTTAGTTTATCATACATGTTTCCATGTTTCTTGCTTGTTTTAGGTCAGTAAAGAATAGATTTGAGACATGCCCATGGAGGCACCTCAAGTTTCCTGATTTCATTACAGCTTCTATGTTTTTCTTCTTTCTTAGTTATGTCAAAGAATTCTTAACTGCTCTTTGATACCCTAAGAAATTGTTATCAATTTCATTAATGGTTATTATGTATGCTATCAAGTATGATTCAAGGTGTTAGACTCCTATACCAATAGGTGTCATTTTTCATGATTGTTTTGATTGAACTATGGAATATGTTCAAACCTTTTTCTTGAGCAAAGGTGTTCCATATTCTTGAAAAACCAAAAAATCAAAAAATTTAAAAAATGTAAAGAGGGTATACCCTAAAAGAAAAATCAAAGGGTAAGAAAAATAAATTGGTCAAAAAAATGAAAGAAATGAACCCCAAGCAAAAAATATACCAAGGAAAGTGTGCAAATCCAAATTCCACTACTATTTCATTTTTTGTAATAAAGCAATTGTGTGCAGTTTGTCAAACTTTTGCCGCAATTTATGAAGAGTCAAACTTTTAAACTTGACTCATTCATGTTTCAATTTCATGTAGTAGAATAGAGAATAAACATCTGACCAAACAGTTTAATCTTGGCAGATAAGTAGATAGGTAGAGTTAATAAAAGGTGCTCAACAGTTTAATCTGAGCCCTTGGATGTAATAAGGGTAGAATTAGATAGATTTTCCTTGTAAAAGAAAATAAAATTGATGAGGGTTTGCCAGTCTAAGTGCACCCTAATAAAGAAAAGAAAATGGTAGTGTAAGGTAGATAGGGTAGGTAGATGGTGTTGCAAAGTTTCATGTGATGAATGATGCTGCTAAATGTGTTTAATCCTTTACTTTCATCACAAGTATTGAAGCAGAAAATACATTGGAAAATTCACAAAAAGCAAAGTCAAAATCATTAACTTCCCACATCACTTTCTCCCTAAGAGTTTTACTAATTTCCCAAAGTGCTAAGGTATTTGAAGATTAAAGGGGCTCAAGGCATTTCCTTGACTTTTGGAGGGACCGGACCCTCGGCCTAATGATCAAAAAGACCTAAGTACTTGAAGTTATTTATCATTATAATCATTCACTTTTAACATTTTCCTAAGTAAAATCCAATTTTACTTAGGAAAATCATGCCATATTTCATAAAATACCCTCAAAATTACTTGCTATGCTATGTTTAAGTGTTGAAATTAAGATGATATCATTTACTTCGGAAATCTTCACTTTCTTAGTTATAGTTAAGTGTTTTGAGTTTACCATGTCCCTTTGTCATATTGACTTCTGATTTATTTACTAAATCCCTAGTAAAAAGTCCTTATCTTATAGTACTTAACTCCTTTTATCTAATATCCCAAAAACCCATCTATTAAGATTTTAACCAAAGTATTTATTTCCCCATGCATAAATAAAAAACCACATTATGTGCCCTTTGGTTAAATATATCATTATATAATAAGTCCCGCCCCTTATGGTAATTGAATTGATCTAATTTCATTATCATATAATAAAAATATGAAAAAAAAAACATTAAACATATAATTCGTATGTTTAAAACAAAAACAAAAATAAACCAAAGTTTAATTAAAACTAAACTTTGGAGATCCCGCGCGCAAAGTTTCTTACCCCGACCCTTTATAACCATGGGATTAATTAATTAACTGGATTAATTAATAACCAACTTTTCCGCCTATCAAAGCACCCCCGGGATGATTAGTTAAACACTAATTACATCGGGCCCGCATGTTAACTTTCCCGTCACCTTCCCGTCTTGATAACCGTTGGATCATCCGCCTACAGATCAATGCTCCACAGTGATTCCGCTAGCCGTCCCTCGACAGAACTTTAACGCGTGGGGGCACGGTGGTTTTGAAACCATCCTCCGACCACGTGTCACTTTCCCAATGGAATCGCTGCCCTTGCGTTTAAAACCACCATTGCCCATAAGCGGTGCGGGAATTACCGCTTACCGCCCGACCCTTGCCACACGTCATCCCGTACTTCAAATGACGTCATTCCTCGAAAAAATAAAAATCCCTTTTAACTTGTAAATAAAACGAATTTCGTGTTTTTTATGTCATTTTCATTATTGAAAGCGACTGCGCCTTCCGCTGCGAAATTCAAATTTTTCACTGAGAATTACTGTTCTATCCAATTTCGCTCCAGAATTCCGCCGGACCAGTGTTCAAGCATCTTATTTCCACCACTTGATACCTGTTACTGTTCTATCCAATTTCGCTCCAGAATTCCGCCGGACCAGTGTTCAAGCATCTTATTTCCACCACTTGATACCTGTTAAATCCCAGTTTGCCTCCGAAAACAGGTATTTATTCTATTGCGCCCCGAACTTCAAAAGAAACTCTGTGTTTCGTGTTTTTTCACTGGATTAGTGTTAAAATCTTATCGCTAAGATCATTCCCTGAGCTGTAAAACTGTGAATTGTTCCCCCAAACCTGCAACTGTGCCAATTTCCCTCATTAAAACTGAAATCACGACATTTCTGTGAAGAAAACCCAGAAAATTCCATTTTGAACACACAAGAACCAAAATGGAAGCCCCGACAGCCCTGAATGTAACCCCATTGAATGCCCCCCACAGAGAATTAGAATATTTGCCCTTAGTGGATAAGGACTTCCAAATTAAAGACTTAGTGTTTGATGAAAGCCCCCTTCAAAGTTATTGTCGCTGCAGAGACGATTATTCGAAGGGATTGGATGTCATTGGGTTGTGGGAATCCAATTTCCCGAGATATCTCATCCCCTCAGTCCTTATTTTCCCAGAAATTATCCACTACTGCCATTCTAACTATGATCCAACTCAAAGAGTAGTAATGTCCCCTGACCAGAGTGTTCTTTTCCCCATTACTCCCCAAGCCATCAATGCAATGCTACATTTTGAACCTGATCAAGAGCTAACTCCCTTGTCTATGGAAGAACTGATTGAAAAGTCTAATCAACTGTCTCCAGAAAAATTGAAATCCATTTGCCAAACTTTTATGTTCCCTGAACATCAACCTAAGAGGCCACCTCCATATGGTTTTGCTTACTTTAACAAGTTGGGCAGACTCATCCTCAATATGATATCCTTTATTATGGGTTTCAATACAAGTGAATATGTTGATGAAATAACCTTGGTATTGTTGTCTATCTTTACTCCTGGGCAACCTCCTGCAGTAAAATATGATTTTGCATCCTTCATTTCTAATAAAATCCATGACCAGTTCATGAGGCTAGATAATGAGAAAGTGTTCAAATATTCCTCAGTTATTTATCATCTCCTCATCTATTATCAATCAGAGAAGTTCCCCTTCCCTGTTAAAAAGCTTGATGCCAAGGGAAATCCTAGATCAGTTATTTTTTGGTCTGCCATAACTCATTCTTCCTATGAGTCTCCCTATTCCTATGCTGAGTTCATCGATCTTTTTGTATATCCTGCAACTACCTTATTGACAGGAATTCCTCCTCCAAGGCTCAGCAATGAAATCAAGAAGACTTTGCAGCTTTCAAAGACATATAAAGTTGGAGACTGGTATTTATATCAAAACCATTCAGTCCTCAGAATCTATGGATGTGAATTGCATCCATTCAAGTTGCCAAAATATGTGCCCATGAGACTTTTTGCCTTGGAATATTTCAGGCAAATGAATAATTCTGATATGATTCATTTTTGTAGTGTGAAAAAGAAAGCCCAACTCAGGATCAAAAGTCAATTAGGAGCCTTCATATGCAACTCTAGAGATGCTGAGCGAGAAGCAGAAGATATACTACAAAGCCATTGCAAGTTCCAAAGAAGTTTCCGTTGGGTCCCTTATGATCCATTTAGTTTTATCTGTGATAAAAGAATGAAGAAAAAATCTTCCCCTTATATTCACCACAGGATTCCTGATATAGAACAATATGCTAACCAAGATGAATGGGTGGAAGGAACACTAGTCGAGGAAGAAAGTGAAGAAGACAAAATGAACAAAATTATGAAAGACCTTGAGAAAAACTTTGACTTAGAATCTTTTGCACAAGTGCAGGTACCTCACATTGGCACTTCTTCAGCAGGAAATCTACAACAGGGATTACAGGAAAGCAATCCATCTATTGCAGTAGAGTCAAAAGGCAAAGGAAAGGAACCTGAAATACAGGTCATTGAAACTTTTATCATGGCAGAGAAACCTCAAACCTCCAGAGCACCTGATCAATCACAAGTTTCTCCCACTCAGGTAAATCATCCTGAAGTTTCAGAATTACAAACTCCATCCAATATGGAAATAGGAAAGAAAAGGCAGGTTCCAGATACTACTCCTCCCAAAGAAACCTCAGAGCTACATCAAGCCAAAAAACAGAAACCAGATCCACTTCCAGATGTGGAAATCATTGATGAAATGTTTGATGATGGAAGAGAAGATAGTCAACTGACTGGCACAGCAATTGAAACACATACCGGCCACAAAGGAAAAGAATTTCAAAAACAGTTAAGTACTGAAGTATCTTCTTTTAAACCACCAAAAACAGATACAGGTGATATAAAAAGAACTTTCATTAATATAAAGGCAAAGAATGATCCATTGAGAATGAAGGTTTATGATCAATATATGAAAATGGCTCCACATAATCAGGAAAGGTTAATGTCAGCATTTGACATTTCACAAGGCAAAATGATGATGAGCCACTTCAAGTCCAAGGTGCCAAAACCCATGACAGCAGCTGATTATATTAGGACCAATTTTGAGGTCCTAGCTAAAGACATTCATCCCTTAGACCAGATAGAGCTGCATAAACAAACTGGGGAAATGGTGTATTCCACTCTTACTGATAAGGCCATGGCAGCCCTAAGGCTGCAAGATTCTTTAAATAACACAAGCACCCAATTGCAAATTGAAAAGGCCTCTTCTCAGGCCAAAGATAATAGAATAAAGTCTCTGGAAGACATAATTATTAGTTTGGGTCACAACCCCAAAGATATCAAAAGCATTGAGGCACTAATCAAAAAGAAAGATGATGATATTGCTGCCCTAAGAAAGCAGCTGAAATTACCAGCCTCAAGACATCCCCAGACCCAAGAAGTTTTGAAGGAGAATTCGCAGGAAGAGATAATGGAGTTGCTCTTAAAAATGACTGAGCAACTGAGTGAAACAGAGAAAGAATTGGAGCAAGCTTTACAAGAGAAGGAAGCTATCATGTAGACATCAATCACAGAAGCTACTACAACTACAGGTACTACAACAACAGATCAACAAACAGAATCAGCACAGGTAAACACTTCTGGTTTGAGTTCTGATGAATTGGTAAAACAAATGGAAAGTTTAAAACTCAGAGTCACAGAACTTCAAACCACAAAATTGCAGTTAGAAAATTTGGAGCAGAAATATGATACATCTAAAAAGACCGTTGCTGATAACACCAGGGAAATTAAAAGATTGGAAAGATTGGTTAAGGCTTTAGAAAAAGATCTTTCATTAGAGAAGCCTTTGAGGGAAATAAATGAAATTCTTTGGGATAATATAATTGAGTTAATAAAAAGTATTTGGCCCTCTGTTCAAGCAATTTTTGAACAAAATGACTTGATCAAAGTAGCTCAGGAAGAAATAAACAGAACAAGAGATGAATTAAGGGGCAGACCTGAGCAAGCCAATCAACTTATATAGTTTTTGAACACCCGGACTAAGCAACAGCTTGCAGTATTAGGAATTGAGGACAGGACCGGCACTATTTTGGAGATAAAAAGAGTTTTTACCAAAAGAAATTTTATGCAGAATTTGGAAAGGAAGTGCTCAGATATTCTGGCAGAAATTAATGCTTTCAAAGGAAAATTTCAGGTTCTATTGGACAGTGGGTTACCCAGTCCTATGCTCTCAGAGGACCAGATAATGGACCTGGAAACCTATGTTAAGAAAATAGATATCCATGCTCATAATACAACTGCTCATTCTATCAGTTTTCCAGAAGCAACGTTGCCAACAGGGAGAAATCTCTATGACAGGTTGAAGAATTTATTTCATCTTGAACATGAAATAAAGTATTTGTTCCCTAATCAGCCCACTTTTTACAAACTCACAGAGGCCGATGAGACATTGAGAAAACTTAAAAGAACTATAATAGCAAAAGATCAATGGTGGAATGACTTATTGGAAATTCTATGAAATTTATCTTCAGGTTGAGAATTTTATCTTTTTACTATCATAAGGATAAAAAATGAGCACAAGTTAAAGAGTATCAGTTGAACAGATTAAAGAGTATCCGTAGAAACAAGGAGTATCAGACAAGCAAAGGAATTACTCAAAGGGACAGCATCGAGCCCTATTATAGCACCTGCCTCCAGCACATCCACAAAGGAAGGAAACAACACATCAGCAGTTACTTGTCATTCTGTCTACGAGACCATTTGTCTCCTTTTTATTTGTAAATTACTCCTTAGTCACCCTAGATTATTGGCTAGGTTAGTGTGAGATATTTTCAATTATTTTTTGTATAAATAAACCCTCAAAGAGAGTATTGAGGGTGGATTCTATTACTTGGCTGTGACATTGAAGTTTTTGGAATAAAAGCATTTTGGAGAAATTTATTTGTGGCTTACTGGATGACAATTTGAAGCTCAGGACTTTTTGCAGGATTCATGTGTTGGACTGCAGTTCAATAAGTCTTTCTACCCTTTGTCTTAAGTTTTATATCAGTTTATAATATCATTATGTCCATTTCTGAATAATTTACATAAAGGATTGAATCAAAATTTACTTAATTGTACTCTGATTTCAGATGTGATTGTTCTTAATGTTTTCCTCTAAATTAGTTATAAGCATGAATTCTTAAATGCTCTTGCTTTGCTAATTTAAACATTGTTGATTACTATAATAAAGAATTTTTCATTGCTCTTTGTTTGTAGTCATCTCATTTCTTTCTTTTGAACATGGTGAAAGATTCTTAGCTGCCTTTCATCCCTTCAAAATCATCCCATCCACTTTAAATTTTAAGGATTGTTCTCTGTCTAGCTATCTTGCCCTGCAAATCCATCTTGTGTGTAGAATAGAAATCCAGTAAAGCCATCCTTTGACTCCATAGCCCAATGGACTGAAATCTTCAACCTTGCCCCTAGTTTGCGGATTCCACCATTTTCAAACAAACTCTTGGATCTATAACTAGCCTAAAACCTTCTAAGAACAAAGATAAATCATAAAGAGAGAGCCCTCTCTGGATGCAGATTGGCTAGATTCTGCATCTGAAGGTTGGTTTGTGGTTACCTCGGGTATACTTTCCTTTTCCACAACTTCAAGGAAAACCCGAGTGATAACACATGGTATGTCCTGCTTACTCATAGCTATCCAAAACCCCATCACTGAAACCTTTCTCTGAATATTTGATTGTCCTAGTTGAACCAAAGAGGTCTTGTTTCGATCTTGCCCTTTGCATATGCTCTGCAATCTTATTTTAAAGTTCCCGATAGCTCAAAATATGATTTCTAGGAGTTCCCTCTTCATAGATTGAGTTATTTTTTTTTATTGTGTGTTTTCCCCCAAAGTCTAAAGGCGATTTTCCCAAAGTTAGAGGGTCTTATACTTCTATGTATCGCCTGAATGTTTATTTTATGCATCTATTAGTTTGAATTTTCATTTATCGTGATTAATGGTTAGCCCTACCACATGGATGTCTGTCGTAAAACTATTTATGCTTAAACCTCTTTTTCCTTCCACAAATTTAGTGTCCATCCCATTTCATTCCACCTAAAAGAATCCATTTTACCTCAACCAAATTGGCCTTACAATATACCTTCTCCACCCCTTTGAGACAGTCTCGACCTTATTGACCCCATAGCCCAGTTGATATGACAATATTTTTATCTATCTATCCTTGATCAGTTATTCCTTCAAAAAACCTAAAACAAAAACACACTTAAAAAACTAGCCTAAAATCAAATACATAAGAAGCAAACAAATCTACATCCCTTGGATAATAGAGAGAGCCCTCTCTAAGTCCAGGAAGGCTAGGTCCTTGGGCTCCAAAGTTGGTTTGATGTTACCCTGTCACTTGGCTTTCTAATCTACCAAATCACGGGACCCTAACATAATGGCGATCACGGTGGGACATTTCTAAGTTAGTGATAAACCAAGTACACCTTAGGACTCCAGAAATCCCTTGTCTTCAAGAATATCTAGTGAATCTGCCACCTCATCGCCACCCTAACATAATGGCGATCACAGTGGGACCTACTGAGTATATGACAGTCTAGCAAACTCTTGTAGATTCATTAGTCCTTTAGAATCAAACTCAGACAAATAGCCTAAGAAATCATTTAGAGTAAACTCTTATTGTTTCACCATCTTAGCAAAGTGATGAATCAGGTTTAGAATAATCCTACAAACTAGGCTGCATATAAAACTCAGAAAACCCCAAAAAAACATCCCTAGATTGGATTTTTCCCAGTTATTGGTGGTGGACCATAAGTACATATCTCTAAAAACAACAAAATATCCACCTGGTGACTCCACTAGCCTCCAGTAGGCCTAATACTCCATAAAAAACCAAAAATTTCATAAATCATACTATTCTATTGACTCATCTTTCCCAAAAACTCAAAGTTCATGATGCAGCCTCTGAAATGAATGACAAACTAAGTACAACTTAGGGATTCAGAAATCTTCATCTAAACATAGGAAATCAATAGAATAAACTTGCAAATAGAACCATAGCTTTCTCAAAAATCTAGCAAACTGTTGAAACTAAGTTTTAAATCATTCTTGCAGGTTTTCACATAAAAGTTTTCTAGAAAAGCATTCTCCTAAAAAACATCTTTGTCATTGTTGGTGGTGGACCATAGATCTCAAGAAAATCCACCTGGCGACTCCACTAGCCTTCATAATTTTTTGACCATTCTTCACATTAGAAAAACCCCTAGAGAGGTCATCCATCCAAAAACAATCACAAATATCACCCTCTCTAAACTTTGACTTTGAAATCTGGCTTCACGAAGAATTAATACCAGATCTCATCCAAACCCAAATCCCCCTATCATAGTTGATGACCCAGAAAATATTTTGTGGCAAACTTCTGAAACTGGTAACTTAGCTACCGATAGGACCATCCAAAAATCAAGCTCTGTACTTGAACACCTTACATCCTTGCAAGATTCCCAGTTTGGCTTGAGTTCAGGAAAAACCCTTTTTAGAAGAAAATCGCAAAGTAAAATCAACCTTGATGATCTTGAGCCCTTAGATTTGCAACAGAGTCCTAGCAGAGAAGCCTCACCCACTAAACCTCATGATTTTCAGCTTCTCCACCATTTTGGCTCTTACTACCCCAAAATCTACTTAGAATCAGTCCACAAGTCCAAGTACTTCCGCCACACCTTTTCAGACCACCACTGTGCAAATCACCTCATCCCATACCACAAACCCTCATACTTTAAATCTACCATTCGCTCCCACATGGAAGCTTGGTATGCACCTTTAGTGTTACCATTTCCTTTGGTACCTTTGCAAAATTATTACCAATCCTGAATTTCGCACTTCACCGGAACTGAGGCCACTACCGCCCAACAGCATGTAGATAGGATCACTGATGCTTTTGACTACATGGAACTAGAAGATGAAACCATAAATATGAGAATGTTCGCTCAAAGCCTAGGCGGAGAACCCAAGAAATGGTTTAAAATCTTAGCTCCTAACAACATACATGATCTCCCAGCACTTTACCAAACTTTCATAAACAGGTGGGAAATTAGGAAAAACCCCATCCAAATCCTTTCCAAATATAACAATCTTAAAAGTAATACAAGGGAAAGTGTTCAGAACTATTGCACTAGATTCAACAGTTATAACGCCCTCCTGCCTCACATGAAACCTCCACTTGGCTCAGCACTAGTAAAATTTCCTGAAGGTTTCGATCCAGATATGACATACCAACTAAGAGAAAGATACCCTGCAACTTTAGAAGAAATGAAAAAAGTAGCTGTTAGTGCAGAATCCAACCTAGCTGAGAAAAGAGCCAGGATAAGATTAGAAAAGAAAGTCACATACCGAAATGAGGCCATGCCTTCTACCTCCTCCTCAGATCCCAGAATATAAAACCTGGTTAGATCCATGGAAAGAATGTGGGAAAGAATAAATCTGAATTAAAAAGCACCTCTTAAGGACAACCATCCAAACCCTCAAAACAGAAACCAGAACCAAAATTTTAGAAGAGACATGCCTTAGAACAAACCAAGGGAAAATGACCAACAGATCAGGCCACCTTTCAATGAAAACTATGTTGATGAGGTAGAAAGAGATATAGAACCCCTTGATGAAAATCACTTAAACTTAATAGGTTCTGATAGCAAGGGTGAGGTTTTTCTCACAAAAGAAGAATAAGTTTTCTTCTCCTCAAATCAAAATGAAGAAAATTATGAGGACCCCGAAGACCCTGAGGTAGGTTTGCAAAATGCCATAATGGAAGCTCATAGGCAATATGACCTTAGGAGTAAGAAAAACCAAGACAACTCTAAGAGAGGTAGCTCAAACAATGATGTTATCAAAACCCCCGATACCATTCTTAAAAGAACAGTAGATAGTAACAAAATCATGGCTAAGAGAACTGACCAAAACAAAGGCAAGACTAGCTAGGCAAGCCTAGATCTAAATTGTCCTAGTACCTCTACTAAGATTCCCAAAACAACTATATTGAACAAAACCCCAAATCAAAGTCAACAAATTAAAAATATAGAGAAAGTCATGGCTGAAAAAACTGGAGCAAATCTATCTAAACTACAAGCACCCTTTAGTTTTGAAGGGGAAATTGCCAAAATTAAGATCACCATGCCTCTCACTGAACTTATTGCTCAAAGCTCAAACAAATCTCAAGTGCTAAAGGTCCTGAACATAGGAAATGATGCAGATACTCTACACCTAGCTGATGATACTCCTGAGGTGTTGTTTGGACCAAAAATAGAAGGAAAATATTAAGAGGGAACCACTCTTCCTTTTTACATTAGTCTGAATATACATGACCAAATCCTACATAATGCCATGCTAGATTCTGGGGCCTCTCACAATCTCATGCCGAAAGTAGTAATGGAAATATTAGGCCTATAAATAACGAAACCTTATAAAGACTTATATTCATTTGATTCAAGCAGAGTTGAGTGTCTGGGCCTAATAAAAGATCTTTGTGTCAGTTTGGCCCAAGTACCTGCAAAACACCTAGTCATGGACATAGTGGTAGCAGACATCCCTCCCAAGTACGAAATGCTTTTATCCAAATATTGGCAGGCCAAGCTTCAAGGAAATATTCAACTCGATATGTCTTACACCACCATTCCCATGTTTAATCAAACAAGATACTGTATCGAGAATCACACATGAAATATATGGTCAGCAGCTAAGAAAGGCCAGATAACATCCCTATGTATTCCATACATTCAGATCTAAATTCCTTCATTTTACACATTGATGAAGACATTCATAAATAGGTAGGAGAAATTGAAACAAATCTAGGTACACCATATCAGCCACCCCAGATTCTCTATGATGAGCTGGATACTCAAAACTATCATGACACTGAACAATTATGTCTTGAAGAGAGGGAATTTGATTTTCTAGAAACGGAGATAGATCAGAAAACAACAAACATTACACACCCTCAAGAAAATTTCTCAAACCAAGGACAAACATTAACAGTACAATCAGGAACCTTTTTCAAAACAGAAGCACTAGAGGACTTACAAATTACAAACCTCTTTGGAAATCAGGGGTAGGGGAGCCTAATGTTCTTGCCATACTTAAATGCTTCACCATCCCAAAACTTTACCTCTCTGAATAAAAATTTGATTATTGCCACAGTTGTTAAAGATCCAAGAAGAATGTCTGATAAATTTGATACAAATGGATGTGATAATTGCAGTCCAAAAACACCTGAGTTGATTGAACTAGCTAAAATTCTATCATTACACCAAACATTAAGAACTGCTAGAATATGCAAGATTGTTCAAGATACTAGTACATGTCGGGAAAACTTTTTGAAACACTATGACACTGCCATCATTTCAAGAGACAACTTTGACAAAAGGAAATACAAAAATATTGATCAAACATTAACAATCAAAGACAAGATAGCTGGACATAGGATATGTACTGATTTCAGAAACACAGATACACACCCTCGGAATAGAAATTATATTCTTCCTAAAAAAGACCATACTATACAAATGCTAGGTGCTTCTAATCATGTGTCTTTACAAAGTGATGTTTCAGGGTATCATCAATTAATTCCTTTTCAAAGCAAATAGCTTAAAGATTTTTTCAAATATACTGGAAGCAGTTCCATCTTCAAACCCAGATTTCCAAAACCACCAGACACCAAAGACATGTTCCTAAAGGCCATGTTTCCAGTTCTGAATTTCTTCATTATGATGTACCTTGACGATATCATAATCTGTTTTAAAAATGACAAAGAATATCTGTATTACTTTAAAAAGATGTACAACAAAGGCAGGAGCGGAAATCAAAGGTATAGCGAAAAGCAGCAAGAGGACACAGAATTTTTCAAAAACTCTTGCAAGAACCGTTATGTTGTGCTTGAAAGGGAGAATTTTCCAAACTTTTCTTTTCAAGAGCTGACTGGACCAAGAGCATCAGGAGATCCCTTTGAAGACAAAATGCTCAAGTTCCACCATTTTCAAGATTTCTAGTTTTAAAATTTCCACTCATTGTACATATCACTGTTTGAATAAATAAATCGAAAAACAGAAAATACAAAAACAGTAGAAAATTTGAAAAGAGGGCAGTTTTAGAAAATAGCAGAAAAGCCCCATGTTCAAAAAATAGTCATGCTAAAAGTGCACAAGTCTAAATGCCGCTACTAATGCTCAAAATATGTCTTGTTCAGTTATCTAGCCTAATCATAATTGGACATGTTTTAAATTTATTGCTGATAAGTTAGTGAAATAAGTGATAGTCAAATTGTGTAAGCTTGACTTGTCAAAAAAAAGTAGATTAGGAAAAGATACTGGTTCCACACGCTCAAAACAAAACCAAAGAGGAAAACAGGGATGAAAAACAAACTAATCCTAGCCCTGATTTTTGTAAAATCTCATTTCATGTAAAATAATATTTGTGTGCAGCTTGTCTTTTATGCCACAAACACATGACAAATCAGACTGTCTAATCCTGATTTGGTCATTTTTCAATTTCATGTTTTAGTTTAGTGAATGAAATCTTGTCAAACAACTTAATCTTGACAGTCGATCTTGCATAGGTAGAGAAACAAAGGAGTTCATCAGTTTAATATGAACTCCCAGAAGATGTAAGTGTATAATTAGATAGTTTCCTTTTCAAAAATATCATGTCAAAGGATTGTTAGTCCAAATGCACCTAAAGAAGGAAAAATGCTAGGAAATATAGCTAGGTAGGTAGAGATGACTTTGATGCTAATCATGTTGTCAATTTTCATAAATAGCATCAAGAAAGAGAGAAATTTTCGCCAATAGATAAGGCACTGGTCTTCACAAGCCATAGATCTGTAGTTTTGGAAACCTCCTATAAAGGAGTTGCCCTCCCCAAATGGAGCCACTGTTAGTCATCAGTATTTTTTACATGTTGTTGATGACTAGATTCCTTAGCTAAAGTTTTCTAGAAGCTAATCTCAATCTGTCAATTTTTCATCTAGAAAACACCCCAAGAAAAGTTTTTTCCTCCTACCCCTCCCTGTCAGTCTATGATGAGAACAAACTCCAATTTTCAAGTCCTATCCTGTTTCAGCAAAATATCCCTGTCTAGAGCTGTATTAGCTTGGTTTACCTGCTATCATTGTCTCCTTGTTACTCATGTCATTCACTATCCAAAGGTTGAAAATTTTTCTGCTACTCTATCCCTGATCATCTTGTCATATGACAATCTGATCATGCCTAAGAAAACACTCAGAATCTGTGAAAATTGTCCCTAAGTTAGATAGTGGTGTTTAGGGAGTTTTTCCTTTGGCTAAGATATCCTGGGCCAAAATGCCTCTGTCTCATACCAGTCAACCATGAATTCTTTCCCTATTTTGCAAAGCAATCATTGTTCTATCCATAGGTCACACACCACTAAGGGGTCACTTTGTCTCATTTTAGAAGAAGTTCAATGAAGATCCAAATCAGGAAAAGAGAAGTTTTGTCACTGTCTGAAGAAATATGCTTAGATCAGGAATAATCTCCATGAAACACCAAAAGAACTCTCCAAGGGTTCCAAAGCATCTATTTTTTACATCTCTACAGGGGTGTAATTGAATGATGATCAATATGCAAATAAGAGCAAAGGGACAAGTTCAAACAGGTCTCTCATGTGGAAAAGGTTTGCCATCAATGATCAGATGAAGAGTTGTAAAGAGAAGAGCAACAAGTGTACATGTTATAAATCTAAAAACTTCCTAAAGAGCAGAGATCATTCCTCATCAATGAAGCAAATGAAGTAAAATGAAATGATGATTAGCAGTGCTCCATGATCTCCTCCAAAAGCAGTGTTGCATAATCTTTCGAAGGGAATCATCATGTAGGATATAAGAAGATAGTTGCTTCTTATGTTACCTTGAACTTAGGTTTTGAAAAGTAGTCAAAGGAAATTTCAATAAACCTCTGACAACACAGTCAAGGAAAAGACAGTTCAATGATATCTAGCAGCCAACACTCTCCATGTACAAATCACATTTCTTCTGGTTTTGTGTTCACAGTGATATTTTACAAAAGGATATATACTTCTCAGACAAGGCCTCATAAAGCAAGAAGACGTTATTTTCAAGTGATTTTATCAATAATTAATGTCAAATTCCACTTTGTTTCCTATTGGCATTCTTCAAACAAACTTACAGAGCAAGATACAGTAGTTGAAGTAGATGGAGATCATGTGTTAAAAATAACCTCCTTCAATAATAAGTAGAGGGTTAGAAACACAGTGATAGAAACCTCCTTCACATAAAAGCAGAGGGTTAGAAGACACATTGTTGTGACCTCCTTCACTAATAAGTAGAGGGTCAAACATGTTTTTGAGAAACTTTAGTGGCTGCTTGGCGCTTTTTCCTCCAAAGGATGAACAAAAGATGCATAGAAGGGTTTCAAATTATGTTTGAGAATGTTTGCTTTTGAAAACCTAGTTGAAGAATAGTGGTGAGACAATAAGAATTCATAGTTTTAAGGTATTTGTTACATCATAAGTAAAACATTAACATGATAGTGTTAAAAGGCCTCTGTTCTTATGCAGATGAAAGCCTCCTTCAAAGGACAAATCCAAGGCTGAAGTTTTGTTTAAAAGCACCCTCATCTAAGTGGTAAAGTGGTAGACCAAGCTAGGTTTAAATGACTTCTACAAACTGATATAAAGGACCTCCTTTAATTCACAAATAGTGGGTTTACATAATGGCTTCAAAAGGTTGCAGTAGAAACAATTTTGTGAGCCTCTTTCACATGATATACAATGTCACAATCTTGGAGAAAACCTTCAATATGAATAGGCAACAAACACTGTTGTTTTTAGTCTCTTTCTTCATAAAAGAGCGCCCAGAAGAGTATTCTGAAAAATTATTCCTTCATCATACAAGCAAAAGGTCAAATCATGGTTTAAAGGACCTCCTTTACTTCACAAACTTTGGGTTTACATGGTGGTTTTTAGAGACTGCAGTAGTAATTTTCATATAAACCTCCATCAAATGATAAGAGACCGAGTCCTGGTGGATACAAGCAGTCTGCATTTTTAGGTGTTTTTAAATCAGATGATAAGTTCAAGTTTTGAAATTTTGAGGGACCACTTTCAAAGGGACAATGAAAGGCACAATGCCAAATGAATATAAGTTTCCTGTGTCTTAAGAGAATGTCCTCAAAAGTTAAAACAACAGAGTAGTGAAGATCAACAAACACAGATTAATAACCTCCTTTTTGAAAAACAAGGGGTTGAGAAATCACCAGGGTATGATATGGTGTTTTAAGAGAATTTTTATTGAATAGACAGAGTTAAGAGACAGTGTGAATAAGAAACGGGATAACACAGTTATCTAGGTTTCAAGACAGCCTTCCAAGGAGATAAACACATCACAGTTTTGGAGAAAGCCGTATTAATGGGTAGACAAAGAATATTTATCATGAACAAATCATATGTTCTATCTAAAAGTTCAAAAAGACATGACAAAACAAAGACATATGTTTCAAAATAAGGTTTTCATAGGAAAGGAGTGATAGTTTATTTTGAAAGTTTTCAAGAATAATAAGAGAGGGAAGAGGTATGTTTTTCGAACTATAAAGGGCCATGAACCAAATATTGAATTCATCATTGTGCCAAGAGCTTCATGGAGGAGAGAACGCCAATCTCAAACAGGTTTTTACACAACATTTACAGTGTTTTGGACGTGCGGCGCGCCTGGAAGTTTGTGCAGTGTGCCTGTAAGTGCCGACAGTGTAACTTTACACACAGTGCGGCGTGCCTATTTGGTTGTGTGGCACGCCTATGCATGGCATTTAATGGGTGCCCAAGGCTGACCTGACAGCTCAAATGCGACACGTTTGCTCGTTCAAGCCTACCCGGCCCAGCGACCATCTCTGAACGACCCAACAACCATCTCTGAATAGCCCAACAACCATCTATGAATGGCCCAACAACCATCTCTGAACGGCCCAGCAACCATCTCTAAATGGCCCAACAACCACTCCTAAATGCGGTTTCTGTCCACCCGAGCCAATACTAAAAAGAGCTGCAGCAAAGAGAAAAAGGCCACCAAAGGTGTTGAAGACCAATTTTTTACACAATCGGCTCATCTCCAAATACAACAGGGACATTTTTCAAAGGTATTTACATCTCTTAGGCCAATTTTTTGTTTTTTAAGTAAAGTTGAAGGAAAATATTAGTAATCTCAAGAAGCTAGAAGTCTGTTGTTTTAAGAGGCCTATTTTTCAAAGTGAGGAGCTGAAAATAGTGCTGAAGGGAAAATGACTGTGTAAAAAAAAAACCTATTACAGTTTAAAGCTTGTCTCAAACTCAATGCATAGAAAACAACATGGTCTTTTAGAAAGAAAACAGAGTTTGTTTTGAAGATCTTTTACTCAGTAACAAGAGAAGGTATTGCTATTGACAAAAAAACTAACCTTCATCCAAAAAGAACTTGCTTGCTAAGATCATCATAGAGAAACAGTGATTGGGGGATAAAGGCTTGTTATCAATTTAAAAGGAGTCTCTTAAACAGTGATGTAAATGAAAAAAGTGATTGAGGGGAAAAAAAATTTTAGTGTCAAAGAAAAAGGAGACCTAAATCAGTGTCAAAGGGGCCCTTATTTTGGAAAAGGAATAGTGCTTAGTTTAGTAGGGAGACTCATCATTCCAGGTTAAAAGCTTGAACTACATGAAACAGGGAATCACTGTTTAAAAAACTAGTACCTTGTGAAATTTTAAACTTGTTTTTCAAGTACATAAAAGATCATACAGTCTATAAAGAGAAGACAAAGTTGTTTTGAAGGATTCTTACTCAGTGATAGGGAGACTACCTTTTTTTTGAGAAAAAGTGATTTCAAAAGGGCCAGTGATTGAGGAGAAAGAGTTTTTGTGTCAAAAACAAAAGGGGACTTGTCTTCAAAAACCCAAAATAGATCTTATTAAAAGCCTCTTTGCTCAAGACACAGTGCTGGAGAAGTAAATTTGTTTTCATTTAACAAATACTTGTTTGCTAACTAGAGAGAAAAGCAGTGCTCAAAGAAGGGGTCTATTTTTCAGTATTTCAAGGTCTTGTTTTTATAATTCAGTGAGGGGTAACAGAAAGAAAAAATTCCTCCAAAGAAGGAAAACAGGAGTGGGTATCACAATAGGTATGAGCCTATTACAACTCAGGAGGTGAATCAATCCCCTTCAGTACTCTTCAATTTTCATGAAGTAGGGTGCTTGGATTTTTGCCAAAAAGTCCAAGAAGTAAAAAATTACCCTCCTTTGACACATTTATTTGCTTTGAAGCTGCAAGAAGGGAAAATTCACATAGCAGGTCTAGACTTCAAACTCACTCCTAGGGCTATCTCCAAAGCTACTAAGATCCCCTATATAGGAGAAAAGTGGTTCAAACAAACATACCTAGATCTGAGTCACTATAAACACTTTCTAAAGCCAAACGATCAAGATGCTTGCCAAGCTATTTTCCCTTTTTCTCACTAATTGAGTAGCTATGCCCTCCTCATGAAAGTCATCATGAAGTATTTCACATGTGAAGGGAGGCTTTCCCAGATTTATGCCTATCACATCAAGCTTCTTATGCATTTCACAAGAACTTAGTTGTTGAACCTACCTTTCTTCCTCTATAGAGGCATTGACAAGATGGCCTCAACTGTCCAAAAGAAACCCTCTGCTCAACAAAAAGGTTTTTTGTTTCATCATTCCCTAATAAAGATCATCATCCTCCATCAACTTTAAAAGAAAGGAGTTTCTTGGGAATCCTTCATCTCCCATCTCAATTTTTCCATTGCCTCTTCATCTCATGCGCCTTCCTCACCATCCACTCACCATGTTTCTCCTTCTTCTAGTAAATCCACTCCTAAAAGGAAAAAATCCCCTGTGATTGAGAGTGAAGAAGAGAAGAACCAAACTAGTGATGAAGAAGGGCAAAGTGACAAGAAGCAAACTAGTGATGATGAGGGACAAAGTAAAGAATCTAAGCATGACATTAAGGAAGGAGGAAATGATGGTGAGCATGAGAAAAATGATGATGAGCATAGCAGTCATGAAGAGGAACATGATTGTAGCCAACACAGTAGTAAGCATGAGGGTAATGAGGGACAAAATAGTGAATATAAAGAACACAACAGTCATGAATAAGGGACATAGATGAAGAAGACAGTCCTCAATAAAACAAACAAAGTGGAAGCCAAAGCAGTGATGATGAGGTTCATATCAGTCCTCAAAGATACACTAAGGATGAGAAACAAGACAACCCTCAAGCAAGCAATGATGATGGCAAGCAAACACCAAACAATGACCATTCCCAAGGGGGCATCATGGAGCAAAAAGATCAAAATAGTCCTAAGGGAAGCCAAGACCAAATCAGTGACCATGAGCATAGTAGTGGTGAAGACAAACAAGGCAATCTTCAAGAAGCAAAAAACAGTGACAAAGGTGAAGCTGGAGTAGATGATGATGGAGGCAGAAAGGTAAAAGACCAAGTTGATCAAGTGCAAGTAGATAAACCTCCTCTCTCTTCTCCTCAAGACAGCCAAGAGCATGTGTTAGCTACCTCTCCTAGGCAAGGGGCCATGACTCTTCCTCCAAAAGTGGCAAAGCCTAGAAACACTAGATCTGCAAAGAAGAAGATCACTCCAACAGTGACTAGCAATGTCACAAGAGTGCTATGAAGTAGAGGCAAACTGCCTAAAAGGAGTATTGTTGAATTTCCAAAGAGGAACAGGACCAATAAATCTATCCAAGGCAAGGGGAAATAAAAACAGGAACAGCAAGAGAGTATTCATGAAAAGGAAAGGGAGTTTGACATCATACAAATAGACAGTGATGATGGGGATGATGAAGCTAGAATTCTTGAGGCTCTTTTGCAAAACAGAGAAGCCAAAATTCATGACCTACAAGCTAATCTAGAAAGGTCAAAGGACCTCGTACATGTTCTATAGATGCAAAACAAACAAATGAGTGGTCAAATGGAAGTTTATGAGGCTCGGGCTTTCAAATACCAAAGGGAAGCCTACAAATCACAAGTCAAGCTTGAAGAGCTTATAGGAAAATTTGATGATACTGAAGAATAAGAGCAGTCAATGAGAAAGAGGCCTAGGACTATGGGTCTCAAGAAAGCTTTGGAGAAAAAGAAGGAAGAAGAGGTAGCCCTTGTTTGATCTTATCCTCTCACTCAATTGCTCGCCCAAGAAATAGAAAATGATAAAGAATCATGGCTTGAAAGGGCTAACAAGAATTTGGAGGATAAATTAGAGAAATCTAACAAAGACTTGAGTCTACAAAAGAAGTTGACCGGGCACTACAAGATGTTGAATCATTTTGCCCGAAGAAAGCTCAAACTTGCTCAAGAAAGGCTCAAGTCTGCCCGAAAGAGGCGCCCAGTAGAAAAAGTGGAGAAAGGCACATCAGGGCTTGAAATATGGGCCTCAACTTCCTTACATGCTTCTAAGAACCCATAAGGTTCTTGCTCACCAAAATTGAGCAAATTTTGACATGATTTTGTTTTTTATGTTTTTTGGCCATAATTGCACATTTTTCAAGGCGCTGCCATGGGTGCTAGGAGCATCCTCAGCTCATGAAAGTAATTTTTTTTGATGGAATCAATTTGGGGGTAGCTACTCACAAATTTCCAAATCCAAAAGAGGTTTTTTGGTCCCCCAAAGAGGCGAAAAACAGTGATTTTTTAACTTTCTACCTCATATATTAGCAAGGGCTACTTTTCTGTTTTTTTCCACTCAGTTCAGTTTTTGACACACTTCCATGTATCAGTTTTGGGAAAAATAAAGTAGTTTCAGAAACTATACATCTAGGGATTTCCCATGAGCCATAACGGGCCTCGTTTCGACAGCGAGAGATCCCTCAACAGTTGTCTACAAGACAAGAAATTTTATGCTGCTACATTCCTGTAGCATTTTAGCAAAAAAAGAAGATTTCTGAAGATGCTCATCCAAATGTGCGTTAAGCATTTTTTAGCCATTATTACTCGTGAAAATTCAATTTTATTTCCTTTTTTAGCATTTTATAGATATTTTTGAGGATATTTTGTGCCTTCAACTTTGCAAAGCCTCAGGGACATAATCAGATATTTGCAATAGGCCAATGGCCTTCTAGATGCTCTTGGATAGTTTATTTCTCTTTAGCCTATATATTCCAAGAGATTTCATTGTATGAAGAGGCTAAAATTGATGATATAGATCAATACACGATATTACAAGCTTTGAAGAAACACTTTGTCTCATGATGTGGATGATTTCTTGTTTGTCTTGGATGGTGGAAGAGGACTGTTTGTTGGATTCCATGGCTTGGTAAATGGTATAGTGTTCCTTATCTGTATTTTTTCATTATTTTATCATACATGTTTTCATGTTGCTTGCTCGCTGTAGGTCAATAAAGAATAGAATTGAGACATGCCCATGGAGGCACCTCAAGTTTCCTGATTTCATTGCAGCTTCTATGTTTTCTTCTTTCTTAGTTATGTCAAAGAATTCTTAACTGCTCTTTGATACCCTAAGAACTTGTTATCAATTTTATTAATGGTTATTATGTATGCTATCTAGTATAATTCATGGTATGTCCTGGTTACTCATAGCTATCCAAAACCCGATCACTGAAACCTTTCACTTAATTTTTGATTGTCCTAGTTGAACCAAAGAGGTCTTGTTTCGATCTTGCCCTTTGCCTATGCTCTGCAATCTTAGTTCAAAGTTCCCGATAGCTCAAAATATGATGTATAGGAGTTCCCTCTTCATGGATTGAGTTGTTTTTTTGACTTATTTGTTTTCCCCAAAGTCTGAAGGTGATTATCAAAAAGTTAGAGGGTCTTATACTTCTATGTAATGCCTAAATGTTTATTTTATGCATCTATCAGTTTGAGTTTCATCTATAGTGATTAATGGTTAGCCCTACCACATGGATGTTTGATGTAAAACTATTTGTGCTTAAAAAATCTTCGTCTTTCACAAACTTAGTGTCCATCCCATTTCACTCCACCTAAAGAATCCATTCTACCTCAACCATATCGGCCCTCCAATATACCTTGTCCACCCTTTGAGGCAGTCTCGACCTTATCGACCCCATAGCCCAGTTGATCTAATAAAATTTTGATCTAGTTATCCTTTGATGAGTTCTCCCTCAAAAAACCTAAAAAAAACCAAAAAATACTTAACAACTAGCCTAAAATCAGATACATAGCAAGTAAACGAGTTTACATCCTTTGCACAAATAGAGAGAGCCCTCTCTGAGTCCAGGAAGGCTAGGTCCTTGGGCTCCAAAGTTGGTTTGATGTTACCCTGTTATTTGGCTTTCCAATCTACCAAATCACGAGACCCTAACAACACCTATTTAAGTGAACATGGCAGGAACACTCAATCGGTACCCGAAATTCTCTGGGAAGGGGAACGACGACATCGAACAACATTGGTACCTCTGCGAGGCCATATGGAGAGCACAAAAGACACCAGATGTTGGGAAGTTGATATAATTTCAGACCACCCTTAGGGAGAGAGCCCTACGATGGTTTATGAAATGGTCAGAAGCTCACCCAAATCTAACAATGGCTGATGTAAAGAGGGATTTCATTAAGGAATTCAAAATACCTTAGATAGACCAATAGGGCTTGTCAGAGATGTGGGAAATCAAGCAGAAAGAAGAAGAAACTGCTTGGGATTTGATGTGGAGATTCAAGGATGCAATCAGAAAGCTCAGTTATCCAATTGATCCAAACCACCAGAGAGAATAGTTCATTAAAGCTCTACTACCTTTGACCCGAACTCCATTGACTCAACAAAGAATCGACACATGGCAGGATGCACTAGAGCAGGAAATGAATATTGAAGCTATGACGGGTTACCCGCAAGATTTTAAAGGAGGAGAAGTGGTACAGGACCCTCCATAATGGGTCTATAGCATCAAATAGCCATTCTGATAGAAAAACTCAAGGAAATGCAACCCATGCGAGTGGAGAGATTGAATGTATGGTGCATGCATTGTCTTTTGGAGGGACATGTGTCAACCGAATGTCCCTGGTTGTGGGGAAAAAATGTGGGGACATCAGCCACAGGAGCACAAGGGGCTCCACCACTGGGAGGGGTCACGCAAATAAACACCCAAGGGATATATCCACCACAACAGCAATACATAGGATTCCCTGCACAAAAAATTTTGGCCACAAATGAGTATTGTGAAATATGAAAAAGTATGGGCCATCAACCTTGCCTGTGTCCGATCTTACAAAAATATTCCAATGTTCCAAATAATAAATACTGTGAATTCTATGCCTAAACCACCCACAACACAGAGCAATGCTGAGCACGGGACGCAATGGCAGAGCGGCTAGACTGACCGTGATACAGAGTGAACAAAGCTCCACGAGGAAGAGGAGGAGGCATGAGAGGAGGTCAAGCAGGAGGTAGAGGTCCAATAAGATGCTATAACTGTGACCAGGAAGGAAATGTATCTAGAGATTTCCCACTTGCTAGAAGACCCTGGTGTTTGCAGTGCCAAGTAAACACACACACAACAAAAGATTGCCCAGAGCTCATCAATAGAAGGGAGGAAAGAGCTAGACAGAGGGGTGTGAATCTAGTAAATGTAGAACCCAAGCTAGTGGGAACTCAAATAATGCGAAACATGGCCATAGTGACACGTGTTGGAAAAAGAAAAGGGGAGGATGCATGTGCTATGGACCCAATGAAATTGATCAAGTCAGCATCCCCAAAGCTCTTGATCAAACCAGAACGACAGAAACAATTTTTCCAGGAAGTAGCAGAAACGTTTTCCCAATTGGGGGGAAACACGGGAATCAAGTTACAGAAAACTCAAGAAGACAATGAACCGCAGAATAATTCTGAAGCTTTGATCCAGGAGTGGTTCCATCTATTCCTAAAGATTGTTAATAATGCACCAATGCTAGAACGACTAAAGTAGAACTTGGAAGGGGTACTGAAGAAGAACACCAGAGCAAAAGAATCAAGAGAAGTGGACTATAAATATTTACAGAGAATAAAGAGAAAAAAACGAAGGACGAGAAAGGAATCCTGAGTGAACACGCAAGTGGCGAGGTTCCAGATTAAAGATACCATGCTTGATTTGGGATCTGATGTCAACATCCTACCAAGGAAAACTTAGGAGGCATTGGGGAGGCCAAGATTGACATATTCTCCAATTCAACTTCAGATGGCGAAACAGTATTGCATTATTCCCATCGGCTGATTGGAGGAGGTTGAAGTTGACATTGCAGGAGTAAAGACATTTATGAACTTTGAAGTCATTGAAATCATGGGGGATAAGGATCCATACCCTGCACTGTTGGGAATTGATTGGGCTTTTGAAAATTATGCAGTAATCGATCTGAAGAAGGAAGTGACGATTTTTGAGGATGGAGAAATCAGATTAACTCAACCACTTTCCCCTACCAAGGACCGTAATACACAGAGATTGTGGATAACAGGGAATATGCTCAGCTCCTAGACCATCTCTACCAAATGATCGCAGGATGAAGAGAAGATTACATCAACCTGACAGAAGAAGGCTCTCTAAGCTGGAGAAGCATCCAAAGCTCAGAATTAGGATCAGAAATAGCTTGGGACAATTGGCAGCAAGGAGGATATGAAACAAATATAAGGATATGTGCCAATATTTCCAGAGTCAATTGGATCAGGACCGAGATTCAGGGATACCCAATCTTATTAGATATGAATGCTGTAAGTATTTTTGTATCCAAGATAGAAACTACGGTACCAGAAAGTTACAAAGTACCATTGATGGACATGGAATTACAATCTACATCTGTAAGATCATGGAGCAGCCATCGCAGCTCATTGGCGAGATGGGACGAAGTGGTAGCAGCACTGAAAGACAGATTTAAAGAGGAGGAGGAACCCAAAAGTAGGGACCGGTACCAAGGGGACTCAGACCCTAGAGATCATTTGAAGGAATGTGAAGCCCAATGGAGAACTGATGAATATCCCGAAGAACTATGGGTCCACCAGTTTATCCACTCCCTGGATGTAATTCCAAAGGCCTGGTACTTGACGGAAGAGAAAAGAAGAGGGACCCACAAATGGAAGGAATTTGTAAACAAATTCACACAGTGTTTCTCATTTGAAGGAAAGAAAAAGAAGGTCACATAGGCATTGTGAGAAATCAGGAAGGTATTGTTCTTCCCAAATATGTAACAGACGGATGAGCAGTCATTTCAATACTAGGGTATCCAAACAAAACTGGCATGTCAAAAAATTAATAGTGGGATGGATGATGAAAATTTGGAGGATCTCAGGCACCCGTATTTTGAAGAAACAGAGGGGGAGAGAGACATCTAAGAAGAACCAATGATAGAAGGTATCCACCTGTTACCTCTCAGAACCAAGAAAGTAAATATTGGAACAGAAGACAAACCTAAACTGGCGACAATTGGAGACTACTGGGATGAACAAACAACTAAGGAAATATTCAGTATACTCAAGGAATACGAGGGCTTGTTTCCTTCATCTGTAGCGGATCTAAAGGGAATAAAAGGAGATATGGGGGAAATGTGGATAACACTAAAGCCCGATGCAAGGCCTGTCAAACATAGACCATATCATCTGAACCCGAGAGTAAAGGAAAAGGTGAAAGCAGAGATCGAAAAAATGTTGAAAGTTGGATTAATATTCCCAGTAGAAGAAGAAGAATGGGTAAGTCCCATAGTTATACAGAGCAAAAAGGAAAAATCAGAGATACGAGTCTGTGTAGATTACATAAATTTAAATAATTCTTGTATCCATGATCCATTCCCTACTCCATTTAGTGACAAAGTCCTCGACAATGTTGTGGGGAACGAGGCATACTCATTCATCGATGGCTTCTCAGGTTACCATCAGGTAAGAATAGTAGAGGAGGACAAGATAAAGACAACATTCACCACTGAATGGGGCTCTTTCACATACAATGTGATGCCATTTGGGCTGAAGAATGCACCTGCAATATTCTCTTGCATTGCGATAGCTGCATTTCGAGAATACATCCACAATTTTTTAGAAGTCTATATGGACGACTGGACTGTGTATAGCATACTAAAGGACCATGCAAGCTTGTTGAGAGTAATGTTTGATAGGTGTCGACAACTACAGATCTCGTTGAACTTGAAGAAGTGTATATTTGTTCCATTTGGAACACTGCTAGGGCATGTGGTATGTAATCAGGGTGTCTGCGTAGACCCGGCCAAAGTAGCAGTAATTTTCAGTATGGAGGTGCCAGAAACGGTAAAACAAATAAGGTCATTGCTGGGCCACACTAGTTACTACCGGTGTTTCATTCGCAACTATGCCAAGATAATAGCGCCCTTAGAAAAAATATTGAAGAAATCAGAACAGTTCCAGTGGATAGACAACTGCAAAACGGTCCTAGACACCCTAAAGGAGAAGCTGGAAAGTGTGCCAATACTAGTCCACCCGGACTGGGAAAAAAAGTTCCATGTACACATTGATGCGTCCGGCATTGCACTCAAAGTGGTCGTGGCTCAACCTGGAGACACTTCCATCGATCATCCAGTATATTTTTCCAATCGCAAGTTGTCAACAGTTGAACGGAACTATACGACAACAGAGCAGGAGGCATTAGCAATGGTGTACTCTCTTAGGAAATTCCGCCACTACCTATTGGGAGGTAAGTTCAAATTTTTCAAAAACCTCTCAAACTTGAAATACTTAGTCAACAAGCCAATATTGGAATGCAGAATCTGTAGATGGCTCCTACCTTTCCAAGAGTTCACCTTTCAAGTAATTGTAAAGCTCGAAAGACTCAACATAGGGCCTGATCACCTATCCCAACTAGAGAATGGAGAAAATGAAGGATCTCTAGACAATCAGTTGCCAGATGCTGATCTTTTCAGAGTAGAAGCCATCCTGGACTACCTGAATGAGATAGAAGCCTATCTCACCACAGGGTAGTGTCCGCAGGAGTACACTATGACACAGAAGAGACACCTAGTAGTTCAAGCCACAGAGTATCAGCTAATAGCGGGACACCTATACAAGATGGGGCTACACCACGTACTTCGAGGATCCATCCTGGACCATGAAAGAGAAACCATACTATGGGAAAGCCACAGTGGTGTTGCGGGAGGGCATGTGGGAGCTAAACCAATAGAACGCAAGGTACTACAAGTAGGCTTATGGTTGCCAACAATACACAAGAACAGCAAAGCATTTGTGCATAAATGTGACGTTTGTCAGCGGACAGGACGACCATCTCACAGGGATGAGATTCCACTTCATCCAATAAAGGTACTGTAGCCATTTGAAAATTGGGTAGTCAATTTTGTAGGACCAATTACACCAACTGCAAGGTACTCAAAATCAAGGTACATAATCACGACAACAGACTACCTAACGCACTAGGAAGAAGTTGCGCCAGTGAAAAAATGCACAGCAAGAACTGCTTCTAGGTTCATATTTGAGAATATAATATACTGATTTGGATGCCCAAAAAGCTTGACCATCGACCAGGGTACACATTTAATTAATGACACCATTAAGTCCCTCCTAGAGAGCTTCATGATACAACATCGTAAAAGAAGTCCATATCATCCTCAAGCAAATGACACAGTGGAAGCATTCAACAAGATATTAGAGAAGGAACTGACGAAGATATGCAATGCGCAGCATGATGACTGGGATGAACAGATTCCAGCAACACTTTGGGCATAGTGAACAATGGTAAAATGAATAAACAACCAAATGCCATTTTTTCTTGTTTATGGAAGAAAAGTAGAAGTCCAAACATAATTCATTGTACCAAACATTATAATTCCAACAACTCTACAGTTATCTGAAGAGGAATCCTTAAAAGAGTGATTGCAGGAGCTACAAGAAATTGAAGAAGGATGATTTCTTGTGGAGTTCCACCAAACGGTAGAAAAGGAGAGGTAGAAATCTTGGCACAACTGACATATTAAATGCAAGAATTTTTAGATTGGGGAGAAAGTTCTACTCTATGACAGTAAATTTTAGAAGTTCCCAGGAAAACTGTAGACGCATTGGCTGGGACCATTTCATGTCTTAGAAATCAAACATTTAGGAGTAGTTCGATTGGCATAGTTTAACGGCCAAGTTCTACAAGGATGGGTCAGCAACACACGCCTGAAGCCCTACCATGAGTAAGTTTAAAATTTCAATTCCAATAACTCTCGCAACCGAGAGGAGTTGGTAGGGTAGATTAGAGTCAATAACTCTCTTGCATCTGAGATGAGAAAAGATAGGATTCACCATAATAAATTAAATTTCAATTGAGTTGCGGAGACCGAAACGAAACCCATAGTGGTTAGGGAGGGGTAGTGTCCAGCGTGTCATCCACGTCAGATAGGAAAGCGTGCCGAACATCAGCCCATCATCATTAAGCATAGTACCAGTGTCAGTCCGTAGGATCACCAAGATTGGGAAATAATTTCCATAATTAGCATCATCCATATTGTAATAAATTTTCCATAATTAGACATAACCACTAGCCATCGCATCTGCAAAAATCCCAAAACCATAGTCAGCAATGTCAGAACCCACCTCAGCAGCTAACTAATCGCACGATTGTAGCCGTGGGAGAAGCCAGAGAAACATTAATTAGTTATGGGGTCTCATCAACCTCATCCATGCCGGTTACTTAGATAACCTGCATGCAGAGAAGCACGAGAATGTCGGAAAAAACTGAGTTAGAGTTAGAAACCTCCAAAAGAGCAAGGAAATTTGAACGAGAACCAGAGCAGAGAAGGCATCTGAAAGAAGAAATTCAAGGGAAATGACAGAGAACTGTTCTGTAGGTATACCAATGATGAGTGAAAATGACAAGAGTAAGCCCAACAGTCATGGAGTAGGAGTTGGATAGCAGAATTCAAAAAATGGAGTCCCTCATGGGAAAATATGAGAGTGTGACGTTAATCGACATAGACCTCACGGATTCCTTTGAGTTTCCTGCTCTAAAAAGGAAGGTCTACATTGAGAATTATACAACAGAAGTAGGATGGGCAGCAGCAAGAGTCCTACCTGAGTTCAGGGGTATCTAGAAGTCCACGATAATGAATTTGAGAAACTTACCAGTGTTTGGGATTATAGGCGCTGCGATGCAGTGCACAAAATTTTTGTTAGGTAGAATTCAGAACGGCTCTCTGTGGCTGGGAAAGGAAATCCCGATTCATGCTGAATACATTCATAGGTTGAAAATACTATCGTAGGAAGGAAGGGATGTATCTTTGGCATTCCAAACTATATCTAAAAGGGAGAAGAAGTCAAGAGACAAAGACTACTACGCTAAGTATGGCACTCGAAGAGGAGGAAAGGGAGCGAAGATTGAGTTAATTAACAGGCCAGAGATCAGGTTTTCTTGCTATCTCATTGCTAGCAAGATGATGAGTCATTATACAAAAGGGGAATGCACATTAAACACAATTTTGGCTACGGAGCACTGTGTCCGAGGGAAAAGGCTGAATTGGTGCTCCTTCCTGCTGAAGGAATTGTTCGAGACCTGCGAGGACAACTATAAGAGAGCAATAGGGTTTATCTATGGGTATTTGATAATGGCGCTGGCCATGTGGAAATGGACCTTCCCCAACATCAGGATACCAATGGAAATAGCAGAAGACCAACCTTTGGTGATGAAGTTTGTGCCGTGGAAGGTGTAGAGAGACCCTAGCACTAAGGAAGTAAATGCAGAAGCCTTCAGGAGCTGGTACAGCCAAATGGTTGACGTTGTATTGAGTCAAAAGAGAGTCCCAAGAAACCTACTGGATGGATATAGTGAGCAAGTCTGGTTTTGAGTCACGTACAAGCATACATTCCTCAGACCTACATGTGTACCAGAAACAACATTCCAGATGAGGCCTCTAAAGTTCCAACTCGATGAAGAGGCTTTCCACACAGAGGTCTGTTCGTGGCCAGGAGTGGCGATGAAGACCAGGGATGGAGTGTACACGTACTTCTTTGATGGAATGCTACCACACTGGTTACCAGGAGAAATGCCCAAGGAAGTAGCGAATAGGATGTCAAACCTGCAGCTCTTCCCGATCATTCAACAGCTAAACACTAAGGTAAGAAGCTTTAATGAATGAGTTCAGGTACTGAAAGGTGATGCTACTCCATTCCCAACTTTTTTAGAATTCCAGGTATCCCAGCCTAACCCATCTTCCAGCATAACCTCCATCTTTGCACCCATCCCCAATGTCTTGTTTAGTTCACTTCCCAAGCAACCACAACGCTGGTGGGAAAAAGTAAAGTTGCAAAACTAGAAGTGGCACCAAAGGCCAAAAGGGCCAAGGTTGCAGAATCAAGACCAGTGGTCGACCTCACAGGAGAGGATCCACCTCAACAGTTAAGCGTGGGGGTATCAATTTGAGAGGATTAGATAGTCGAGCCCAAAGGAGCAAGAGGTCTGCCACCTCACAACCCCATAAACCCCTTTGATTTTCTGAACATCGACATATCACCACCCCACCCAGATCAACTACCACCCACCACCTCATCCTTCTCCCAAGAACCCCAACGCTTCGCAGCATCCACTTCATCCTCCACTATGTATGATCCAGTCATCAGAAGAATAATGAATGGGGACCACGGGATGGAGGTTAAATCGGGTACGGAAGTGGTACCCCGAGTTAACCCAACCATGGTCCCACAAACTACTTTTAACAACCTCATCAATCAGTTAGAACAACCAATTGAAGACACTGCTGGGCCACTCCCTGAGCATACTCCGCTCCAACCACCCAACTAAGAAGATCAAGAGGGGCAACCAGATATAAATATGGAAGATTCTATACCACAGCAAACTCCACCACAGTCACCTCAGGACCAGTCAGCAAGATCAATTTCCAGCGGAAAATCACTCCAAGTGCGAATGCTAGATCAGGGTACTTCCAGTGCCGAGAGTATGGAGACATGGGGGACAGCTTAGCTATACCATTTCATTCAGAGGGTAGCACAGCAAGCTGAGAGGCTCCACTCGGAGCTCTAGCAGAAATGTGAGTAGCAGCAGCAACAGAAAATCATGCTTACTGAATAGCGTGAATAGCTGACAACGAAAAAGGAGAAGCTACAGGAACAACTGGAAATAGTGACCATGGTTTTCAGGGAAGTGTGGCCTACAGTAGTGGCCAACAACATTCAGTTACCAGAAGACATGTAGGAGACTGACGTAGTCAAGTGGGCAATCCACCTCAGGGTGGCATATTCAAATCTTCACCATGAAAATGTGGAACTCAAGGTGACATTGGCAGCCTGACCCACATTGCCCGACCCAACGATTGTGTACTCGGCACAACTAGTAGAGAGACATGGCCAAGTAATGAAGATGCAGGAAGTTCTATGTACTACAGCCAGAGAAGCATATGATCTGTTGAAGGGTCTGCAAGAATGCTTAACAGCCCTTACCATGAAGGCACAACCAATCTCGTCACAACTACAACATATCTCCAAGGAAATCCAAGAAGCAATGGATCCAACTAGACTAGACCAACTCGACGCCCAGGCGGATGTGTTAGAGGTCCAAATAAAACAAATAGAGGAGACTTCAATAGTGACCAAGCGAGCCATCTGGGAGCTTCAACAGCCCGTAAAACTTAGTACACAAACGATGCAGCAATTGGCTTATGAGGCCTAAACTCAAATCAACACAGTGTTTGGTGCCTTTCCGTCGAATGCCGAAGAGGAATTTGTCACACAAATCACGGCTGAGACTGAAGAGTTAATGCAAGGGTGGTAGTAGGCCATGGAAACCTTCCAAGAGCTCAAAGCTTCAGCTCTAACCAAGGTCCCAGAGTTGGGGCTCTTGTTTGGACAACCAGGAGGAGGCGCGCAGCCAGAACAGGGCGCAAGGTCGAGCGAACACATGGAAGTGGAGACAATGTAGGACAATTGACTCGAGGCAAGTCAATAGGATGTGGTTGGGGCCTGTTGGGGCCCTTGTTTTGAAATTCAATAGATTTTGAGTTGCGGTGAGTACATGATGGAGCGCAACCTCAGTAGGCAGAAAGGTGTCAAGGTTGTGAAGGAGCAGAGGATAGGTGTCGCAGCTGTTGTGGGAGTAAGCATAGATGGAAGAAGTGCATAGAAGGAAACAAGCAGTGAACTCCTGGTGAACAAAATGAAACAAAAGACAGTCGAGCGAGAAGAAAGGAGGAAATTTCAGTTGCGCTGGCAGTAGAACAAATAGGCAGTCAGCCAGTGGATAGAGAGGCCGGCGCAAATGGGAATAGGCAACAGGGAGCCGCAGGAGAGTTCTGTCTGTGTGGCACTGTTCACCACTCCTCTGTATTATTGTGTCTTCTCTCTCTATCCAATAGGATGTATTGTATTCTGCTAGGTTTGTGCTAATGTAGTTGTGCCTTGTAATAGTTCGCCACTGATGGCTGATGATTAATATATTCAGGAGTGTTGTTCTGAGTATGCGTTATGGGTTTACATGAATGATGTTACAAGCACCTTTTAAAATTTTATTTACTGTAAGTTTGACTGTTTTCCTGAAAGGTATATGTTATGGAATGTTGTGTTATGGCTGTCTAAGACTTTATTTTAGCTTTAATTCAGTTGTATGGATGTTGTCGGGATGATACCGATCTACTCCCTATCACAGTAAGGTCGCAACACACCTCGGGTGAGACTCTCCCCCTTCAGAGCAGAGTGCAAATGCCGACATGAAATTAGACTACGACAGAAAACCTTGTTGGCCCTTAACCCTGAACCTGGGTCTTCTCTGTGAGACCTGATCTCTTGCCAACAATGACTCCACTGGGGATCAGTGTGAGTTTGTCGTTTCATCTCGTTGGGTAAGTTTCAATATTTAATGTTCCCACTTAGCCTTAGCTAAGAGGAACATTTAATTTTGTTTTAATTTTTGTTACATGAATAAATGAATAAAGGAGGACATGTAAAACTCCTAAAAAGTCTGAATAAATCAATGCCCATGTGAACAAAAACAAATCAGGGCTATGTAAATAATCACTTTCAAGTGTGAAAGAGGTTTGAGCTAAAGACTGGGTCAACCTTGACCAAATCAACAACGCTGTCTAGGTTCATTGCATCTCCAAAAGGGGCAGCGTATTTCTATAAGGGAGCCTCTAATGTGAAAAGGGCTAACTCATCAAGATGGTTTAGGGTTTGCAAGATATTTCTCATCTTATTAAAGGAAAACGAGGGAAGAAAGAGAAGGTTGTTGATAGATCATGTTTCTAAGTATTTGTCTGCTTAGACAAATACCATTCTCTACTGTTGAGTGGAGGATTGTATCTGGAATTCCTATGCAGGAGTTTCACCTCTTACTTTGATGATTCAAGGAGGAAATTTTGCTGAATTGAACCACTATTAGGCTTGAGGCCAAGCTCCTACTTACATTGGCAGCACTGATCCATTGAGGGTTTTGTTGTCTCTGCAAGCTACAGCAAGTGGTGATCTAGATCTACAAAGATCTAGTGTATTTTGAGAGCCTCTCTCCATGGAGTGGGTCCTTTGACCTCTTGGAAGAGTGTATCATTTCTTTATGATTCAGATCTATACTTCTACAGTGTTTATCTATGACATTTGAGCCATAATGTTGTCTATATTGGAAGACTGCATTATTTTGTTGTAGATCTCTTTATGGTGTTTTTCTCATAGTTTATATCAGAGATCCTTAGTGCTGCGGTTTGCCCTGAACTAGGTGATCCATGGATTAGCTTGCTGATCTATGTTCTAGTCAAATCTGATCCATTGTAATGAAATTTCATATTCATAAATTTACTGCAGCAGTTTCCAGATCTGCAACTTGTTTCTCGTATCTACTCTTATTCATGCATGCTTTTGTAAAAATTCCAAGTGGATCTTGTAGAGAAAACTATATAGTCTCCAGATCCGGTATAGATCTGATATTTTATCCATAGATCTGTCCTAGATCTGAGTTGTAACTTCTAGCTACTAAACCTCCTGAAAATAATGCTATTGAAGCATTTCTGCAAATATACATGTGTTCCTGCTCTTTTTTTCGAAGATTTATTACTGTATTAGCCCATGCTTTCTACTGTATAATGAGAGGGCTAAATTATAATGTTTATTTTCTATTGTACTACTGAAATATGAGTCTCTTTCTGATCTCCACTAAACATCTACTAAAACAACGCAATTCCTGAAGCATTTCTTGCATTTGATTGTAGCCTTCCTCTTTGGGTGCTTTTTAGCTAGTCTACTTTTTGGGAGATCTATTTAATGTGCTTAAAATGATTTTTTTCTGATAAAAGTGAATATATAAGCAAAATATAGCATAAATAAGAGGAACCAAGCCCTGATCTACATTATTTTTTCACATTTTTACTTATACATCTTTTTCCTTGAGCACCTTGTTGAAATTCCTGAAAAAAGGATCATTCCAAGTACTATAGACAGAGTTTGTAGATGGCCAGGTAGCCTCTAGATCTCATTTATTTTTAAAGGTGACATATCCACTAAATTCCCCCACATTAAATATCTAAAATAGAATCTTGATATTCCTGAAAAGGGGATATTACAGTGGTATCGAAGCTCCACTCTTGGCACAGCCCGTGCTAGCATTAGAGCGCCAGTCATGCTGCACTCCGAAGAAGAATATCCTGTTACTGAGAGGGAGAGGAGATACCAAACTAGAATTCATAAAAAGTATGACTATACTACCGAAGACCTTGACAGAGGTAAAGACAAGGGGAAAGCCACTGAATCTATGAATGAGAAGGATAAAGAAGTGAAGGAGTTTGCAAAAACCCTCCTGGAGACCATGAAAAATATTGCCAAGGAAATAAAAGAGATGAGGGTGGATAGAATGAAAGATTATCTTTGGAGATTCCATGAAGGGGAAAGTTCTGAAGTATCTCATTATGAAACTGGTCAACCTGTGAGCTTGCCACAAGTTCCACATGCCTCCCAATGCTCTACTATGCCTACCTTCTTGGTTGTAGAGAATGAGGGACCACAAGAACTAACCTCCCTGGAAGGTTACTTTTTGGAATATGACTCACAAAGCCATAGGGTTAAGGACAACTTGATCTTTCAATACTTTTTCCATCTCAAGGACCAGAGGAGACCATGGCAGTAGTACAGAGATGGAGGTTTTTTTCAAGGGAGACACCATACTATGGGCAGGTTCTTTTTGCCCAAATTCGATGGGTCATCCTCTTGTTCTACCAAAGCATGGGTGGAAAAGTTGGACATCTATTTCTAGTTGAATAAGGTCCCCGAAGTAGAAGCCATTAAGATTGTTGCGTTGCATTTTGAGGGTGAAGCCCACAACTGGTGGTTTCATGGACTATCTACATTGGGACACAACAATGTGTCTACATATGCTGAGTTCACTAGGAGACTAGTAGAGAGATTTGATCAGAAAGATCCAGAGGCACCTTTTATAAGCTTGGCAAAGCTAAAACAGACAGGAGATGCAGAGGCCTATATCTTTGAATTCCTGAGGTTGTCAGTAATGGTCCCTGATCTGTCAGTAGAATAGAGAGTCTATATGTTCATTGATGGCCTAGAGGAACCTTTGCATGGGTTGGTTAAGTCTACCCAGCCCATCACTTTACATGATGCCATTGAGAGAGCTAGAGATCTCCAAGATGCCTTTCCAAGAGCAAAGGTAAGTTTCCAAAGCAGAGCCCCTCACTCTTCTAAGGGGAAAGAAGGGAAAGCTGCTCCACCCAAGGAGAGCTCACTAAAGAAACCTCTTGAAATTGATCTCTGGAGGGAGTTGAGGAAAAAGAGATTGTGTTTCACTTGTTAAGAGCCATGGGTACCGGGACATAGATGTGCTACTGGAAGAGCACACTATATCGAAGTCTTCTCAGATTCTGAGGAGGAAGATGGAAATGATTGACCTAGGAGGGGTCACAACGTTGCTGATGATGAGGAGGAAGATCAATCACCATCTAGAGGTGAAGAGGGAGCCTTTGCTCCAACAAGTGGGACTCTTGCTTCTTTGAGAGGAGTGCCCAAATATTTGACCCTAAGCATACAAAGTTCAGTCATGAACTAGAGAGTGTCTATTTTGATTAACAGTGGGGAAAACCACAACTTTATTGATGCTCACCTTGTGCAGAGGAGAGGGATCCCCACTGATACTTTTGATAGGTTCTCTGTTTTTTTCCTAGGAGATAGAACTATGCAGTGCATGCAATATGTTCCATCACTTTCTGTCAACATGGGGTCTTGCACCTTGGTGGATCACTTCTTTGTAGTTGACATACCAGACACCAATATCATCTTGGGTGTCCAATGGTTGATTACCTTGGGGAAGGTCACCACTGATTGGAAGGCCTTGCAAATGGAGTGGGTGGACTTGAAGAGTGGGAAACCACAAATAATTCAAGGCATGCACACTTACCCTGCACCTGATGTTTCCACACAAACAACAGAGATGGATTTGCGCAGTGGAAGCAAGGATCTCACAGTTCCTTCTCTCATGTTTATGAGAATGCTGCAAGGGACATTCATACATCATGGAAATCCTTTTGGAATGCCACTAGATTCTGATCATGTGGGGGAAGCCTCACAAAGTGTTGCTCCAAGCACAGACCAAGCAAGGAATGGAGCAATGGAAGAGAAATCCACAACGCTCTAGGAGGAAGGAAAGGGGAGGATCAGCCTCCCAGCAAACAAATTTGGCATGCATAATGTCAAAGAAGCATTTGGCAACAAGGCAAGGACCACCATAGATGCCTCAATAGCGCTGTCCTTGTTGAGTTGTGTGGATCCATATTGGAGATCTCAACTCCTTGTGGAGTACTCCAAATATCTACACACAAGGATGATATTGGGTGGCATGAAGCAAGGGGGAGGCTATGTGGTCCATGAAGGGGTCATATATCATCTTGGTAAATTATTCTTGTCTCAAGCCTCCAAGCTTAAGCAAGAGATACTACAAAGAGCACACAAAGAGTTCCTTTCTAGCTATATGCAGTCAGCAAAGATCTACTCCCTAATCATGAGGAGTTTTGATTGGGAGGGTATGAAGGATGAATTACATCAGCACTATGATTGGGAGGAACTACATCAACACTTACAAGAGTGCAAAATATATTAGGAGATGGGGCAGCCAAAGGAATCTATGCAGGAGTCATTCCAACCATATCTTCCTTCTCTTAAAAGAGAAGAAATGCCCACGGCCAACTCCATGTGTGTGGGAGAATTGAATGGTAAAGAATTTGATCTTATATATTATGCTTATTTTTCTGATTTGACATATTCTCTTAACATATGTATGCAAGCCATGGCTCCTACAAGGAGTGATATTACATGAATATCTCATGGCATTGATGAGGCCAATAAAAAGTCTAAATCTGGCCACTCCCTTGAGGTGCAAGGGGAGATTATTTCTCATGATGGGTGCCTCCCAAAAGCACCTAACTTGGGTATCACTTTCAGCCATGTCAAGGTGACCCATGAAGCCAAGATGTGGTGGGATTACCACTTACCACACTTAGATCTACTGAAGCCAAGGAGAAAATTGTGTTGGTATCTTATGTGGGATTGTGACCCACCTCCTCAAGTGCAAATTTCAGTTTGCATATATGTGATTTTGCTTCCATACATAGATGATATATTGGTATTTTTTATGGGTTTGTATGGGCAAAAAGTGGGCAGTGTATATGACCACATGGGATGGAACTTTATCTTTTACCTCATGATACATGTTTTAGATGTGACATTGCTTCACCCATGTTTATTTCTGTTGAGTTTTACACTCCTAAAGGGATAGACTATGCCCCTATCATGTTAGCATTGGGGGATCAATTTCTGATGTATTGGCTTGATGAGCACTTGGTCCATGATGAAAGCTTTATCCTTGATGGTGCCATCAATGGATAAGGAGAAGAACTACAGCTCTTACCCTGTCAGCTGCTTGAGGACAAGCAACATTATGGAGGGGAGGACTGTAATGTTCCCACTTAGCCTTGGCTAACAAGAACATTCAATTTTGTTTTAATTTCTATTTCATGAATAAATGAATAAAGGAGGACATGTAAAACTCCTAAAATGTTTGAATAAATCAATGCCCATGTGAACTAAGACAAATCAGGGCTATGTAAATAATCACTTGTAGGTGTGAAAGAGGTTCGAGCTAAAGACTAGGTCAACCTTGACCAAATCAACAGTGTTGTCTAGGTTCATTGCATCTCCAAAAGGGGCAGCGTAGTTCTAGAAGAGAGCCTCTAATGTGAAAAGGGCTAACTCATCAAGATGGATTAGGGTTTACAAGAGCTTTCTCATCTTATAAAAGGAAAAGGAGGGTAGCAAGAGAAGGTTGTTGATAAATCATATTTCTGATTATTTTTCTGCTTAGACAAATACCATTCTCTGTTGTTGAATGGAGGATTGTATCTAGAATTCCTATGCAGGAGATTCACCTCTTACTTTGATGATTCAAGGAGGAAATTTTACTGAATTGAACCACTATTAGGCTTGAGGCCAAGCTCCTACTTACATTGGAAGTGCTGATCCATTGAGGGTTTTGTTGTCTCTACAAGCTGCAGCAAGTGGTGATCTAGATTTGTAGATATCTAGTGTATTTTGAGAGCCTCTCTCCATGGAGTGGGTCCTTTGACCTCCTGGAAGAGTGTATCATTTATTTAAACTTCAGATCTGTACTTCTATAATGTTTATCTATGACATTTGAGCCACAATTTTGTCTATGTTGGAAGACTGTGTTATTTTGTTGTAGATCTCTTTATGGTGTTTTGCTCATAGTTTAGATCAGAGATCCTTAGTGCTGCGGTTTGTCTTCCACTAGGTGATCCATGGATTAGCTTGTTGATATATATTCTATTCAGATCTGATCCATTGTAATGAAATTTCATATTCAAAAATTTACTGCAGCAGTTTCCAAATCTACAACGTGTTTCTCAGATCTACTCTTATTCATGCATGCTTTTGTAAAAATTCCAAGTGGATCTTGTAGAGAGAAATATATAGTCTCTAGATCTGGTATAGATATGATATTTTGTCCATAGATCTATCCTAGATCTGAGTTGTAACTTCCAGCTGCTGAACCTCCTAAAAAATAACGTTGTTGAAGCATTTCTGCAAATATACATGTGTTCCTGCTCTCTTTTCTGAAGATTTATTGTTGTATTGGCCCATGCTTTCTACTGTATAATGAGAGGGCTTCATCGTAATGTTTATTTGCTATTTTATTACTGAAATATGAGTCTTATTTATGATCTCCATTGAACATCTGCTAAAACATCACAATTCCTGAAGCAGTGCTTGCATTTGATTGTAGCCTTCCTCTTTGGGTGCTTTTTAGCTAGTCTACTTTTTGGGAGATATGATTAATTTTCTTAAACTGATTTGTTTCTGATGAAATTCCATATATAAGAAAAAAAAAGCATAAATAAGAGGAAACAAGCCCTGATATGCATTATTTTTTCACAGTTTTACTTATACAATGTTTTCCTTGAGCACCTTGTTGAAATTCCTGAAAAAGGGATCATTCCAAGTTCTATAGACAGAGTCTACAGATGGCCAGGTAGCCTCTGGATCTCATCCTTTCTTTTTAAAGGTGACATATCTATTAAATTCTCCTGCAGTCAATCTTTGGAATATAATCTTGATATTCCTAAAAAGGGGATATTACACAATCGTTGATTTTCTTATCTGCCTTTCCTAGTTTGCTTGCTTAGTTTACATCCTCTGTTTAGCTCCAAAGTGTCAAGATTGACCTCTGCTCATTAGGTTTTCGTTTTTCCACTTTTTGCCATATTTATTTTGCTTGGCGCATTTTTCCTCTGAGCAGTCACGCCGATTGGTGCATGTTTCTCTTTTTACAGTCGCACCAACCCCTGTATGGCGTGGATTACAACTTTACAGTCATGTCAACTCCTTTAGGATTTGGTTTGACCTCTTTAATGAGTCTTTTGGTCAATTTTTCTTGCTTCTGGGTTGTTTTTTATGTGTAATTATGCTTTTGGTACTGTTTTGACTATCATCGACTTGCTTTCCATAGTCGTTTGTCCATCTTCTTATCAATGTGAATTGGGGCCTTAGGGTTTCTAAAGGTTGGTACACTAAGCCTTATGTCTGGGAACCAAGTCATTTTGATTGTTGCCAGTCTCAATTCTGGATCGATTTCACTTAGTTTCTTGATTCCTTTGAGTGATTTCTTTGGTTGAATGATCATTTCATTTTTCGATTGATTCTTCTCCTTATTTTTCCAAGCATAGATTACATTTCTTGTTTTGGGTCATTTTGAAAACTTTTTTCTTGGTTTGTTTTCCGTTTTATTGAGTCATTCAATTTAGATTCCTACACAAAACTTAAGATAGTGTTTGTTTTCATTATTTCATGTAATTAGTGCATCATGTACTTCTTTTCATTGAAAATAAATAAAAAAACATATTTTTCATTCTTTCTTTGCACTGAAAGTGAATTTTTTTTTTGCATAACTAGTGACTGATTGTCTAGGAAAGAGTTTCATTTTCGTTTAATTCTGTTAGATGCATTAGTGGATTTCTTCACATACTTTCATTGTTTTCTTTGTTTAAAAGATCTCTATCCTTCTCGTAACTAGCATTCATTGAAGTGGAAATGATGTTCATTTGCATATAGCTTGCATTTAGGAATTTTGAGATCCAAATTCGATAGGGCCTTAAAACTGAAACATAATCCAAGATCAACTTTAAAATTAATTTAATTAACCAAAGGAAGCATTGAAACCTAACGAAACATTTTAGTGGTCTAGGCTAGAGGCATGTTCCGCCGTCTTAAAACCTAATAGCTGTCGTTTGCCATTTGGATTTAGACAATGCTAATATGGACTTGTGCTCCCAGTACCGTCAAATATATAAAGGGAGACCCCTGTAGGTTGCAAACCTTTTATCCATAGGAAGATGAGTATATCACCTTGTAACCATGATACACCGGACACACCATTCGGGGAGACTACCTGCATGTACGTCAAGTCCTTGGTCATTTATATTTCATTTGATCACCAAGGTGTATATGGCAGTTCATGGAAACCTGGTATACCCTCTTGTGTAGCATTCCAGAGTAGTCATTTTTATCTTTTCATGCCTCTTTAAAAAAGAGAAGAGATCGTCAAGCACTTGTCCTTTCACGCTCGTTTAAAATTGAAAGTGACTAGAGTCATCTTTTGCCTATTTCTCGACTCTTAAAATAAGAAACATCGAAATATAGTTTCAGTGTCATAAAATTAATCACCTATGATCACACGCCCGTTAAAGTTTTATTACTTGGCCTGTTTTTTTTCCTTGGTTTTGATCGTGGAGTCTTCGATTGGTTCTTTTTTCTCCTTTCTATTTTGATATACAGTCACGGTGGCAGAACTACCAGTTTCATCGTCCTCACTACCTCCTAGTGGTAGCTATTTCCTAGATGTTTCTTTTGAAACCCCTCAATCCACTAGGTCTGCTAAGTTTTTGCCGCCTATTCTCCCGTCTATCTTGCCTCTTGCTACTTGATCTCCTCCTGAAGATCCAGTTGAATTCAATTGGCCTTGTTCTGGTGCTTGGTCTGGTTTCAGGGAAGAAGGATATTTTCCTCCTCTTACATCGGGCTCGCCAATTTTTGCTGTTGCTATGCCTTCTAGTCCCCGTAGTATTTTCGAAGACCTTACGACGGAGTCAGATATGGATTCATCTAGACCTATTGGTAGTGAAGGAATGCATGTTTCTACAGGAGAATATCAGCTTTTTCCAGAAGATGTCCCTCATGTTTCTACTCAGCCTTCTCCACCATCGGTGTCACTTCCACTTGCATATAGGTCCTTGAGTTAGATTATGTATGGTGTTGCATCCATAGTGAAATCTAGTACAGTAACTCCTCCTGAGAGTTTGGTCCTCCCTTCATTAGGGCTGTCACCTTCGACACCTAGTTCATCGGTTACTGTTACATCTGTTCCAGTCCAACCGATGGTTTGTGTGACTTCATCCAGGTTTATCCCTTTATAGTCATCCAGGTTTACTCGCTCAGCAGTCTGCTCAACCTGCTTAGCTGGGTCCGCCTGCTCAACTGCAAGGTGCTTATTATCCTTAAGGTTCATATCCACCGATATATAGTGCACCCCAGGTTCCTTACCCTCAAAATCAACCTGTATATCATCAACCTCAAAGCCATGCTTACATTCCACATCAAGCTCCATATTCTGCTCAGCAAGGACCTCAGTGGTCTACTCCAACTCAGTATCCTGGTCCTCAACCCTAGTATCAACCGAATTATCCTGCTTCTAATCCCTATGATCTGAATCCTCCAGGACAGAATGTATGGGGACAAAATCCCGCTCGGACTGGGTGGAATGTACATGCAGGTCCTTATCAAAGACCTCTAATGACTTTCAACACTCAATTACCATTTATTTCTATGTTGGAATTACTTGATGTGTCAAAGTTTACGAACGATCCCATTCTTCATAACTCATATTGGCCTCCGGTTCCGACCAAGATTCCTGGTGATTCTCCTAAATTTGAGGGAAAGTCTGGTGAGGACCCCCAAGCACATGTTATGACTTACCATTTGTGGTGTTCCTCTAACTCTTGGGTTGACGATTCTATTAGACTCCGTATTTTCCAGCAAACTCTTACTGGTGCCATTGCAAAGTGGTACATTGAGCTATCTCATGACGTCTTCCAAGATTTCAATTCTTTAGCCATGGCATTCCTTACACATTTCCAGTTACCAGTCCGCTATGAGACTGGGACGCACCTCCTCTCGTCATTAAAACAAGACCAAGCTACTCATATATTGGATCATATTCATGAGTGGAGACGTCATCGTCGCATGATCAAATTTGAAATTCCTAATCAACTTTTGACTCATTGGTTCACCACCTCCTTTGTCAACCATATTTCCAAAGGCATAGCTATGGGGGCATGTGTAACCAAGGAACAAGCCATTTCTTACACCCAGTAACTTGATCTTGTGTACTCTCAGTCTGGCGCATTATATGATATCTTGCCTGATGCTCCCCGGCTTGGAACTTCTAAACCACCAACGACTCCATCCATCGATGGTATTATTGGCTCTGTGTCTCAAAATTCTCAAAAGTCTTCTTCATCAAACTTTGAGAAGCCGAAGTCTGCTTCTTCCAATAATGTTGCTTCTTAGTCCACTTCGAATTCTGGTAAACCCGCAGAAGTTAATGCCATTCAGGCCAATCCTACGGATAATGCTTCTAAAGGTAAAAATAAGGGTAAAGGTAAGGCCAAAGCTGATACCCCGAAATAGAATCCTCAGAAACCTCATGCTGGAGATGGTTCTCAATGCAATTTGAAGTACCCTTGTTTGATTTCTGACAATGAGAATTTCACTAAGCACTGTCCTAGATGGTCCAAAGTGAGAAGCTTGCTCAAAGGCACCCAGGGAACTCCAACCATTCTAAAATAACCTTTCCCATATCAGCAGACTCATATGGTAGAGAAACCTCATTCCTCTACCCCATTTGGCTCTCAGGTGTTCATGATGAACGGTTATGTAGTCGTTTCTATTGCTACTTGGTAAAAATATTATACTGGATCTCGTTAGGCCACGAGGAAGGAGATCGCTGATGGTCCTCCTCCTCCACCTATTACTGGCCCTCTTGAAATTTAAAGGCCCAATGTTGAATCCGTTGTGTGACCACCTTCCAAAGGTGTACTCTGCAAGTCTTCTTATAATCCCAATGTCTGTGCCGCTCACCATTACAATATTATTGAGGATTTGGCTCAAGTGCCATCCACGATGTTTGTGTTAGAAGTACTTCATATTTTTCCGCGCAGTGGAGAGATTTTTTATCTACGAATGGTGGGATTGATCTTGCTGATACTAGCCTTCTTGCTTTCGATTTAGAAATTCTGTTCCATGACTTCCACATCAAATTGTGCTCATTATTCAAGTTTTTATCAATGGTCTTGACATCCATCAAGAAGTTGTGGACGAAGGTGCATCAACCTGTGTCATGTCATCTTCGTGTTGGAAAGATATTGGTTCTCCAACCCTAAATTCATCACCAAATTCCCTAGAAGCATTTTATGGAAGAGAATAAAAACCTTTAGGTGTTCTTGGTAGTTTACCGATTACTTTGAAAAGGAAGACAGTCAATGTCAAGGTCGAATTCGTTGATGCTAAACTCAATTACAATCTTCTCCTCGATCGTAGTTCGACTCACACCATGTTATGTGTTCCGTCCACTCTCTTTCATGTTTTGAAATTTCCACATGAAGGAAAGATTGTTATTGTTGATTAATTGTCTTTCTTCACCTCTTCTTCCGAGAACAACATTCTATATGTGGATCAGATTCCTACTCACTACCAAATCGTAGGGCCGGGTCTTTTTAAAGATCCTGCCCTCATGGGTATTTTTCCTCTTCCTCCGCCAAATACTATTCAGATTCATATGATCTCTCAGTCTGATGACCCATGGATTATTCCTTACCCTGAAAAGATTAATTCCTTTGGAGATTTGATTCCTTTAAGTCTGATTGAGATTAATTATTATGAACTCATCACTGCTTTGGAACCTTCGTCCTCTGATTGTGCTCCTTTGAGCATGTCTCTTTACATTTATTCTCAATCCCCATAGCTTGGTGTTTCATATTCGCCTGATCCTTTGAAAGAAGTGTTTCCTTCTGATGAGGCCATCATGGAAACCATGTATCTTGAGGATCTGTCGTGGGATGATGGTCATCATCATTCCTCGTTTATGCCTGGCCTCGGGGCCATGTCTACTTGTCTCGAGCACTTTTCATCTCAGGTTCCTTCTCCTCCACTTCAATTGTCTGTTTTGACACATGACGTCTTTACGGAAGGTAACTTGAGTAATATTACAAAAATGATGCCTATTGACATTTCCGTTAAATCAGGAATTATCGAGAACATCCATATCGGGGTCACTTGTTCTTTCGCTGAAGTACAAGTTTATACTAGCATTTTCCGTGAATTCCATGATGTCTTTGCATGGTCATATGAAGAAATGCCCGACATTGATCATATTATAGTGGTACATGAAATGCCTACTTACCTTGGCTCAAAGCCTGTTCGCGAGCGTCTTCATCCGGTGCATCCTAGAAAAGTCGCTGCCATTAAAGGTGAAGTTGAAAAACTTCTTAGAGTTGGTTTTATTTATCCAATTCCTTTGACAAAATGGGTCTCTAATATTGTTCCTGTAGATAAGAATCAGGGAAATATTCGTGTCTGTGTTGATTATCATGATATTAATCAAGCTTGACCCAAGGATAATTATCCTACTCCCTTTATCGATCAAATCATTGATGACTGTGCCGGGAGTGAGACTTTTTCCCTCATGGATGGTTTTTCTGGTTATAATAAGATCAAAATTCTCCCAACTGATCAACATAAGACTGCCTTTATCTTTCCTTGGGGTACTTTTTCGTATAAAAAGCTCCCTTTTGGCTTAAAGAATGTTGGGGCTACGTTTCAGCGAGCGATGTCATATGCTTTTCACGATATTCATCACATCATTCAGCTAAGCGCATGGACCATCTTGACCATCTTCTTCAAATTTTTCTTCGTTGTCGACATTACAATATTCAACTTAATCTGCACAAGTGCGTCTTCTGTGTTCATTCCGGTAGAATTTTAGGGTTTATCATGTCCAAAGATGGAATTTGCCTTGATCCACTCAAGGTTGAGGCTATTATCAATCTCCCCTCTCCCTCCTCATTACATCAGTTGCAGAGTTTGCAAGGTAAGGCTAATTTTCTATGCCGTTTTATACCTAACTATGCAGAAGTGGCTAGAGTATACATGCGATTATTAAAGCAACACATCCCATTCTGTTGGGATGAGATTGCTCAGAAGTCTTTTGAGGCCCTGAAGATGTTGCTTGTTAGTGCTCCTCTGTTGCATCCTCCTAACTATTATCATGATTTTTCCCTTTATTTAGTTGACGCTTTCAACAAGATTGCCATGGTTCTGGTATAAGATGATGACGACGGTAATGAGCATTTTATTTATTACTTGTCTTGTAACCTTCTTGATCCTGAAAACCGCTATGCACATGTCGAGAAGTTAGCATTAGTTGCAGTTCAAGTAGTTCATTGTTTTCATCATTATATTATTTTTCGTACAGTGACTATGATTTTCCAATTGCAACCCCATGACCTATATATTGTCTCGACAATTTCTAGGGGGAAAATACTCGAAGTGGATTTTCATCCTCCAAGAGTTCGATTTGGAATTTACTGCTGCCAATTCGAAGAAGTCACTAATATTTTCCAATTTGATTTGTTCCCTCCCTTCAGACTCTCCTTCATCTTGTTCTGAGGAATACAGTCTAGAAGATACGCTTTTCTTGATTCGCACCCTTGATCTGTGGTACGGTGATATAATCATTTATCTCTAGACTTCTACTTTCAGACCTGATTTGATGACGGATGGCTGCTGACGTATCCGTCATCGGTCACAACCTTGTCCTATAGTCGGGGATACCCTCTATCGTGTCAGAGTGGATTCTATTCTCCGTCGATGTTTGACCCTCGAGGAAGTTGAGAAAGTCCTCAATGATTGTCGCAGTGGCACCTGTGGCAGTCACATGTTTGGTTATGCCACTGCACAAAAGATTCTTCGTGCTGGTTATTTTTGGCCTTCTATCTTCAAAGACTACATTTTCGCGATTTCATAAATGTCATGATTCCCAGATTTATCAATGCAATATGCGTGTGCTGCCTGTACCTCTTCATCCTGTCATTACCATTGGTCCCTTTGTGAATTGGGGCATCGATTTTATGACATGTAACCCTCACTCGGCCGAGGGGCATGCTTATATTATCATAGCCATGGACTACTTCACCAAATGGGTTGAAGCAATGCCTACACTTGCTACTCAATTCATATTCAATCACATCATTTCTAGGTTTTCTATCCCTCAAGCCATCGTTACCGATCATTGTTCCCATTTTCAGCATTACATGGTGGCCGATTTGACTTCCAAATGGGGTCTGTGTCACGACAGCTCAACGCCGTATTATCCTCAGGCTAATGGCCATGTTGAAGCCATGAACAAAGTTATTGTTACCATGCTTCAACGTATGATTGGGATCCACAAATCCAATTGGAATCTCATGTTATTTTCAGCTCTTTGGGCATACCGAACCTCAATTAAGAGTGCAACCAAATTCACCCCTTTTCAGTTGGTTTATGGTCTAAAATCTACTATTCCGGTTGAATGTGAAATACCTTTGCTCAAGTTGGCTATTGAATTACTACCGAACACTTCACCAGAAGAAGAGTTTCTCGTTTATCTAGAATTGTTGGATGAAACCTACCGCTTTGCTACTTTTGTTATTGAAGCACAAAAAAAGTGGGTCAAAGCTCATTTTGAGGAATCAATTTTCCCTCCTTTCATTGAAGGAGATCTCGTCCTCCTATACGAACAAGCTCATGATAAGCTGGGGGAAGGTAAATTTCAACCCATGTGGCATGGGCGTTACATTGTTAAACATGTGTTGCAGAATGGGGCCTATGAGCTTATTGATTACGAAGGTCATCCTCTAGAACAACCTGGAAATGGGTTGTATCTTAAAAAGTATTATGCGTGAGTCATTCATGCATGATTTGTGCACATAGGTGTTTTTTTCATTTTGTACATTTTTTTGATTTGGTGTGCTTTGCGAGTATTTTCCTACTTATTTGGGTCTTGCTTATTTGTGTAGATGTCTATTGCAACTTATGTCGGTTTCGCGGATGGTGCTTCCCGCAGCACCCAATATTTGTCTTTAGCAGCCTGGGTAATCTATGATCCTGTTGGTGAGTTGATAGAATTGCAAGGTATTCGTCTAGGACGAACTACAAACAATGTCACTGAATATAGTGTTGTCCTTGAACTATTAACCAAGGCAATCAATCTCAACATACGCGCATTGCCTGTAAATCTAGATTCACAACTTGTTGTTTTGCAACTCAATGGTCATTATTCGGTTAGAAACCCATACATTTTGAGACTGTATTTACATATTCGTTTGTTGGAAAGACATTTTTATTTTATCACATATCAACATATTTCCAGACTAATGACTGCATTAACTGATACAGTGGCTAAAATTGTATTAGATAGACATTTTTGTAATTTGTAAAATCATCATCATGTGAAAAAGATCCATATATATATATATATATATATATATATATATCACGTGTTTTCATCAGTGTGCATCATACATTCAAAAAATATGTATGTTTTTGTTACATCCTGAGACACCATGTATCTCAAAATATGCAGATATAAAGCCTAGGTGTCTAATCAGCATGATGATCATGGTAGCATGTCACTGCCCATACCAACCGCCTCAAAAAGCAGTGAATATGGCTTGGCACCCCGATGGTATGTCTCTGGTAGGCCTGAGGAACATCATCAAATCATGCATAATCTGGGACTCCACGTGTGATCCCCTCTAGGTTGCACATGAGCTCCTCTTCCTCGCCTCCCTCACCATGAGGGTCGAAATCACGAGGAATTCACCTCATTATTAGAGACATGCCCACGGGTCTCTCTGGGCCGAAATCTAAAAACACATGGATTTAATGTCAAAACATACATAGTTAAAAAAAATTATAACACTCATGAAAATTAAAAATGAGTCTTACCCAAATCTTTATCCCAATCCTCTCCCTCCGGGAGTGGGAGGTCTGGATCACCAGTAAAATCTGTACCAGAGTAGGGCTAGTCCTCCACGATGATCAACTGTTGGTGGAGCCAATCAAAGAACTCCAGTCTCCAGGAAATATGTTGACCACCCCTTGCCCTTGGCATCAGAGCCACCCATCGGGCCATCCATGGTTCTCTCGCTAGTGGTGTTGGGACTATGACCTCCTAATGCTGAAAAATTGGTAGTCTTTCCAGGAAGAACAATACCAGGATAGAACCATAACCAAATTGCTTCAATTTTCCCTTCTTGCATTTTGTTAGCTGTAATTTCATGTTTGTCATCACAGCCTCTACCCAGTTGTATATGGTCGGTGTCAAGCAGTCTACAGCAAGAAGCAACTGTATTTTTGTTGCTTTGTGCAGTGCTTGCAATCCCGCATCTCATGTGATGGTATGTAGCACTACTTTTAGTGCTAAGTATGGGATAGTTTGGATATCAAATTTCCCACTTCCTGTTCCCTTCCATGCCCCTTGACATACCCTATCCATTACTATGGACATACTCTCCATGCAAGGCCAAGTACCGGTTAGGATTGGTGTTGCTCCACTCCGCAAAAATCTTGTGATAAAGTATATGTCAGAAACATCAATCTCAAGTTCCTGAACTCGAAGGATGAACTTTTCCTGGTCCTCATCCCATATGCTGATCAAATATTGTAGCAGCTCCAGTTAATCACGGAGACACGGAGTCAAGAAGAAATTTTTCAGTCTACATTCTCTAAGAGCTTCCATGTATCTCTCAGTACCCATGGAAAGCTCATCCTCTTCACTATGTTCCCGTTCTTTCCATTCGATCACCATTTCGCCGCTTTCTACCTGCAAACGCATTCATATGAATAATATTAGCCAATTTTGAAGCTTGGATTTGTGAATAATTGGGGTATTCGACTTACATTTTGCACAAAAAATGGTTTGCACTGTTGGCCTGACTGTTTCCCAAACAGTCGCAGGTCCAATGGGCACGCCCTAGTGTAGAAAATTGGGCGGTTGGCATGACTCCGTGCCCAAAACCCGTGCCAACCGTTGTGCCCTAATATTCACATTTCCTCCCCCAAAATTCAAATTTGGAAGTTGCAGGTAATAAGAAATGACTTAAAATGAAGGGAGAGATCTTAGCTCTTACCTGGAACTTACGGATTTGAGATTGGTCTGTTGGATTGTCCGCTATTGTCGCCGCAAAATCACATTGTAAAATGGGTAACTATTGCTCCACAAGAGGTAAAAAGTGAAAATTAATTATTTTTACCTTTTTTGAGATTATTTTATTATATTATTTTCGAGAAATGGGTTTTAAACGTGTCTCTTGTGCAGCAACAGGTTTTCAAGACATAGTGATGGAGTAATGATTTAAATTTTATACCATTTCGGACTCAGTAAAAACACCAAAAAATCACTACTGGAGTCATATTTCAGCTCTTTTCTGACTCTCTAAAATTGAAAAGATTTCTAAGACTCTTGTCATTTTGAACTCGTTAAATGGTTGTGAAGTGATATCTACCCAGTATACGTTTACCCCTTCTTCGGGTTGGGATAGATTATTTACGAAAAAAGAATACCTTAGCCTATCGATACTAAGAGGTTCTTTCAGATATTGTTATCTACCTTTTTGGATCTAAGAGACTATTTATGAAAAGGGCCATGATGAATTTTTATTTTCTACCTTCTTGTCAAACTCTCTAAACATGAAAATATGCCAAGTTCTCCCTTTGTCAGACTCCTTAAACCCTGATGAAATTGGATTTCATCGCCATGACATTACTCGAGTTCCTCCTTCCTAGGGCTCGTAAAATGTACTAGGATGGATTTTTCTGAAGGAAAAACTTACAGCAAAATTATATGCTATCCACTTCAAGCTTTTTAAAAAAAAAAAATTGGGGTACTCGCCAAAAATGGTGAGGGAAAATGTAACTAATTTTTAGTTATGTTTGCAATATGTTGCTCTTGAACATGGCACTTGTCCGCATTCATGTCGGATTGGGGACATATCATTTCGTCATTTTTGCCTCCATGGGTTTGGGTAATCTATTTTGACCTCTTATCTGCTCTTTTCCACGTCATCATGACCTAACATCCTTTGATGTCAAATACTACCAAATCTAGTGTCGTGCTACTGATATGTTCAAGAGAAGTTTTCCTCTGCAGTTTTCAACCTCCCTCTGATTCTCTATTGGTCCTGTTTCATCATCATATTTCTCTTTCTCATATCGATTATGTGGGAAAAAGTATGGCCCACCTTTGATCAGGTCTCTTCCTGACGACTTCAGCTCATTATCTAGGAATTTGATCTAGAGACTCCCTTCTGGTACCTTGGAGCTTGCATGCCTCAATGGCAGGTTCTTCGCATTCGACGCAAGGTCCACATCATTGGCCTTTTATCAAGTGATTCTGTGGATGTTCAATGCTAGATCACTGTTCACATTCTGTGGATTGTACCGGTTGTACCTTGAGAGCCATTAGCATTATTGGTGATTTTCTTGCATGTTTGACTTCAGCTCATATATTCTCATGCTTGAATTTGTACTTGTTCGGGTCGAGATGGAGCGCAAGACCTTGGATTTTGTCTGATAAAATCTAGGTTGCAGATTTTGGTGGATTATCGTGACTTATTACATGACTCTTTTGATTGGATAGATGTGACCATACTTGAGTCTATTTTTTTATCCTTACTGCTCGATGGCTATCTCCATACCTTGGATCTCAGTTTTTATATACTCCATTATGGATGGTTACGCCCATACCACATGTTCATGTACCAGATATATCAGTTGTAATCGTGATTACAGATTTTCCAACAATGGTGTTTGGCTCGAACGCATTCTCATAAATCATTTCGCCCCTCACTCTCCATCAGACCTCATGCTTTAGGGGGCATCTGTTACACAACATTTTGTCATTGTCCCTGCAATCCCCATCTCGCCCATTGGAGGGTCATTTCTATGATCAATAAGCAGTGTCATGCCTTTCAAATACCATCATTGTATTCCTTTACATTAGAGTAATATTCCTTTTGTTGAAAAATCCCTGAGAAGAGACTCAAAAACCCTTGTTTTTGCCTTAGCGCGGGTAGTCAGTTCTGCCCTCATGCCAAAGAGGAAGATTAACACTAGGCCCCACACCAGCTGGTGCTCTGTCCCAGTTTTCCACCCGCACCAAGATTTTTATGGAATTTTTTTTTAAAATAGAGGCGAAGATTCCACTCCAACCACCTCGAGGATGAGTCATTGGGAGTGGTTGAACTAAAAATCCATGGACTCCCTCCTTTATTTTATGGTTTCCACCTCTTATGGGAACTCCCTAAAGGATAGGCCTCCCTCCCACCTTTGTAGGGATCTTAACCTCCTTCTTTTCCTCTATAAAAAGAAGTTATCTCTCTTTGCACAAACTATCTGAACTTGGAGAAATATTGGAGAGATAGGATAACAAGGAATTACATTGAGAGTGCTTGAGTCCATGTCTTTTGAGAGAGCTTGAGTCCATGCCTTTATCCTGTCCGGATTCCCTGACAAGCATCTAAGACGCGCTCTGACTGAACCCTGCTGGAGGAGACAGCGAAGTCAAAGCATTGGTTGTAACTCTTCCTTCTATCAATACATACACATGACTATTGCTTGGTTCCCATTTTGTATTATGTTAGATGTTTAATGCAATATGCTTAGCCCTCTTTGACTGACTAGTAGTTATGAGTGAAATTATTATGTTATATGTTGTTTTTTTTTTTTCTATTTGTAGGTATCTGAGCATGACTGCAAAAGGATCGTGACTTGCTGACACAGGAGCGAGAGGCCACCACCACTACAGCAACGATGAAAATGTTGGACTCTAGGTAGGTCAATCTACCGTGTCTTCTTTCCATTCAATAATTATGAATCAACACTCTAGCACGTCTCTTTGTTTCTAGACCAACTCTAGGGCTAGAGGGATCATCTTTGTCCGCAGAGAGGATTTACCTGCATAACAACCCCATATAGGGAGACCAATTCCAAGATTAATTTCCACCTACAATCTTGTATAATATTTAATGCATCTCCATGCTTTCTAATACAATTAATGATTAGTTAAATTGTGTAAATAGGCTTACTAATCAAGGGAATAATTGGACACATCATAGTGGCATACCCTTCCGAATGGGATTTAAAATGTACAAGAGTTAGATTGCTCGACAAGAGAGGTTAATAAATGACCCTATTATATGGTTTCAACCTCTAAGGGAGAAACAAGTCCATAATACATCCATAAAATGGCATGTTTCATGTGAAATAATGATGGAATGGGGTCGGGGAAAGACAGAGAGATCAAAGCCACATGCCATGGTACAAAGGTAGATATGGTGAGGGAAGCACACACCATGGGTTTATGAATGTAGGAGGGAGAAATAATGGTACATTAGTTACCCCAAACTTTATTTTTCCACCCTTCTTCATATGCCTTTTTATTTTTATTGATTTTTCTTCATTTTACTACCCAAGGCTCCAGGGGATGAGAGAATGATGCATATGATGTAGCTATGATTTTCCCCTTCATTTTTGGTATTCCATCATACACTAGGAGTGGGGACAATCGTTGGTTCCTTAATGATGTAGGGGGGCATTAATAAGGGCCCTAGGAACTAGAGTGATGGCCATAGTGATAGGGGGTAGAGCTCATGTTGGGTTTTTTCCCATGCGCTAATTATTTTTGTCCCAACCATAATTTTCATTTTGTGGTACATTTCCTATTATAGGTGGCCATATTATGCGTTTAACTTTAATTTTAGCAACATCAACCTCCATGGAATCATTCCAAGTCTAACCCAATGTGTAGACAATGGTAGGGGGAGGCGGACACCTTGTGGACCTAATGGAAAAATGTGAACCCTAACAGGGAAAGTGTGAAAAGGGCTTGTAATGAGTAGAAGGGAGTCATATATATGGTATTGGGAATGGGAACCGTGTAACCAAAATCAGGGTTTCACAAGTAGTTCTACTCCTAAAGATAGTAGCTAGTAAAGGATAATCCACGGGACTAGGATAAAAGACTAACCTCCAAGTTGAGGTAAGGGAAGAAGAGTATAATAAAATCTCATTATTTCCACTGAATCCCCCACTAATCCATGTCCAAATACTCCCAGTAAATGAAAGGATAAAAACATAATTACATAATGAAAACTCATACCTTTGGGGTTGGAAGGCCCACCTTCAAATATAAAATAATGATAGATGAGTGAGGGAACACAATGGCTCACTCAGGTGGTGGAGAATAGTAGCACATTGAGATATTAGGAGGTTTTAAGTAGCTATTATTTGTCACCTGAAGACACATTTAGGAGAAAATTTCTCCTATAGGAGTCACCCATTCGTGGTGGGTAACATTTGGCTCAACTCGAGCCATGAGAGCTGAGTAGAGTGCACTAACCATGCACTTGAACAGGGAGGTCATGAGTACACTAGCAACCACTTGGGACCATAGACATATCACCTACACATCACAAACAAATCAAATGGGGTAGCATGTTTTGATGGTTTCCTTTGATCACCCATCCTTTTATTAGTTCATAAAAATAAACAAGAAATAAAATCTACTCTAGAAGTAAAATTTAATATAAATTCACCTAATCTACAATGATAACATAAAATTATATTAAACTCATGCAAATATCAACATGAAATGCATCCTATTTTAACTTTAATATAATATAATGTTAAGTGTCAAAGAAAACGGTAATACATTTATTTTGACTTGCTCTAGCCAAATTTCGTCATCAAGTCTAGCAATGTAATTATAATCCTTGCTAACCTTATCATGAATCTTGACAGGGACATGTTTTTTCTAAACCAATACGACATCTCCAACCTCGATCTCCTTCTTAGGGTTTTTCATACACTTCTTGCTTTTCATTTTATCAGGTCTTTTAAGGATTTTGACTTCATGGGACAGAAAAATGTGGGAAGAAACCTTAGTGTCAATCATTTTATAATACGAGATTAGGCATGGATTTACCCCATGAGTCAGATAGATAGGATTCCTATAAAGAATGAAAGGGGCTCCATCTGACCACAAGATAGTGGCATAAGATATAACCATTTGGAGTTGACCTCCCATAGTAGCTCCCCATTTTCTAGACAATAACATTCCCCACACATTAGGTATATTAATGACTACAACATCCATTAGTAATTATATCTATATTTTCATAACTAATGACACTTTTATATATTTAATAATCCTCGAACTCAACATATTTAGAGTCAAAACCACACATATTCTTGTGTTTCTGAGTGATCTCAAGATTGAGTTTCTTCATGGCTTTTAATGGCATGATATTTGGATAAGACCCAAAAGATAGCATAAATTTATGAATAAAGAGGCCATTTATGGCTAAGGTAATAAATAATGGCCTGTCACCGGGGTTGGTGTTAGAGAGTTGTATCTTCTTCAATGTGATAAGTGGCTCCTCTACTTCCTCAATCCCTAATGCTCGTTTTACATGCCATATTTTGGAAGGAATCTTGGCAATTTCTTTTATAGGAACCTACATGGTCATATTTTGGACTTAGGTTCCCCTTTAGGAGGATCCCTTTTTCTATTATATTTCTTGGGAGGATATTTATTTGGGGGAGGTTTCTTAGGAAGACTTTTCTTATGAGGGGGTTCCTTCCTTTTTTATTATTCAGATATTGTGGAGGAGATTTTTTCATTCTTCCTTGAGTATTGGAGGACTTTTAATCTCCAAATATTATCAACATTGAGGATAGGCTCATATTTTTCATCCTTAAGCTTCACTTCATTAATCAGAGGATGAGTGTACATGTCACCTAATATAATGTTGAAGGCATTGGTTTCACCAACTATATTCATTTTCTCAACACCATTCTCATCTTCACTTTCTTTGTTATCACTTTTCTCATCTTCAGAAGATGATTCTTCTTATTCCAAAACAATGGTTAGATCCAAAGTGTTGGGAACCTGAGGTGTACCTTGATTACCTTCATGATTATGTTTCTTGGTAAAAGGATTATTTTTTTGGGTATAAATTTACTTTTGAGCCTTTTGAAGTGTGGTGATATTCTTTATATATAGCATATCCCTAGAGTTCATGTCCTTGGATAATTTTTCAAGTTCTTAAGGGCCATGACTAGGGCTTCCTAAACCTGATCCTTAGACTTTTTATTCTTGGTTTCTACCTTAGCCATAGGATGTTCAAACATATTGATTTTAGAAGAATTTATGTTTTTCCCAACCTCAATGAAAATTTGTTTGGCCTCAACAATATTCTTGGGTTTTTATCTTTTATTTGGTATGTTAGGTGCCCCCCTATATCCTTAGTGAATTTTTCAATTATTAGATAATCATGAGGTTTCATATTATCGAGGATATCCCTGACAATCCTATTGAATTTTTAGATAAATTCCACCACATATTCATTGCATTTATTTTTCATGTGGTAAATTTTCTCAAGATTAAAAGCCCCTTCAACATTAGATGACCACCTTTTCTTAAAGGCATCTTCAAAAAAAAAATTCTTCATCAATGCTACCCAGAGGGAGACTAAGCTACCATCCCTAACATTCCCTTCAAAGGTTAGAGAAAATAACAACATTGTTATGCCCTCATCATCAATCCTTTTTTATCCTTTTACCTAAAATAAATTTTATATATCAGATTAACATGTTGATCAACAATTCCTTTTAACTTTAGTAACCATTCATGATACTTCTTCCATAAAGTATCGACATTTTCACTAAATTTCCAAGGTCTAAATACACTATAAATAAGCCTCTTGGTTCTTGGAATCCTAGGCTAGTTTTTATTTTGGTTGACATTGGAATTGGCATTGTCATTTATATTGACAGTTTTGATTCCAACATCTTCAAATTTAGGAAGGATATTAGTTCTTAGAGGTCATGGAGTTCTCTCCTCTCTCCTTTCAGCAACCCTAATTATAAGAGGAATTTTTTTGAATTATTCATTTCCAATCAAACTATGGGTTTTGAAAATGAATGGAGTTTGTTGGAATACTTATAATGTTGTCAATGAATCAATTCCTTGATGATTCACAAGGAAGGTAGACTTTCTTCCTCCCAAAAAACGGCGCCAAAAATTTGTTTCACAAACTAGAATACCTAGTATATAGTCTAGAGATACAGATGACACAATTATTTTTGGACAAATGCCACTTTCACCAAAACCTATGTCCCCTTCTCTTCTCAGATTTTCTCCGATGGTAGGAGTCCGAATATCCCTCGCTTTTGATTAAATATGTCAAGAATAGGGTTCAAAGTGAGGCAAGGATGGCTCTTTCAATGGAAAGGTTTAATTTAGGTGTGAGATTTGGGAGAAGCTAGGATGAATTTCCAAGAAACAACCCTTGAGATAAATATTATATGACACCTAAGGTTGAGATATTTAACAAGATAAAATTTCATCCAAGGTCCATCTAATCAGGATAAAAGGTTTCAAATGATATTATAATAAAGTACACACATTGTTGAAGGAAAGATTCAAGGGCGCCCACATGTTGTGATAGATATGGCATCAAATAAAATGAGATTCTACCATCAAAATTTATTCAAAGCTAAGTAATTCCTAGAGGAGAGACTAAAGAATAATACTATTAGTACATAATTCAAACTTTTCTCTCCTAGAGGGTTTTCCACCAAGCCTTAAAGGGGCCTCCCTAGCCTTAAAGGGTAAAATAAAAGAGAGAGAAAGAGGTGAAGAAATATTTATTTATGAATAAGAAGGTGATAACCAAGGATTATAGACCATTTCTTGACTATTAGGAGAATTGGAGTCCATAATTACTTTAATTTAATAATTTCTCTCTTTAAGGAGACCTAATGCAGCTCCGCTAACCCTAGAAGAGGAAGATACACAAATACTATAGTACTTTATACTTCGTTGACGATATTTGATTGAGCTTCAAAGATGCAAGATGCAATATTAACCCCTTGGAACATTCATTCATCACTGTCTATGAGTAATGAATGCAATACTTCAAATAATTTTAATTTTCTCACAATTTCACATTAACTAGGGAATATTAAAGATCATGAAATGAAATTCCATATATTAGACATTAATCAATGTAAAATATAACATAAAAAGGTAGTTACAAGACAATGAGAATATATCCATCCATCAACATTGCAAAAATAACCTCCAAGAAGAGATAATGAAGATTTCCAAATGTTAAAATGCATCCAAACATCCAAATTGCATCCACAATTGCAGGTTTGAGTTTCTCCAGAAAAGAGATAGAAATCCATGTGATGATGAAATACAAAATGAAGCCTGTTTTATTTATATGAGTCTCCTTAAGTTAGATATAACCTAATATATCCCCTAATAATATTTTAATGTAAAAAATAACATGTATTTGGTGACAAGCCCACCAAATAGATCATGAGGTGAAATATAAGCCATCCAAACTAGAAGAAATGATAAAAGAATGAGAAAGAGGGATATTATAAGGCATGAATGAGTCCTAAAATTTCCATTATGCATAGGGGGCCTCCATAAATAATGATCAAAGTGGTGTCCCTTTCATTTCCAAGAGAAATATCATGTGGTGCTACCAAGTGGCTACGGGGTACAAGAAATGGTATTATGAGTTTCCAAGCAGTGAGGGATAGAAGATGACACATGGCCTCCCATGTCTCCACAGAAGCAAAAAAACCTCATCTGGGCTCTAGATCAACTAAGAAGTGTCGAGTGTCAATGTGTGACCATTTGAGAAACATGGTCTGAGTGAATCATCATCTTTGTGTGGTTGGGGCATGAATAAGCAATGTGTATGCTGAAGAGGCCCATGGTGTTGGAATCAATATTCTATAATGGTGGAGGCCTTTGTCTCTCAACACTCACCCTACAAGTTCCATTGTGACCCTTCGGATCAATTGGACCCCATATAGGGAGCCAAATACCACAATGAAAACCCAGATGCAATATTGTATAAGATCTAATGTGTCTCCTCAACTTTGACTGCAATTAATGATTAGTGAAATTGAGTAAATAAGCTTGCTAGTCGAGGGAAAAATTGGACACTTCATAGTGGCAGTCCCTTCCAAATGGGATTTAAAATATGTAGGTTCTACCTTGTTCGACAAGAGAGGTTAATGAAGGACCCTATTAGGTTTTTTCACCCTCTAAGGTAAAGACAAGTCCATGGTACATCCATAAATGACAAGTTTCATGTAAAATAATAATGGAATGAAGTGTGGGCAAGAGGGAAGGCTCCAAGACAAATTCCATGGTACAAGGGTAGCTATGATGAAGGAAGCCCACACCTTGGGTGTATGAATTTAGGACAAAGCAATCATGGTGCATGACTTACCCCAACCTTTTTTTTCCACCGTTCTTCATATGCCTTTTGGATTTTATCATTTTTTCATCATTTTATTGTTCGGGGCTCTAGGGCATGAGAGCATTATGTGTATGGTGTAGAATTGATTACCCCATTAAGGTTCAGAATTTTATCACCCACTAGGTTTTGGGATAATCATGGATTCCTTTATGATGCAGGTGGGAACTCATAGGGGCCTTGGGAACCAGTATGATGGCTATATTTATATGGGGTAGAGCTCCTATTTTAATTTTTCCCATGCACTAATTTTTTATGTCCGAACCATTTTTTTCCTTTTATGGTAAATTTCCTATTGTATGTGGCCATATTGTTCTTTTAATTTTATTTTTATTTATGTCAACCTCTGGGTCATCGTTCCAGGCCTGACTCAACGTGTTGACAAGGTGAGTGGGAGGCTAACACCATGTGGAACCAATGGACAAATGTGGACCCTAATGAGGAAAATGTGAAAAAGGTTTGTAATGAGTAGAAGGGAGTGAGAGATATGATATCAGTAAGTCAGACCATGTAACCAAAATTAGGGTTTTCCATGTAGTGTCACTCCTAAACCTAGTAGCTAGTAAAGGAGATCCCATAGGCATAGGATACTATACTAACCCCCAAGTTTAGGTAAGTGAACATGAATATATTAAAATTCCACTATTTCCACCAAATCACCCTAGTAATCCATGCCCAAATGTAGCCAAGAAAATAAATCATAAACACCCAATTACATAATTAAAATCCATACCTTGGGGGTTTGAATGTCCACCTTCAAACATCCAATCATAACAAATAAGCGGGGGTACATAATTTCTAGCTCAGGTGGCGTTGAATGGTGGCACGTCGAGTGATTCAAGTGGGTTCAAGGGTTTTCTGGTTATTAGATGAAGGCACATCTAGGAGAATCATTTTCCTACAAGGGTCACCCACTCGTGGTGGGTAAAATATACGATATTGTATTTTCTAGAAATCGTGTGCATATAGTGTTCAAAACATGTACAAAATGTCAGAAACACCACTTTGGAATTGTTAGGAAAAGGGAAGAAAGCATATAAAATTTTAGTTTATATGGTATAAATATATAAAAATGGCATGTATCTTTTAAAACATTTTATGTAAGTGTTAAATTATTTTAGATGTTCATTGATATTAATGGAAACTTATGTTTTCATTATCAATCTTGATAGAAGTCAATGTGTTAAATTTGTTAGCCACCTATAAAATTTTGTCATATCAAGTGGTGGCTAAATTATTTTGGATAGCCTTCAAGAAACAGTTTTGTTGACAAAACTATTTGGTGCTTAAAGTATTCTGAAGATATTTTATCCTTTGGATAATCGTCACTGCTATTCCCCTTTTTAAACTAAGAAATTATGTTGTTTTTCCATGAAGAAAAGACTCCTGCAAAATCCCATTTCTCCCCTCCACTCAAAACTAACCTTCATTTTTTCCCCCTTTATTCCCCATGGAATTCCTTTATTTTTCATGATTTCCCTTCTTCAATTCATGAAAATCCATTTTACAAAGTATAAAACTCATTTTTAGACTTTACCGAAACCCCCAAATCCATAAAAAACTGTGAAATATTTCATAAAAAATAAGTTTTTAAGATGCAGGCTTAAACCCCTTTGGGCCAAGTCTAAAACACTTCCCCCCATGTGCCCGTGTCCTAGAACTAGGCACTAGACTCATAAAGTGCTTATCGCATCGGCAACAAACAAAGAACGCAAGTCTTCGGCCTTTATAAAACTTCCGATGCGATTGTCCTCTGGTTATAAACGCCGAACACTTTTGCCGCTTCATATAACCCATAGCCCCGCAATCAGGTGCTAAAACTTGTCAATAACTCATATCTGATGCATATTTCCCTTTGTTAATTCAAAAAACCCACTTTCCTAAGTTTTGCTCTAAACCCGCCAAAAAAATGTTTTTTAATGTAAATGGGTAGATTGAAAAGCCCATCATTTTTCCGATGCGATCGAGCCCCTTCATATAAACCTCCGCTTTTCTCCATATAAACCTACGCCTAGGACCAAGAGTTAAAGTCCCAAAGCACTAATCACATCAGGAAATTCTAAATGGGTAGATTGAAAGACCGACACCGAAGTTCCGATGCGATTAGCCCTTCCTATGTATAAGCCCTATGCTTATGGCTCCCCATATAATGCATAGGCCCTGAAACTGGGCACCTTTTCATATATAAATCCGCCTCGAGCCATGTAAAACCTTTTTGTTTCATTCATTTTCGGTTTTCATATTTTTTAAAGGGTTTTCCACCAGTTCCACATTTGAGATAATCTCCGCCATTGATCTTGAGCCGATCAAACGGCCCGTGCAATATCTCAAGTTTTTGATCGGGTGCATTTGTTCCCCCCTTCTGATTGACTACCACCGATCAATCGTGAGCCATTGATCTCCTCCCCGCCTTCCCCGATCTGATGGCCCTCATTTACTCCGATCATTAAACTCTCATCTGCCTTTGAACCCCTCTGATTCACTCCCCACCATTGATCTGATCTGCAGATTGACGGCCAGCGCTAAATCGCATCGACACCATAAAAGTTTTTCCCCCCGCCGATCACATAGCTCTGATTGCATTTGGATCATCCACATGTCTAGATCGGACGGTCCAGATCGAATCTCTCGACTTTGGCTTAAAATCATATACCCACTTCATAATGTTTTTTAGCCAGATCTTAGTCGTTGATCTCTGAAGATCAACGGCCCTCATCAACCCTTTCTCCACTTTGTTATTATTTCGTTCAAAGCCCTAGTTTCAAATCCTAGCCATTGATTTATTTCATCCAACGGCTCATATTAACCTCGACAGGTCTACCTCCCGTGGGTCCTGCCTCCCCCCAGATCTAATCTCTGCCGTCCATTATGGATCCAATGGCCCAGATTGAAACCACCCATCTTCATTCCACCCGCACATCTATCCAATATCGTGCTCACTTCCACACTGTTAGATATAAGGCCCTAGATCTAACGGCCGACATCCCATATCGCGTAACTTTCAGCACGGAGGTTAATTTAAAAAAATCATGCAATATAAGTTGTTTTTTGATGCCATGTGTCTGGCAGGGATGCATATCGTGTTCGAAATGGAAATATTGCCTGCTCGCCTTCTTCTTACGTGAAAATAGATGTTTCACCTCCTGAAACCACCTTTCCCATTTCTATTATGATTTGTCGCGTGCACCTTCCGCCGTTGATCTCTACAGATCAACGACTCAGATCTAATCTGGCTTTTCACCATCACCCTCCGCCTCTACCAAAGGTTTTCAACGCACGATCTCCGCCGTTGATTTCGTGAGCCGGTCTCATCCGACGGCCCACGATCATCTCGAAACCCCAAGTTCAATTCCTTTGCATTTTCCTTCGCCAAAGGGTGTTTTAACCTTATTTCTTCGCATTTCTTCTATTTTTACATAAAGTGGCCCCTCTCCATTTTAATAACCTAATCGCTCCTGACCTTTGATCTTCGCAATATTGACGAATTTGACCTAATTCCCACCACCGCTTCTTCCAAATCGCTTTCCTTTCACCTCTGCAGCAAATCTCCACCATTGGATGCTGTCATCCAACGACCACGCTCCAAGCCAAAGCCTCCTAAGAATTTTTTTACCAAATATGCAAATTTTCTTAATTTTTTTTGTATATTGCAGGATTTAAAGGGTTTTTCAAATGTTTTAAAAGAAAATTAAAGCCGAGGATGACAATCCTCCATACTTTCGTTCATCAAAAGGAAAGCCATATACAGGGTTCAATTTCACATTTCATCGATGACTCATGGGTATTGATGCCATATGGACCTCGTACATACCTGCACATCAAAAAGACACATAGAAAGTAAATTAAACAAAGAATATCAGTGTTGAGGACCGACACTGCCACATAAGGGGAAAATTGATTCCTCTCAGCACCAGATTGCCACCTATGGCCTCAAAGCATTCAACAGAAGGTCAAGTAATGACCAGAACAAAAGATATTTTCCCAATACAGCTGAACATTTAATTCAACCCAAAGGATTAATTACAAAAACATCATCTGAGTTATTACATAAATAACACAGAGCTTTAAAGTCAACATAAGCTTCCAGCAAAGCTTAAATTCTTAATGTAAACCAATTAATACATGAAAATATCTATAAAATTTTCCCTTGAGCCCCTCAAAGGCTAAAAAGCATTAACTGTATTAATTGAAATCAAAAGATCTTTTCTCTCTTTTTCAACCTCATCATTCCTCTATAAAAACTTGTTGAGGAATCCATTATAAACGTTGGTTGTTTGATTATTAGTTGTAATTCTGAAACTCTCTAAAATAATACATAGAATGTTGAAGTTGAAGAAGAAATTGAAGTCTTGGAAGCCCTGATGATGTTGTTGCATGCTTGTTCTTGAGAAGGCTCTATCATTGGATCCATGAGCTTGGTTGTTGGTGAAGTATTCTGAACTGTTTAATGTTTTCCCTTGTTTTCATTTTGCTCCATAAATTCTTACTACAGTAGGATGAAATTTTTAGGCTAAGAAATGACTCTTGGAAGCACCTTAGACCTGTTTATCCTTAACTGTTTTATTTTTTCTTCTGTTGAGGTATTTTAGAGTCTTTAATCTTTCTCTTTAGTCCTCATTCTTGTTTATTTCCTTAACAGTTCGAATAGTTGGTTTTAGCATGATTTATGGTTCTCCCTGCTTGTCTACTGCCACTTAAAGGCTGTTATTGAAGTCTCCCTTTGAAGTTTCTTTGTTTACAGTGAGCCAAGGAGGTATGTTCTGATCATACCCCTTGTCCTTGCTTGAAGAGTTGGCTTAAAGGTCTTTATAGTTGTGATCATGGATGTATTTAGGTGTTCCCTCTTCTATGACCGTAATTATCAGTGAATCTTTTATGTTTTCTAAGTCATTTGAAATAAAATCTATGAGGAAATAGGGTGTTCCCCAAATCATAGATTTCATTTCAAAAGTTGTTTTGAAGTCATTATTTGCTTAAAGTGTCATTTGTAGAATTCATGGTTAGCCCTGTCTATCAAATAGCTCTTTATTGTTCAAGTCGTGCTTTCAAATTCCCTTTGTTGAGAATTAAACTTCTCTTTCCAAATCATTGATGTCCATCTGATTCCAAAACCAAAGGATCCTGCGGCCAAGTTATATTTTCCCTTTGATATCCCATATACGTTGATAAGTTTCTCATGACCTCCTTTGACTCCATTGCCCAATGAAACTGACATTTCCCCTTTCTATCTATCTTTCCTAGACCTTTTGGGTTCTATTGTATCAATTCAACCAAACAAATAAACAAACACTTGCACTTAATAACTAGTCTAAAACCAATACTCAAAGCACATAAGATAAACCTTTGCAAAAACAAATAATTTGAGAGATCCCTCTCTAAAAGCAGGAGGACTAGATCCTGTAACTCTAAAGATTGGTTCTGATGTTGCCTTGTATTTTGATTTGCCAAATTATCAAAACACGGGACACCAAAATAATGGCGATCACGGTGGGACACTGAGTAAAATATTTAAAACAGAATGCTCCCTGTCCAGTATAACATAAGTAGCCTTCTTCAAGCACTACCTAACAAAGTGGTAATCATGATAGGACTTTATTGAATCAGTGACAAACTAAGTAACACTTAGGATTCCTGTAAAACCTTATCAAACCTTGAAGAATCAGTTACCAAGCCATAAGAGTGGACTCTGTATGTTTGAACACCTTAGCTAAGTGTAAAATCAGATTTAGGACACTCTCATAACCTATAAGACTGAAATAACTCAGAAAAACCCAAAAAACATTTCATTTTGGCTTCATAATAAACATGGTGGTCGAACCATTCCATATTTTACCTTCATATAAGCTAAATAGTCTCCACCTAGCGACTCCACTAGCCCCAGTAGGTCTATTACTCATCTAGGCCCCTAGTTCTCTTTAGGACTGTGTTAACCAGCCTTGAAGAAGTTTAGAAGCCTAGTCCCGTACTAGATAAAACATCGTGAGAGGTAAAACTCCCAAAAAAATCCCTAAAAATTTAACCTCTCTCTTTTTTGAAAAGCAGTCTGGCTTCACATAGGATCAAAACTACATCCCATCTAGACCCAAATCCTCCTTTGATCGTTGACAATCCAACTAGAATTCTGTGGCAGACTTCTAAATCTGGAGAATTAGCTGCTAATAGGAGCCTCTTAAAAACAAAATCTGTCCCTAAAAGCCTTGTTGTCTTAGAGGATTTACACTTTGATTTGCATCATACAAAGAACATCTTTAGAACTAGATCTCAAGGTGATTTAAACCAAACTGATCTTGACATTGCATATTTTCAACAAATCTTCAATAGAGAAGCCTCACCTTCCACTCCTCCTGATTCCCAGCTTCTTCATCACTTTAGCCTTTTCTATAACAAGCCTGCTCAAAATCAGTTTGCTGGCCCAAGTGTTTCTTCCACTCCAATCCATACTACCATTGTACAAAACACTCTTGTTCAGCCCACTTTTACACCTGTAAATCCACCTCTTGTAAATCCACCTTTACTTCTAGCCATGGCAACATGGTATGCCCCATTAGTGTTACCACAACCTCTGCTTCCCTTACCAAATGATTACCAATCCAAAATCCCTCATTTCACTAGAAAAGAGTCTACAACAGCTCAAAATCATGTAGATAGGATGGAAGATGCATTCGATTACATGGAGATAGAAGAAGAAACTGTGAAGATGAGGATCTTCGCCCAAAGTTTAGGAGGAGATGTAAAGAAGTGGTTTAAAAACCTACCTCCTAATAGCATAAATGATCTCCCTGCCTTGCATCAAACATTCATCAACAAATGGGAACTTAAAAATAACCCTCTCCAAATACTAGCAGAATATAGCAGCCTCAAGAGAAATCAAGGGGAGAGTGTTCATGACTACTCCACTAGGTTCAATAGCGTTTACAACGCTCTTCCACCTCACATGAAACCTCCCCAAGGCATGGCCTTAGTAAGGTATCCCGAAGGCTTTGATGCTAGAATGGCTTATCATTTAAGGGAGAGAGATTACTTATCCTTAGAAGACATGCAGAAAGGAGCTGTGAGCATAGAAGCAAACATAATTGAGAAAAGAAATAGGTTGAGATTAGAGAAGAGGGTAACTTATAAAAATGACCTATTACCCTCAACCTCAACTTTTGACACAAAAATTGACAACCTAGTGAAGGTGATGGAGAGGATGCTTGAGAAGATCAACTTAAATGATAGAGTGCCACCAAGAGAACCTCAAAATAACCAAAACAGTAATAGAAATCAGAATTATAGAAGAGAAAACAATCAAGATAAGCAAAAAGAAAGTGACCAACATGTTAGACCTCCCTTCCAACAGAACTATGTGGATCAATATGAGGAAGATAGGGAGATGGAAAGCTTGGGAGAAGCTCATGTAAACTTGATTGGGTCAGACAGTGGGGATGATGTTTTCCTCACTGAGGAAGAACACTGTTACCGATGAAATAGGTAACCGCACTATTACCTACTTTTTTTTGGTAGCATAAAAAGCACCCGATTTTGAAAAGTGGTGATGCAGAATCACCTTTTTTTTTTCAGCACATTTTTGACACTAATATTTTTATTTATGAAGTATGAATATTTGTTTTAAAATGTTAGTGATTTTCATGCTAATTTTGAAACGTATTGATGTAGCATCAACTTTTTTTTTTTAGAGCGGTGATTTTCATGCTAATTTTGAAACGTATTGATGCAACATCAACCTTTTTTTTTTAGAGTGGTGATTTTCATGTTGGTAATAAAACACAAAACTTAGATAAAATATATATATATAAACAATAAAAAAACCAATAAAAATATAAAAAAAAACAAAATTAACTCATAAAAATAAAAAATTTAAACAAAAATAAATAAATAAAACAAAAAAAAACAAAATATTCGAAAATTATATCAAAAGAAATGACAAAATTTGAAAAAAAAACACATAATTTAAAGAAAAAAAACAAAAATTAACCAAAAAAATTATAAAAAAAAAAACAGCAAAAACATTTTTTTCTAAGTTATTAAAAAAAACCATATAATTAAAATAAAATAAAATAAAATAAAATAGAAAATTTAAAAAAATAATTAATCTAAAATATTAAATTTAAAAACAAAATTAAAACAAAAAAAAAACAAAAAAATTAAAAAAATTTAAATTTAAAATAAAAAATTTGAATTAAAAAATAATAATTTTAAATTTTTTGAATTTAAAAAAAAATATTAAAAATTAAAAAAAAAAAAAATTGATTGTGGTGGCGCCGCCAATCAGCCTCCTGCCCAGGTGGTGGCGGAGGCCGGCCACTGGGCGGGTGAGGAGGCCGCATGCATCCCCCCGCCCGCCCAGCGCCCGACCTCCGCCGCCACATGGGTGGGAGGCCAATTCCGAGAATCGACCTCCCGCGGCAGAAGGCTGATTCCCAGAATCGGCCTCCCGCCGCGGGAGGGCGATTCCCGAAATAGGCCTCCCACCGCAGGAGGGTGATTCCCAAAATCAGCCTCCCGCTGCGGGAGGGCGATTCCCAGAATCGACCTCAGGGCGATGCTCGGAATCGGCCTCCCGCTATGGGAGGGTGATTCCCGGAATCAGCCTCCCGCACCAGAGGGCGATTCCCGGAATCGGCCTACCGCGCTAGGAGGGCGATTCACGAAATCGGCCTCCCGCCCAGCGGCCAGCCTCTGCCGCCACTTAGGCGGGAGGCCGATTGGTGGCGCCACCACGATCAAAAAATTCTTTTTTTTAAATTTTTTAAATTTTTAATATTTTTTTTTTAATTTGATTCTTTTTTTTTTTTTAAATTCAAAAAATTATTTTTTTTTTTAATTTAATTTTCATATTTGAAATTTAATTTGTTTTTATTTTTATTTTAATTTTATTCATTTTTTTGTTTTTAATTTTTTTTTTTCTAAATTTTGTTAATAATTTTTATTAAATTTTGTATTTTTTTTATTTAATTGATTTTTTTTTTTTTCATATTTTATTTTATTATTAAATTTTATGTTTAGTTTTTTCATTTAATTTTTTAAAATTTAGTAAATTTTGTATTTTTTTTAATTTATCTGAATTTAATACTTTTTTTCAAATCTTTTATTTTTTTTATTGTTATATTTTTAATTACATAAAATTTTTATATTTTTTTTTATTTCAATTAAAATTGTGTATTTAAATTAGTTTTTTTTTTTAATTAAACATAATATTTTAATTAATTAACTAATTTATTTTTTCTTTATATTTAAAATTTATTTGTTTTTTCATTTATTTATTAAAATTTAATATTTTTTTTTAAATTTAATTTGTTATTTTAATATTAACATTTTTTTTTAATTTAATAAAATCTAATATATATATTTTTAATTTAAGTTCATATATATATATATATATATATATATATATATATATATATATATATATATATATATATATATATATATATATATATATATTATTTTTTATAATTTAAATTTAATTTATTTTTTAAAATCTATTTGTTTTTTTAATATATATTTTTTTAAATTTAATATTTTTATTGTATTTTAATTTTCATTTTTAATTAACTTTTCATTTTTTTACTTTTAATTTCAATAATGGATTTTATTTATTTATTTATTTTTTTTAATTTTTTTTTTTAGTTTTAAATTTATTAAAATTTAATATATTTCTTCAAATTTATTTTTTTATTTTTATTTTTAATTTAACAAACATTTTCTTTTTCTTTTTTAAATTCAATTTCTATATTTTATTTTTTATAATTTTTTTCTTTTTTAACCTGTCTTTTTTTTTTTTAATTTAATATTTTTATTTTGTTTTTATTTTTACTTTTTTATTTCTATATATTTTGAAATTTTAGTCTTCAATTTTTTTTTTTTTTTAATTTTAATTTTTTTTTTCTAAATTTTAGGTTTTTTTTTAATGTTTGAATTAAAATTTTTATTTTGTTTTTATTTTTATTTTTTTATTCCTATATATTTTTAAATTTTAAGCTTTAAAATGTTTTTTATTTTTTTAATTTAATTTTTTTCTTAAATTTTAGTTTTTTTTTTAATGTTTGAATTTTAAAAATTAAAAAATGTTATTTCTATTTTTAAAAATGTCAAATATATGACACAATTCTTTTTTTTTGTTATTCCAGCATCAACTGGTTTTGTTTTCAGGGTGTTTTTTCAATCCTTTTTTCAAGAAACAATTTTGTTTTTAGCATAATTTTATAAAATGTTGAAATTTGACCTTAAAAAAAAACCAAGTGCATTCTGGAATACACTTTTTTTGTTTTTGGGGTTTTTTTTTTCATGTTTTTTGAGTCTTTTTGGGCTAGATTTCCCGTTTTGAGGTCAGGTTACCTATTTCATCGGTAACAGTGTTGAAGAACAAGGTTTCTTCTCTGATCAAAGTACAAAAACCTATGAAGATTCTTATGATTATAGACTGGGGTTTGAAAATGCAATCATGGAGGTACACAAACAATATGATCTTAGGAGTAAAGGGAACATAGACAATTTAAAAGATAAGAACACTAGTACTGCTGTCAAGAAAAAATGCAGAAAGTCAGCCTAAGAAGACAACAAATAAACCCATCATTTTGGCAAAAAAAACAGAGTTAAACAAAGAGAAAAACAGCCAGCCAAATGTTGAACAGAGTGTAGGTTTTAACCCTGAACAAAAATTATCTACACACAAATCTTATAATTGAAAATAAACAATAGTGAGAGCATAAAACATAAAACAGACAAACACAAAGATTTTCCCCTGTATCCCAAACCAGGACGACCAGCTTGATTTTTCATTATATTCCTTTTAGTGTTACAACACATATATATACATGTTGAAGCACACATAAACCCCAATCCATTAACCCTAGATTAGAACATAACCATAGTTCCCGTGACCGGATCTACAAAAAATTCCAGGGGCCGAAAACCATCGTACCCCAAAAACATGTGCAAAACCATGCACAAAACCATGGGCGCAGACCACCCACTAGAAATGAAGGACCAAAAAATTTTCGCCGGGGCGCTGCTCCGGCCCTGAGCCAAGAATATAACACGTACCCAACATTCTCCCACTTGTTGTTTTCTTTCTGCAGGGGGGCATAGGAGAGCTTAGTCATTGGCCCAATTCTTCAACACCCATTGTTTCTCTACACCAAGAGAACTTCTGAGTGCTCACAGACTTTGTCAATGCATCTGCAACATTCTTCAAAGTGTCCACCTTTACCAGCAACACCCTTTTAGCCTCAACCATATCTCTAACAAATTTGTATTGAACATCAATGTGCTTTGTCTTTGAATGATAAGCAGGGTTCTTAGTCAAGAAAATTGCACTTTGGCTATCACAGTCTATCCTTATAGCTTGTTGTACCAACCCCATATTTGAACACAATCTCTGCAACAAAATTGCTTCCTTGCTTGGATGAGTGGCTGCTATGTATTCTACCTCTATAGTTGAAAGAGCCACTACAGACTGTCTTTTACTCATCCAACTGACTACGCCTCCAAATAGGCTAAACACATACCCACTTGTAGATCTTCTATGGTCCAAGTCTCCAGCCCAGTCTGCATCAACAAAACCATGAATGTCCAACATTCTTTCCAATCCTGGTCTTCCCTGGTAGCAGAAGCCATAATCACTAGTGCCACATAAATATCTGAAAACCTGCTTCACTGCTGTCCAATGCTCCTTCCTTGGGTTTGACATAAACCTGCTCAATACTCCCACTGAATGTGCAATGTCTGGTCTAGTACCCACTGCACTTCCATATGGAACACGAGACATATCCTCCTCTTCTTCTTGTGTCTTGGGACACTGTTCAGCAAACAAATTTACACCTATAGGAATAGGAACATTCACTGGTTTAATATTCTGCATATTGAACCTCTATAATATAGTCTCGACATACTTCCTCTGGTTTAACCAGAGCTTCCTCTTTGCCCGATCTCTCTTAATTTCCATGCAAAAAATATAGTTTGCAGCACCAAGATCCTTCATGTTGAATTTGGAGAACAGTTGGGTCTTCAAATCATGGATAATTTCTTTGTCATTTCCAATCAACAACATATTATCCACATACAAGACCAAGTAAATAACACGGTCACCAATTAATTTAAAATAAACACAGTGATCCTCCTTACTTCTGGTGAAGCCAAGTCCCCGTATATAGGTATCAAATTTCTGATACCACATCCTTGGTGACTATTTTAACCCATACAGAGACTTATTCAGCCTGCATACCAATTCTTTCTTACCCTTCACCATAAAGCCTTTAGGTTGCTTCATGTATATCTCCTCTTCTAGATCCCTGTGAAGAAATGTTGTCTTCACATCCATCTGTTCTATCTCAAATTCAAATACAACAGCAACAGATAAAAGTAATCTAATAGAAGTAACTTTGGCAAGAGGAGAAAAAATATCACCAAAATCAATTCCCGGCACCTGGGAATAACCTTTTTCTATCAACCGAGTCTTGTATTTCTCCACCTTGCCTTCTACATTCATCTTCTTTTTAAACACCCATTTGCTCCCGATGGGCTTCCTTCCAGCTGGAAACTCCACTAGATCCCATGCCTCATTTTTGTGCAAGGATGCCATTTCATCAACCATGGCCTCCTTCCAGAGTTTTCCATCCTCTGAATCTACTGCCTCCCTGACAGTTCTGGGACCATCATCAGTTATAGTTAAGGCAAAATTTGAACAAAAAGAAGATGGACTATACCTTTCTGGTTGTCTTCTTTCCCGAGCTGATATTCTCATAGCTGGAGTTTGTGACTCTTCCCCTTCCGAGTCTTCTTCTGTTGTAGAGTTTGATTCATCCTCTTTTAGCTCAAACTCTATCTTCTCAGGTTCCTTTGGTATTACTTCATGTTTAACAACATCTTTCACCTCTCTAAACACCACATCTCGGCTGTACACAACCTTCCTTGTTTCTGGGTTCCAAAGCTTGTAACCCTTTAAACCATCCTTATACTCAATAAAGATGCACCTTTCAGATTTATTATCCAACTTGGTCCTTTTATCCTTTGGAACATGTACATATGCATCACATCCAAATACCCTTAGATGTGAAAGAGAGGGTTTCTTACCAGTCCATACCTCATGTGGAGTCTTATCCTCCAACATTGATGAAGGTGATCTGTTAACCAGATAGCATGCAGTCTCCACTGCCTCTGCCCAGAATTCTTGTCCTAACCCAGTACCACTGAGCATGCTTCTTGCCTTTTCCATCAGTGTTCTGTTCATTCTTTATGCAACTTTGTTTTGTTGAGGTGTGTATGGAGTAGTCTTCTGCCGTGCTATACCACACTTCTTACAGAACTCTTCAAATTCCTTCTTGCAGAACTCCCCACCATTATCTGTCCTCGACGCCTTTATCTTCTTCTCTGTCTAGTTTTCCACCAGAGCCTTAAATTCTTTAAATTTGTCAAAGACTTCAGATTTCTTCCTCAAGAAATATATCCATGTATTCCTTGAGAAGTCATCTATGAATGAAACATAGTACACAGACTTTCCCAGTGATGGAACTGACACAGGCCCAAACACATCACTGTGCACAAGTTCTAATATCTTGTTTGCCCTCTTAGCACCAGAAGGAAAACTCACCCGATTATGCTTCCCATATACACAATGTTCATAGAAATCAAAATCCAGAGAACAATTAGACATACCTTCTACCATACCATCTCTATGTAGTATCCGAAGGCCCTTCTCTCCAATATGTCCAAGCCTTTGATGCCATAGCATGGTCTTTTCTCCAAAGACAGCTAGACTTTCCGTCCCACTTTTAGGAACCACAGAACTGTTACACCCATCAATAACAGTGATACCTTGTAGCTTGTATAGAGTTCCAGTCTGAACTCCCCGCATTAATACCAGTGCTCCCCGAACCATCTTGCAAGCATCTTTCTCGAACACTGTTTTTACACCTGCATCATCCATCTTGCTTACAGAAATCAGATTTCTGGCCAATGCAGGAATATGCAGAACACCGGGAAGTGTTCTAATCCTTCCACCTTGCAGCTTCAGCTTGACCTTTCCACGTCCAATGATTCTGGCCTTCCTATCATCCCCTAGGAAGACATCACCACCATCATATTTCTCATACTCGTAGAACCAATCCCTATGGGGAGTGAAGTGAAAGGATGCACCTGAGTCAATCAACCATGACTCATGATCTACATGTGTATTTGAAGAAGAAGCCAAATACACATCCCCACCTTCATCCGAGGTGGTTTTTGCCTCTGCAGAAGGAGCATCATTAGATCCCTTTCCTTTCTCGGGAGCTTTAGATCTGTATTCCTTTTTGTAGTGCCATTCCTTTCTGCATTTCCAGCACACCTTTACAAACTTTCTAGGAGATTTAGATCTTCCTCTAGATTTAGATCTCCCACTCGAAACCTTATTCTTGTTTCTGTTCTGGGACCTTCCTCATACAGATAAGGCATATCCATTATGACCCTCCATATTTCTTCGTCTCATTTCCTTCGACAGCAAGGCTGAGACAATGTCGTAAAAATTCAAGGTAGTTGTATTGCTACCTATTGCAATAATCAGACTGTCCCACAAGTCTGGTAGAGAACACAAAAAATTGATGCACTTATCTTCATCTGAGATTTTAATATCAACAAATGATAGCTCACTTACCATAGTATTGAAGGCGTTCAAATGCTTTGTCACTGAGCCTCCCTCCTTCATCCTCAGGTTATACAACTTTTTCCGCGAGAATAGCTTATTCACCAAAGACTTAGATTGGTACAAAGTCCCAAGTTTTTCCCACAAATTCTTCGTCGTAGCTTCCCCAGATACATTCAACAATACTAAATCTGAGACACACAACTGTATTGTGATATTAGCCTTCTGATCTAGTTTCTTCCAGTCTTCATCTGACATTGCCGTTGGTTTAGTACCTTGATGTACCGCGATCCACTGATCTTTATCCACCAGCAGATCCTCCATCTTGAGCTTCCACAACTCAAAACTCTGACCATTAAATTTCTCGATCTCTATCTTTCTGTCACTCGCCATCTTCTTTCACCGCAAGAATTGATCCTGCAGATCTCCCGCTGAACAGGGTCTACCTCAGGCTCGAGCAAAAAACCCTCAGCAGCAAAGGCGTCCCCTTGAAGCCGAAATGGCTCTGATACCAAATGTAGGTTTTAACCCTGAATAGAAATTATCTACACACGAATCTTATAACAGAAAATAAACAATATCGAGAGCATAAAACATAAAACAGATAAACACAGAGTTTTTCCCTTGTATCCCAAATCGGGACGACCAGCTTGATTTTTCATTATATTCCTTTTAGTGTTACAACACATATATATACATGCCGAAGCAGGCATAAACCCCAATCCATTAACCCTGGATTAGAACATAACCATAGTTCCCTTGACTGGATCTACAAAAAATACCAGGGGCCGAAAACCATCGTACCCCAAAACCATGTGCAAAACCATGCACAAAACCATGGGTGTGTGCTTATTCATGGAAATAATATAACACATACCCAACACAGAGTACCTCTATCACTTCAGCTAGTGGCCCTAACAAAACTATCTCGATTACCAGTCCAAACAAAGTTCAGCAAATCAAAACTGCTGAAAAGATTTCAATTGAAAAAATAGATGTAAATATGAACAAATCAATTGTTCCTTTCAGCCTTGAGGGAGAGATTGAAAAGATAAAAATTACCATCCCCCTAGCTGAACTAGTAACCCAACAAGTGTACAAAAACCAAGTTTTAAAAGCTTTGAACCTAGGAAGTGATACTGACACCTTAAACTTGATAGATGATAAACCTGAGTTGTTGTTTGGTCCAGAAGTTGAAGGAAAATACCAATAAGGGGTTGTCCCTCCCTTCTATGTTAGTTTGAACATACATGAGAAAATTTTACACAATGCCATGCTAGATTCTGGAGCTTCACACAATCTAATGCCCAAGGTAGTGATGGAAAGCTTAGGCTTAGAAATTACTAAACCATACAAATATTTGTATTCCTTTGACTCAAGCAGAGTCAAATGTTTGGGTCTAATCAAAGATTTATGTGTTAACTTACCTCAAATCACTGTTAAGAGTCTAGTAATGGACATAGTTGTAGCTGACATTCCCCCTAAGTATGGCATGCTCTTATCAAGATCATGGGGAGCCAAACTTCAGGGAAGCCTTCAAATGGACATGTATTATGCCACCATCCCTTTTTTTAACCAAAACAAAAGACTATACAGGGAATCTCACATGAAGTACATGGTGAGCAACATAGAAAAACCAAAAAACTCTCCAATCTATTCTATTCAATCAAGTTTAGATTCCTTTATCTTATGCAACGAAGATGAAATTACTTAACAAGAAAAGGAAAACATAGACCCAACCAGTTTACCAGAACAATCAGAACTTCCCTCAAATCAGATACAAAACATTGGAAATCAACAACAACAAGAAAATGAAAATGAAGCGAATATAATTTGGACAATAAAATTTTATGGATCCTGTAATAAAACAAGTGTAGGGGCAGGTGTTTGGATTCAAAATACGAATCAGAGTTTTTCATATAAATCATATTTCCGATGCACTAACAATATTGCTGAGTATGAAGCACTTCTCCTAGGCTTACAATTGCTTAAATAATTAGAAGCCCTAATGATATCAATCTTAGGAGATTCTGAACTTATCATAAGACAAATCAAAGGAGAATACTCATCTAGAAATCCAAGGCTTAGGGAATATCATAACGCTGCCCTTGATTTATTGAAAACCTTTGAAAAGTATGAACTTGTTTTCATTCCTAGAGCACTAAATCATCTAGCAAATGAACCCCCCAGAAATGCTAATAACTCTGTCATTATCAAGTTCCTTGAAACAAATATCCTATCCAGATTTGGTTGTCCCAGAAAAATCATAACATATAATGTTGTTGCTTTTAAATCTAAGAATATGGTTGACTTCTGTTACAAATACCACATAACCTTGGGCCATTATAATGCCTACTATCCCTAAGGAAATGGATTAGATGAATCTTCCAACAAGAGCGTCATCAATATCATCAAAAAGCTGTTGGAACAGAATCAGAAATCATGGCACAATAAGCTGGTTTATGCCTTATGGGTTGATAGGTTAACTACAAAGAAGTCCATAAATATGTCCCCCTATCAGCTAGTCTATGGCATGATGCAGTTATTCCCACCTCATTAGGAGTTCCAGTCATTAAGCTCCTTCAAGAAGTGCAGGTCGAAGAAAATGATATGCAGAGGAGAATCAACCAAACCATCCATTTACAGCAGACCAGAGAATAAGTCTATGAAAGGACGCATTTAGTCCAAGAAAATGTAAAGAAACTATTTGATAAGAGGACTGAGGCAAACAATTTCCAGGTTGGAAATGTTGTTCTTAAATGGGATTCAAGAAGAGAAGAGAAGGAAAAACATGAAAAGTTTGAGAACTTGTGGAAAGGCCCCTATATTGTTCATGCTGAGAGGGGTCACAATGCATTTTTCTTGAAAGAATTGAATGGAGAAGATCTGTATGGAGGTCCTATCAATGGCAGGATGCTAAAGCATTACTTCTTCCAGGACTCATGAGTTTCAAATCATTTTATTTTTCATTGTAAATATCATAGTCTGAACGTTGCATTCAAAGTTAGAAAAATAAAAATACAAAAACAGTAAAAATAGAAAAGAGGGAAGATTGTAAAAACAATAAAGGTACAGCCCCATACCAAAAAGAGAAGCAAAATCTGAAAGTGTGCAAGCTCAAATGCCACTACTAAAAACACACTTCTAGTTAGCCATATAGCCTAATCATGGCTAATTAGTTTTAAATTGACTGCTGATAGGTTAGTGAATTCGATTTGCCAAACATCTTAATCTTGGCTTATCAGTAGGTAGATTAGGTTAGAAATTAAAGGTTTAAACATGCTCAAAATCCGAACCTTAGTTATCACAGAGAAGAATGACTCCAATATGTTTTAAATTCTAAGTCAAAGAAGAAGTAAAACTAGTTCTAATCAGCTCAACATATGAACCAGAGAACAAGCAAAGAACATCTCAAACCAGAAATAAAAATAGAGATGAAAAAAGATGAAGGAAGTGCTTGAACTTTCAGACCTTACGCCTTCCATTTTGATTTAATTTTCTGAAAAATAATATCTATGTGCAGCTTGTTGTTTTATGCCACAGATCAGCAACAAGTTAGACTGTCCAATCCTGACTTGTATGCTTTTTAATTTCTATTTTAGAAATTAGTGAATAAAAGATCTATTAGCCTGTTTAATCCTAACAGATAGTAGATTAGGTAGAGAAATATATGAACTCAATTGTTTAATATGAGTTCATGAAGACATAAGAAGTAGAATTAAATTAGTTTCTTGCTTTCAAAAGAACAAAAATGTTGTAAGAGAATTTGCCAATCCAAGTGCACTCTAAAGAAGAAAAAATGTTAGATCAGTAGGATTGGGTAGGTAGAAAGTTTGTGTTGATGAAGTTCCATTGTTTTTCATGGCTGCTAATATTTTCAGAGCAAAAGAAGAGCATCCAAATGAAGAAAGACAGCCCAATGGATAAGGAACTGATCAGCCTCCAGAGAATGCAAGTCTGAAATTCTTGATGCCTTCAAGAAGGCACCATCCCCAAGTGGAGCCACTGTTAGCCACCTATAAAATTTTGTCATATCAAGTGGTGGCTAAATTATCTTGGACAGCCTTCAAGAAATATTTTTCTTAACAAAACTGTTTGGTGCTTAAAGTCTTCTGAAGATATTCTATCCTTTGGATAATCGTCACTGTTATTCCCCTTTTTAAACTTAGAAATTCTGTTGTTTTTCCATGAAGAAAAGACTGCTGCAAAATCCCATTTTTCCCCTCCTTCACTCAAAACTAACTTTCATTTTTTCCCCCTTTATTCCCCATTTAATTCCTCTGTTTTTCATGATTTCCCTTCTTCCCTTCATGAAAATCCCTTTTACAAAGTCTAAAACTCATTTTTAGACTTTACCAAAACCCCCAAATCCATAAAAAACTGTGAAATATTTCATAAAAAATAATGTTTGAAGCTGCAGTCTTAAGCCCCTTTGGGCTAAGTCTAAAAAACTTCCCCCCATGTGCCCGCGCCCTAGAACCAGGCGCTAGAGGCACTAGACTCATAAAGCGCTTATCGCATCGGCAACAAACAAAGAACGCAAGTCTTCGGCCTTTATAAAACTTGAGATGCGATTGGCCTCTAGTTATAAACCCCAAACCCTTTTGCCGCTTCATATAACCCATAGCCCCACAATCAGTGCTAAAACTTGTGAATAACTTATCTCCGATGCATATTTCCCTTTGTTAATTCAAAAAACCCACTTTCCTAAGTTTTGGTCTAAACCCACCAGAACAATGTTTTTTAATGTAAATGGGTAGGTTGAAAAGCCCCGCATCATTTTTCTGATGCGATTGAGCCCCTTTATATAAACCTCCACTTTTCTCCATATAAACCTATGCCTGGGACCGAGAGTTAAAGTCTCGAAGCACTAATCACATCGGGAAATTCTGAATGGGTAGATTGAAAGACCGGCACCGAAGTTCCGATGCGATTAGCCCTTCTATGTATAAGCCCCGGGCTTATGGCTCCCCATATAATCCATAGGCCCTGCAACCGGGCACCTTTTCTCATATAAATCCACCCCGAGCCATATAAAACCTTTATGTTTCATTCATTTTTGGTTTGCATATGTTTTAAAGGGTTTTCTGCCAGTTCTACATTTGAGATAATCTCTGTCGTTGATCTCGAGCCGATCAAACGGCTTGCTCAATATCGTAAGTTTTTGATCAGGTGCATTTTTTCCCCCCTTCCGAATGACTACCACTGATCAATCGTGAGCTGTTGATCTCCTCCCTGCCTTCCCCGATCCGACAACCCTCATTTACTCTGATCATTAACCTCTCCTCCGCCTTTGAACCCCTCCGATTCACTCCCCACCATCGATCTGATCTGCAGATCGACGACCAACGCTAAATCGCATCAACACCATACAAGTTTTCCCCCTTGCCGATCGCATAGCTCTAATTGCATCTGGGCCATCCACGTGTCCAGATCAGATGGTCCAGATTGCATCTCCCGACTTTGGCTTAAAATCATATACCTGCTTCATAATGTTTTTTATCCAGATCTCAGCCGTTGATCTCTGAAGATCAATGGCCCTCATCAACCCTTTCTCCACTTTGTTATTATTTCATTCAAAGCCCTAGTTTCAAATCCTAGCCATTGATTTATTTCATCCAACGACTCATATTAACCTCGACAGGCTTGCCTCCTATGGGTCCTGCCTCCCCCCAGATCTAATATTTGTCGTCCATCCTAGATCCAATGGCCCAGATTGAAACCACCCATCCTCATTCCGCCCGCGCATCTATCCAATATCGTGCTCGTTTCCACACTGTTAGATCTAAGGCCCTAGATCTAACAGCCGACATCCCGTATCGCGTAACTTTCAACACGGAGGTTAATTTTCAAAAATCATGCGATATAAGTTGTTTTCTGATGCCACGTGTCGGGCGAGGATGCATATCATGTTCGAAATGGAAATACCGCCTACCTGCCTTGTTCTCACGCGAAAGAATCTGTTTTGCCTCTCGAAACCACCTTTCCGATTTCTATTATGATTTATCGCGCGTGCCTTCCGCCGTTGATCTCTGCAGATCAACGGCTCAGATCTAATCTCGCTTTTCACCATCGCCCTCCGCCTCTACCAAAGGTTTTCAATACACGATCTCCGCCGTTGACTTTGTGGGCCGATCTCATCTGACGGCCCATGATCATCCCGAAACCCCAAATTTAATTCCTTTGCATTTTCCTCTGCCAAAGGGTGTTTTAACCTTATTTCTTCACATTTCTTCTATTTTTACTTAAAGTGGCCCCTCTCCACTATAATAACCCAATCGCTCCTGACCGTCGATCTTTGCAAGATTGATGGATCTGACCTAATTCCCACCACTGCTTCTTCCAAATCACTTTCCTTTCACCTCTGGAGAAAATCTCCATCGTTGGATGCTATCATCCAATGGCCACGCTCCAAGCCAAAGCCTCCTAAGAATTTTTTTACCAAATATGCAGGATTTCTTAATTGTTTTTGTATTGTGCAGGATTTAAAGGGTTTTTCAAATGTTTTAAAAGAAAATGAAAGCTGAGGATGACTATCCTCCACACTTTCGTTCATCAAAAGGAAAGCCATACACAGGGTTCAATTTCATGTTTCCTCGATGACTCATGGGCATTGATGCCATATGGAACTCGTACATACCTGCACATCAACAAGACATAGAGAAAGTAAATTAAACAAAGAATATCAGTGTTGAGGACCGACACTGCCACATAAGGGGAAAATTGATTCCTTTCAGCTACCAGATTACCACCTGTGGTCTCAAAGCATTCAACAGAAGGCCGAGTAATGACCAGAACAGAAGATATTTTCCCAATACAACTGAACAGTTAATTCAACCCAAAGGATTAATTACAAAAACATCAACTGAGTTATTACATAAATAACACAGAGCCTTAAAGTCAACATAAGCTTCCAGAAAAACTTAAATTCTTAATGTAAACCAATTAATAGAGGAAAATATCTGTAAACTTTTCCCTTGAGCCCCTCAAAGGCCGAGAAGTATTAACTGTATTAATTGAAATCAAAAGATCTTTTCTCTCTTTTTCGACCTCCTCATTCCTCTATAAAAACTTGTTGAGGAATCCATTGTAAACATTGGTTGTTTGATTATTAGTTGTAATTCTGAAACTCTCTGAAATAATACATAGACTGTTGAAGTTGAAGAAGAAATTGAAGTCTTGTAAGCCCTGATGATGTTGTTGCATGCTTGTTCTTGAGAAGGCTCTATCATTGGATCCATGAGCTTGGATGTTGGTGAAGTATTCTGAACTATTTAATGTTTTCCCCTGTTTTCATTTTGTTCCATAAATTATTACTACAGTAGGATGAAATTTTTAGGCTAAGAAATGACTCTTGGAAGCACCTTAGACCTGTTTATCCTTCACTATTTTATGTTTTCTTCTACTGAGGTATTTTAGAATCTTTAATCTTTCTCTTTAGTCCTCATGCTTGTTTATTTCCTTAACAGTTTGAATAGTTGGTTTCAACATGATTTATGGTTCTCCTTGCTTGTCTTCTGCCACTTAAAGGATGTTATTGAAGTCTCCCTTTGAAGTTTCTTTGTTTACAGTGAGCCAAGGAGGTCTATTCTGATCATGCCCCTTGTCCCTACTTGAATAGTTGGCTTAAAGGTCTTTATAGTTGTGATCATGGATGTATTTAGGTTTTCCCTCTTCTATGACCGTAATTATTAGTGAATCTTTTATGTTTTCTAAGTCATTTGAAATAAAATCTCTGAGGAAATAGGGTGTTCCCCGAATCTTAGATTTCATTTCAAAAGTTGTTTTGAAGTCATTATTTTCTTAAAGTGTGATTTGTAGAATTCATGGTTAGCCCTGTCTATCAAATAGCTATTTATTGTTCAAGTTGTGCTTTCAAATTCCCTTTGTTGAGAATTAAACATCTCTTTCCAAATCATTGATGTCCATCTGATTCCAAAACCAAAGGATCCTGTGGCCAAGTTAGATTTACCCTTTGATATCCCATATCCATTGATAAGTTTGTCATGACCTCTTTTGACTCCATTTCCCAATGAAACTAACATTTCCCCTTTCTATCTATATTTTCTAGACCTTTTGGGTTCTGATGTATCAATTCAACCAAAAAAGTAAACAAACACTTGCACTTAATAACTAGTCTAAAACCAATAATCAAAGCACACAAGATAAACCTTTGCAAAAACAAATAAGTTGAGAGATCCCTCTCTGAGAGTAGGAGGCCTAGATCCTGTAACTCTAAATATTGGTTCTGATGTTGTCTTGTCTTTTGATTTTCCAAACTATCAAAATGCGGGACACCAACATAATTAATATGACAAAATTCTTTATCTAGACTCTAAATCTATGCCTTAAATTTCTTCTCCTGAGACTTTTAACAAATTATGAATTTTATGTCAAATGAGTGTATAAATTTCCTCTTTGAAAGGGAATACTTAATTGTATACAGCATGAGCTTAAAAATTCCAATAACTAAAGTAAAGAAAATAAATCCAGAAATTTGTGTATATACTATACCGTGTAATTTTAGCTAGACCTAGTTAAAAACACTCTCATAAAATGGAGACACCTTTAGTGGCATCAATCTCATATCATTAGTTGTAACAACTAATGATAACATAAAAAAAATAAAGGGTACAATAGATATAAGGTATTTAGGTAGGTTCTTACTTCTGTTATTCCATCTTTTATTTTTATGTTGTTCTTGTGTGTGGATGTTGCACTATTTTTTCTCAATTATCTTTAAAAGAAATATTTTTAGAGCCTACAACACCCAAATTAAAAATATTACTTTGAAGCAAGAAACACACCTATTATACAAGAAATTTTCATGAAATATCAATGAAATGTCTTTGAAAATTTATCATAGAAAGAAAAAAAAATTCAGCCAGTAACAACCTTATTATACAAGAAACTACCATGAAACATCAAGAAAATGTTACGAAAAAATTTATAGATAGTTTCCATATCATATGCTAAGGTTTCTCTACCATTTTTTGTACCAAATACATTACATGGCGCAAAGACGGTCCACCCAACATTCTGCAATAGATTTGATGATGTACTATTTCGAGAAGAAATATCAAAATGAAAAAAAAAATGACAAATACTATAATACTAACCATGTGAGCTAGTATATCTCACCTAGAAGTATTGATTGCAGACTAGATGTTCATAAGGTTTTTCTTTCTCTAGCCAAAACCAAACTACATAATTCCCATTCTCTATAATACACACAAGTTATTGAACACAATTGTCATACAACAATGTATAGAAACAAAACTAACATGCCACCTCGAAGTTCAGAATAAAAAGGTCTAAAAATTTACTCTATTAGATAAGATATGGAAAGAAAATTACAATATTATGGAAAATAGCATTTAAAATTAAAAAATAAAATTTGTGTAGCATTCAAAACAATTTAAAAGAACCATACCATCAAGAAAATGAGGAGGAACTATTATATGTTTGCTTAAGTTCAAGTAAGTTGTCAAACAAATTTTAGGTTTCATACCAAAAACTATAAAATATTCTTAGAATAAAGATCAACATAAACCAAAGAAAAATAAATGGGAAGTCATATTGAAACTTCATATAAATAAACCTATGTTTTGAAAATGAAATAGACTTTACATATCTATAACTAAAACAACCACAAAAGTTCAATTTTTTTTTCCATGCATTTAAATTCAATCATTGTAGATTAGGTAATATTACAATATTTTTAATGTCCATTATGAAAGTACACATTGCATGTTACTATTATATGTACATTTTAAGATTCACTCCTAGTAATCTCTAATATTGAATTTAAAATCTCCTAATGCTTCTAGAACTTCTAAATCACTAGGAATTTCCTAAAAGAACTCCATAGATTATAAAATAAATGACTTTGTAGTTCATATGTATATTTTAACAAAATAAACTATTGGCAAGCATACATATATCAAAAATTGAGCCATAGCTGATATATGTCTATCAAACATATTTTTGCAAGATGACCATAACTTTTTGTATTCATGAATTGTTTTTGTTGTGGTAGAAAATAAATTCTTATTTTTGGTCAATTATAGAGAAATTTATTTTATAGGGATTATTAGTTATTAGCATACACATGAGTGGCAACATCCCATATCATTATTGGAGAACTTCTCAAACCCCTTGTAGATTCTAGTTTTTTAGAATGAAAGAGACAAAACTGAGAATTTGTCTTACCTTTTTATATTTTCATATTTGAAACTTCAACACGGATAAATGATTTCAGAAGTTGTATTTCATAAGAGCATCAATATCTAATTATTTGAACCCTATAATGTTTCTAAAATGAGCTTCTCATAGTAAAGGTGTGAATAGTTTTAATGCAAGGATTACATTCTTGTGCAAATCCATATTCCACAGTTACATGATCACATATACACCCACCTTTTCAATCAAAATGGATTGAGGGGAAATAATGTTGTAAATTTATTTTCCAAATATTCAGATATCATATTAGTCTGAATTAATATTTAATTAAATCAAAGGCCATCGCACAATAGTTATGTTAAAATTCTTCAACACATGGTAACGGTTCGAGTCTAATTTCTAACCTACCTACTTAGGAAAATATAGAACTTAAATATACTATCAAAACTACCTTATGAACCCTACTAGATAGTAGTAAGTAGATACCAAAATAAATTCTACTAACGAAAGTGGCATCAAGTACACAATCCTTAAACTTAAATAATCACTCTTTATTTTTTGTGAAAGCAAGAAATACATTGTAAGCTTCAAACTACCATTAACCTACTGCATACATGGTTCGTTAATATATTTGGATTACCCTTGAACATTTTTAACCCCATAAATGATAAGGGTGATGATAAACTCACATCTATAAATCTGGTGGTTGGTGGTATTATATTAGAGGTTACGGATACTACATGTTTCATATTATGTTGAAGCTAAAGACTTTGATTGGGGATGAAATTTTAGACGAAATAAGGTTAGTGCCCAAGCTCAAGTTAGATCCTTAAGATACATATCAAATATTTGAAGGAAAAAGGTATTTTAATTATATATTTAACTACAAATGAAAAATTATTTACATTAATATCCTACATATGTGATGGTTTATCTAAGGTGGAAGCCAAAAGATTGAAAAATCCAAAAATGAAGAAAGAAGGTCCTCGTGGTCACTTGCAACAAAATTTTAACAATGCAAATGAATTGAGGCATCAATCACAAGTATGTATAAATATTTCTTCTTCTTAATAAATTTGTAAAGACCCTCTAATTTTTGTTTGTACATTCTATGCAGATGAGATTTTATTTGGAGAAACCCTTTCATAATACCGTGTTTGTGGCTTTCCACCTTCTGTAGCTATATTGATCATATTTTTCCATGTATTTCACATTTTTTGTGTAGTAGAGTTAATTGAAGGAATGAAACATTTTGTTTTTCTAAATATGGCTACTTCTATTATAAATTAAAAAGCACAGAGATACATTTGAAATCCACCGGAATTGTTGCATTAGACAATTCCAGCGGGACATAACAAGTTCAAAAATTCAAAAGAGGGGCTGCCCCAGAAGGGGAAACCAACCTAAGAAATTGATCCATGTATCAGAGAAAATGCTTCCCTTGTAGGGAAACCAATGTTAAACAACATTATACAGTGTGGAAAATAAAAAGACAAGAGAATTAGACTATAAGCAGACCATAACAGAGAATAGTGACAAGTGGGAACCATGTGGTTAATATTGTTGCTTCTTATCATCCTGCAACAGTTGTTGAGGCAGCTCTTCCTCGATGAGGCACCTGTACTCGGAGATGTCATCCTCGTTCTTGGGCAACTGGGCATCCAACTTCGAAGAGGAGGTTGAGCGGGCACCTATCCCAGAATCCTTGTTGTCTTCATTAGAGATGTAGCTTCCATCAATGTTCGAGGCATCCTCAACTAACTTAACTGACAGTGCCACCATTTTGCATAAAACATTGAGGGAGGTAGGAGACATGGTGGACTTGCGCATTTGTTTTCTAGAGCATGAGCCAGAGGGCCCAGAAAAGACTTCATGAAGCTACATGGCTAAATGAGCAGAGAGTCTGTCAAGATTCCGGACCTCAGGCGCAACCAATTTCAAATAAAATTCCATACTTCTCCTATCCATAGTGTGAATGGGTGGATGAGAAGGGGAGCCATGACTTCCACCTCTGCGGCACTACATGCTATGGCATCGTGGCATGGCGAAAGCTGAGTTGCAGGATTATGAAGGAGGCAAAGGAGGTGGAAAAGCTACGTGACAAAGAGCAGTTCGACACACTTGGTCTGAGGAATGGTGTAGGGCCACGACAGGAGTGGAACTGGAATAGGAGAACACAGAGCCAACACTAAGAATAGCATAAATTCCAAAGAATAATATCTGAGGGACAGCACCATTGTCCATATATGGCAAAAGGTGGAGTAAATTCACATATGGTGGAATGAATGCACAAAGGATGGAGTAAATTCTTACATGATGCAGAGAGGAGGCAACTGACAGAGCATGGTTGGCGGAGTAAATAGCACCCACGCCACAATTATTAACAACCACACTGGGGCCATGTCTCTCCTTGTGAGGAGGATGACTTCCAGGTGACGATGCTACCAGGTGGCTGCTACCTAGGTCTCTAGAGAACACCCACATCCTGGGGAAATAATTCAACATTGGTATTACTTTGATGTGAAATTAAATTCCACTTCCAATGAGTCCTCCCACTAAAAATTTGAGTAAATTCATAGGGAGATAAGTTTAATATACAATTTGAAAAAGTAGTTTTTCTTTTTTCCCTTCAAAACTTGATGAGGTAATCTAACATTATTTTATTTTTTCCACTATTATAATATTCCTTAGGAGGCCCACTTTATACATCGTAATTTCTCTAATGCATGGGACGGTTTGCACCAATGTTTCAGGAGAATCTAAGTCAACAATTTCAAAGTGGTATTGAGGAAGACAATGGGAATGTTCGTCATTGTCAAAAAAATAATATGTCTAGCAATCATTCCATATCAATTGGTATAGGTTGGAACCCACCCTATGCATCTAATCATGGAAATTCATGAACTTTTTAAATGGTTCTCAATGGACGTTCTTTACTTTTTGTTAGTTTTGATTGAATGCTGACTTTTATAGGAACTTTGCACAAAAAAAATTATGCAAAAAAGTTTGGTTCACCTTGTATCTTGATATTTAAGTTGGATACATATTTATCTTTCAATGGATATTGTTTAAATTTATATTGCTTATTTAATAAAGAGAATTTGTTGTATCAAAGTATTAGTTTTCTAGTATGTGTATTCTAATATTATTTACAAATTCATGGTCCATATATGATTCATAGTTGTTTCTTCTTCAATATGCACAATGTATTGGAATAATATAACTAACACACATTTCATGAGAGTGAAGTATCGCCAATTAAGTCTATTAATAATGAAGATAATATATAACAGAGCACAAAAAAAGTTTGAGTTATTCATTTTGTGCTTTATAAGCTTTAATGTATCTTGCTTTAATATTTTTTTGTGAATGATACTAGTGGGAAGGTTCGACATGAATTATGATATGATTACTCTACATGGCATATCATTACAACAAAAAAATGATTTCCTTCAAGTTCTATATAGTTTTCCTCCTAAGTGTTAAGTATCCTAAACACTATTAAATCTAAAATAACACTTTCTGACCTCAATAGCAGTTATTGAACTATTCCATGACATGTGTTATGCAAAAAAAAATTTAAAAAAATGGAAAAATGATCTTTAAAGTATCATATTAAGCCCAAAAAGTAAAGTTTTACATGATTCCTACATAAAATTTGAGTTCATTTCTCTCCTTTTTCTCTAAATTAGAGGAAATGGAGGCACGCTTAGGAGACAAATTTCCAGAAGTGATGTGTGATCACTTGAAAGAGAAATCACCTCATCATTTGAATCACTAAAATAATAAATTAAATACGAATAACCTCATCATCCAAATCACTAAATTTTTTATAATACCAAGGATTTATGAAAATAGGGTTTCGCATGATGCATTCTGCAATTGGTAAAGCATTCTAAGATCCATTGTTAAGGAACACTCATCTCGAGATACCTGTTAGAGTCGGTATTTACATCCCTCCGTCAGAGATCATTTCTCTTATTGCATTTCATTTTTAGGTGTCTCATTCCGCTCATTCATCTGCATTCCGTTAGGTGCATGCCATTATCCGATGGAAGGGCTTTGTTCTCTCATTTTCCCTCATGTTTGTACCTTCTAGGTTGGTCAAAATTTATCAAAACTCCTCAAAGTTGAGTTCATGTCATTTACAGTCATAGATGGTATTTTGGTAAAAAAAAGAGTCATTTCACTTTCTAGGTCTAGGTTTTGGTCTTCAGAAATGTTAAATAATGCCCGCAGGCCATGAGGATGTCTTGAATAAGTTTTCATTTCAAGATTTTCATCGTTAACAATGCTCAAGGATGTTTCTTCTTCAAAACTCTGTTTCGAAGAAGAAATTGTCAAATTTATTGTTTGTAATAAATATGTATTTTAAAGTTTTCCGCCACAAAGTACTTCAAATGCAGACTCTGGTCTTCCTTTGCCGAAGTTCAATGCCATCATCCCTGCAAAAATCAAGAACAAAAACATCATTTCAAGCTCAAAAAATCAGTAAGGAAACAAAAAGACAGAGTTGTATTAAATGAAAAAAGTGCCAAAGCCAAAAACATTACAAAATGGGTTTTTGAGAAGCAAAAATTAAAACCATGTCTATATAAGATATTTCTCAAAGTTATTAATCCATTTGCATCAAGAGATATTGGGAAAAATCAAAGAGAGAAGTCGAGTTGGAGTTGAAAGAACAAAGTTGTGATTTTAGAAGGGTTGACTGTGTGTTGGAATTGAGCGCGACGCATTGGGATAGGGCGCGGCGCACCCACACAGCGCGGCGCATAGAGCCGGAGTTCATCGTGCAATTCCCAATGGGCGCGGCGTACCCACAGAGCACAACGCATTGGGCTTGTGCGCGGCACACAGAGCCCCCAAGGCCAAATTCATTTCCGCTCCATAAAAACTCAATTTGTTTCAGCTCATTTTTTCTCCAAGTAAGTTGACAAAGCCTGTTCAGTGATTTTAGTCATGAGTGGTGTGGTGTAGAGGCAAAGACATTAGAGTTTGGTTGATGAAAGAGTAAACCCTATACCCATATTAAAATCTACTCCCTAGGGTTTGAAAAGAGGTGTTGAAATTTGATTATTGGTGCTTAAAACTCCCACCCCATTTTCATTTGTGCTCTCACTACTGTTATCGTCTTTCTTGTCATAATCCCCTCTCCTGTTCTCGCTGTCCCATATCCCTTATACCCTTTTTTCCCATGTTTTAAATCCTCAAACCCTATCACTTGCCATCATTTCCCTCCCTTCATATCATTGATAAAATCCTAATTTCCAAAACATTCAAGGACTGTCTCCATATCCTTGATTTCACTTAACCCAGGTATATTTTGCCATTTCATTTACTCTTATTCCTAAAAACTACCCCCCATCACTATCACTCATTCCCATATCACTTATAAAAGGTCCAAATCCCGAAGTTCCCCAAGCAGTGAGTGACTGTAATTCCACTCCAAATTCACTTGACAGTCTATTGTATTCATTGTGATATTTCCTTGCAGCCTTTCATTACATATGTGGCACACTTGGTATTGAAAAAACAAACTCTTGTTTTCACCTACATATCAACATAAACACCTTGTTTCAGCACCATGTCGGAGACAAATTCATCATATGAGCAAGGATATGAGCAAGACAGTGACTCAACCACCAAGCTAAACGTACCGAGGAGGTCTCATAAAAGTGGCAGGCACGTCAGGGAAGAGCCCACTTCTTTGGCTCAATTGCAGGCATGCCCGCTTGCAATGACATGCTTTCAACAACATTCATGTTTTCGGTATTGTGAGATGATTGCTCAGATTCAGCATCATCAGGAGTTGGTTCGCTTATTTGTCCTACATTTGCGTGATGGTCATGTAAACCTTGCTGGAGTGAACTTCACCTTGACACCAGAGACCATTTCTGAGGCAACCGGGATACCAAACATAGGTGAGGAGTGGAATAAGAGACAGCGGCTGGATAAAGCATATTATGAACCTTACATCAAGCCTGGATATTTGAGGCAGCTTAGCAGAGTATTTCCATTCCGGTTTCTGAAGGAGTCTTATGCGCCATTAATGAAGCTCATCATTAGATATTTCAGTTGTGAGGGCCGGTTCTCACGTCTTTATGCATATCACATCAGACTTTTGATGCATTTTACGAGAGTGAGACTTATGAGTATTCCATATTTCATGTGTCGAAACATAGTGCGGATGACTACCCTGGTGTAGAAGAAGACTCCAGAGCAGCAGCATAACAGCATTTATCATTATGCGCTCATCAAAATCATTGTAGTACATCATCTTGGATTGCAGCGCATCGCATGGGATGAGTTCATTTCCCGTGACTTGTTTGCAGCCCCCCAGCCTCCTCCTGAGATTGTTCATGATGAGGGAAAGCCTTCACATCAGTTTGAGGTTCCTGAGACTGAACCTATCAGTGCTCCAGTGTGTGTGACATATCAGAGAGGCCACAGAGCCTTATTTGCAGCAGCACGACGAGTACTATCTCCACCAGGGGTGGGAGGGGTCTCGTTACCTTCATCAGCAGCGCGAGTACTATCTCCACTTGGCGTGGAAGGGGTCTTGCCTTCGACATCAGCACAGGTACAGGACCGAGGCAAGAGGCCTATGCACGATGAGGGCCCTTCAGGAGGCCAAGATACTGATTTTATATTGATCGATGTTGATTCGAGCTCTCCCAGCTCAAAGCTGAAAGAAATCATCCAGGAGCAGAAAGCTGAGATCGACACGCTGACCGAGAAATTGCAGAGAGCTCAGTGGGTTATAAATTACTTGGAGCAGTGGAATAAACAACTGGAGGATTAGCAGACACTCATAGAGTTGCGGAAAATTTGCGAAGACCGGGAATTAGCCCGAAAGAGACCAGGTGACATGACACCATTTGAGCGAGAGACTTGCCTTACGAGAGTCAAAATTTATCTGGAGAAGCTCTTGGCAAAGGCCAATAGAGGTAAAGACATGCTCAGACATATGAAGAACCACTATTGGGCCCGCACACACGTTTGCAGAGCCAGGATGAAGATCCTAAAGGCGAGGTTGAGAAGAGCACTGAAACGTCGGAAAAGGCCTGATCCACTCTGAATCTTGGCCGAAGCCTTGGCTGAGAATGATACATGATGGGAGACCTTCACTCTGAATTTCAGCAAATTTGGAGAAAATTTTGTCATTTTTGAAAATTATTGGTTGCAAAACAGGTTTTTCCGCCCGACACGTCGCACCACCCGACGCGCGCTTATGATTGGGACATCTTCTGGAGGAAAACTTGATATTTTTGGGTTTGTTATGGTAAATTATGCATGCTCAGGAATGGCTGAGAGATTTCATGAAGTTCTGGGTGGTCTTAAAGGTCAAAAACACTCCAAAGATGGCCTTTCTGCCACTTTTTGCACCAGCAGAAACCAATCTTGGGAGATTGCAGTTTGGGAGGGGCAAATGAACTCCAAATTGAAAAATGTCACTTGGGTTGGATAGCAGATATCTAGGGCTTTCCAACGAGCTATCATGAGATCAATTTGAACTTCAGGAAGTGCCTCAAAAATAGGCTCAAAGTGGCGCGACACATTGAGTTTTTTAGCGTGGCGCATAGAGGATTTTGGTCCAATTTTCACTTTTAAGCTCAGAAATTCAGCCAGTTTGACTAGTTTCACTTTTGGATGTAATTATTGATCTATCTTGATGGAATTTTGTGGCTATGATGTAAATTTGGCATGTTTTTACTTGTTCTATATGATTCATTCACTAAAAAGTGAAAAATAAGTGAATGGATAAGTTTCCTAGCATATAGAGGCAAGTTGTTTGGCTGCCTAGATTTCAGTTCCATGTTTAGAATTGGTTGAAACAGCTCCTAGAAGGATGAGCTCGACCCCTAGAGGCATGGGAAGGGGTTAGGATGGTCTATATATTGTATTTTCTGAGACATTTTTAGGGTTGGACTCTTGGGAAAAGTTTGGCACTCCATTGTATATCCATTTTTAGTTTTTGGCAAAGGAAAGACTATAGTTTTGCAACACTTGTTGGGATCCTTGTGGCTTCTGAGTTTTGATGATGTTTTTCTCCATGTTATTGTAAGTTTCATTAATATTATATGTATGCCATTTCCATTCTCTTTTCTTCTGAATTAAACAAATGAGTAATTGAGGTAGAATTCATTAGTTTGCTGGTGCTCTGCCTTAAGCTTTTGTTTAGTTTTACATGTTTTTCTTCAGTTTGAAGAGGATCCTTGCACTCTCTTGCCCTCTTCAGCTCCTCAGTAGTCTTTTCAATCCATTCAATTGATTTAAGACATCAAATTCGCTGCCTTCCTCGCCCCAACTTGAACTCTGCAAGAATTTGGCCTCATCCCCAAGCCCGAAATTGTCTTTCCCCTTTTTCCAAAAAAATCCCAAAAAATCAAAATCAAACCCTCCTATTTGTTTATCTAGCCTAATATCAGTTTTTTTTTTAGTCATCTCAAGCCCCTTTAAATATTTTCATTGAGATTGACCAGGAGAGAGCCCTCTCCTGTCCTCATAGGGCTAGCTATGAGGCTGAGCGTGGTTTGGTGTTGTCCTTTTTCTGCCTTACTTCAGCCTAAGGTGGATTTGGGAACTAACAATACCCATATTTTTTTATACAAGATCTTATCTTGAGGACAATTTCATCCTACAATTCCCTCAAATTATTTTGGGCAAAATCTTGTATGTTTACTTGGTTATCACTAGAACAGAATGTGCTTTCCTTGATGTGAGCATTTTAAAGTGTATTCTTCTCAATGTTTGAAATTGATTCTTCACATTAATAAATTCAATAAATATCTCCAGTTACTTTCTAATTTGAATTATTGCAATCATAGTGGATTATTGGTTGATCAGGCTTAATCAAGTTGATATATACTTCTAACATTGACATTGGCTTTCCTTCCTTTATCTACAAAAAGCTTCATGTGATTCAATTAATTACTCATCAGTGAATCTCGCATTGTACCTAAATCATATTTTATTGTTACAGGGGATAATGAAATATTCTTGTGGTGGAGTAGAAGCATCAAAATATAGAAAAATAGTTCTTTGACGCTTCTACAACATCATTTTTCCACTGTATTTTATATTTTCACATAATCAGAGAAGAATATCAGCTAAGTTTCTTCAATATCTCCTTAGTGGTAAGTTTCCTACAAGAGTACCCTTTCTTAAACCAAACTCATGATCATTATATGATGTAAAACTAAGATATTCATATGGTATGAATATATCATTTTTCTCAAATTTATATGTAGTAAATCTAATTCGTATTAGTATAATCCCACTTTGGTTTAGTTCCTTAATTGATGAATTATTAAGGGAAATATATGCATGTTCGTATCAATTATAGGTCCTAGAAACCAAATATATGAGGTTGTGGGTAATTGATTCAAATCCATTTTCAACTTAGATGTGGGCTAGTCTCCAAACATATTTATATCTAGAAAGAAAAAAGGAGAAACTAGGACTCTATAGATGATCTTCCACTTCAATATGAGTTGAGAAATAGTTGGAGTTTGAATTTTTCACATAGAAATGTGATGAAATTAATATGGATTATGTGCATATTTTTTGTTAATTGAGCACCCACAAGAAGCTTCTCTACCATTTTCAATACTAAAGTTTATATATATCATATACTATCACTTCATGTCAAAAGGAAACCTTAGTCTGATGTGAAAAAAATTTCGTAGTAGACAAGTTAATCAAGGTAGAGTGTCACAAGTATTTTAATTGTCAGATTATCATCCTATCATACAAAAAATACAGAAAAGGTACTTTATCCTCAAAGACAAGTTTTTCCATTATGTTACACCTAGTCTATGAATTTCAAAAGGCCTTTAATTACAATTCCAGGATGATTGTTACATGTCCCTATAAAGCCTTTTCATGATTTCATACACAAATTTTATGTTTTTCCTAATCCAATGTTTTGAAAATATTTCAAAGTTAAAATAAAAAAAATGTATAATTGATAGAGTGCAAAAAAATATTACATTCAAATTAAAAAATCAATTGAAAAACTTGGAAATTGTATTTTCTTTCTACAAATGATGGGAGTATAAGCATGAGATCAACAAGAAAAATAGAGCCTAACAGTTATTGTGAACATGTATTTCTCTATGCAAGGTTTTGATAATGATCTCCCTCGATGTACAGATTCAAGATGAGAGACTGCTCGAGGTCTCTATGGTAATAAGGCCCATGTTTTTCATTCAGGGATTCTAAGCTAGAGTTGGATATGTTTGAAAAATAATTATATGAAATTTTGTTAGGTAATCATCCATGATGATATAATATTATGCAAGCATCACATAATTCATAATTTATATATACATAGGTGCACCATAGGCTATTCCATAAACATATACATTAGCATCTCCATCACTAAATTCATCTCATTATGTTTTCATTCAAAAAAATTATGGTAAAAAAGAAAAATATGTCATAGTGATAAAACTATTCCAAAAAACAATGATTGACAACCATATTGGAGCACAATTACAAATTTCATTCTAACAGAACCCTAAACAAAATTTATGATCTCTTTAATATATTTCCAAACATTATCATCAATGTCACAAAATCGACTAGCTAATTTGTATAACCTTTTTTAAAATCCATCCAAGGCCGCATTCCCCACACTCTAAATATCTCGAAATAATGCTTCAAATAAAATCAAATTAGTCATGCTTTCTCTAATACATACCCCATCAATCAACAATACTATAAAGAAATAATTTGAAGAAATGTAAATCATTTCGTACACTATTGTACCATAGTCGGTCAACTAGAATTATTTTGATTAACTATATAAAATGTACATATTACACTTCAACTTCTACTAGAGTAGTACGATACAAAACTCTTATGTCCAAATTGATCTTGGTTAGGCCATACTCCCATGTAAAAATTAAGTAAGGTTTAAGCATTTTGCAAAAATCCCGCAACATCAATCTCCTACTATAGCTCCAACATGAAAAGAAATAACTACCATCACAATTCTTTTGTATGAAGATACACATAATATACCATATTATGAGGGTATTTAGTTATTCCATACATAATAGGCATCTCAAATCTTGGGTTCCAGAGGTATCTTCTCCAAACTAAAGATAATTTGAACAAGATCAGAGAACAACCAAGGTAGACTGGGATTTCTCTGGAGAAATAGGTAGGGTTGAATGTATGTTGTCTTTAGAAGGTGACACTATAGAAGATTCCATGTATTAAATATTATTGGAAAATTTATTTGCATCAATCAACTCCATTTCAATATATCTCCTTTTTTTTATATAGAACTTAAGAAATGGTAAGCTACTCAGAGATGGATTGTTGGAATATGCACAACTAACCCATTTCTATGACTCAAAAACAAGAGAGAAAAAGCCAATGTTAGAGTGATTTCCAACTTTTGTGTCATGCATGTCATTCAAAGAAGATATCAATTGGGACTCTTTCAACATATTTGGAAATAATTCCCTATCACCCTTGATATTTTAATCGCTGAAGAGATAGACTATAGGATTATGGATCCTTCCTTTGGAAGGACACCTGGATCTAACCCTAGAGTATCTATTGATATGATTAAATCATCTATAACTTATGTGAGTTTTATATCCTCGTAGTATCTATGGCTAGTCATTTGATTTTCTTTACTCTCCTCCCCACAAACCTTTGTAATTGTTTTCCAGTCCTAACTGGATTTGTTTTTCTTTAGGCTAAAAAACCTTGATTCTACATTATTTACAATAAGCTTATTGTTTAAATGACTAGTTTTTTTTTTTGACCTCGATCTTTATATTAGTATCCTTCCCTACAACATTATTTAATCTTTCCCCACATTTCAATATTGTGACCTTATCCATGAAAAGGTTCTTTTTCAGTTGATCACATCTCCCTTTTACTTTAGTATGAACAATATTTCCAATTGTAAGCTTTATATCATGAAAATAATTTATTGTTGAAATCAACGATTGCAAAGAAAAATAAAACCTTTGTCCTAATTAATTTGAATAAGAATAAGAAAAAAAACAGTGTTGAACATAGAAAATAGAAAACAAATCTCCATGTAAAGCTCCATCTACATCAAACCTTGGAGGTGTTATATGCTACCATACAATGGAATCCAAACAATTTTCTAGCCACTTGGGACCTATTTTCCTTATATCAATATCAGGTTTTTTTCCCCAAAATTATACGGATGTCTACAATGTCATTCTTTGATCATAGAGAATTGGAACAATTATAAGCCTTCATAGTTCAGTTCATATTCTTGGTTTCTTTATAATAAGTCCAAACAATCATGGGCATGTAATATGGTAGTTCTCATGGTTTTACACAATATCCCCTTACAAATAAAAATAAACCACCCCTTATTCTAAATAAAACTCTATTTTTTTCTCCAAAGGAAACCCCTTAATCTATAAAAATAAAGGACAAAACGATATGAATTCAATGAAGGGGATGGATAGATTAAGAATGGAATCCATCTATACCCAATGACATAATTTGATGAGGCCAAAAGTTGAAACATAAAATATCTAAATTGTATTTTGATATTCTGCAAATGTAAAAATTGTTCCCCAAATTTCCTGAAGAAGGTGGATCTGGAAATATTTGTTATTACTCCACCAAGTGAGATTAAAAATAATAAAAAATAAAAAATTCAAATATCCTTCAAGAAAATTATAGGGGACCAAAAAATAAAACCACTTTCAAGGTTTAGAAATGATAATCCCATGAGTACACCACACACTGCTTTACATGTCTTACTAGAATTACCCAAATCCTTGAAACATATTTGGCTTGAGATTTCTAAAAAACCATTATTACGGGATGAAGAAACCTAGAGTCTGGGTTGGAAAGCCCAAAAGGCAAAGAAGCATACATCAACAAGAAACATACAAATTTACAGTCCTAATTCTCAAACTAGTAAAATGGGAAGAATGGGTAGTACCTGCAGGTCCTACGTTTGAAGGCGATCCTGCAGGGTTCAAACCCTCTACTTCTCATAGCACTCTGAAATCTACAACTCACTCAATAAAATCACATATACTAGTAATAACTAAAATCATCTCAAAGATGTTAGCGTTAGATCATATAATATTATAAGCATAATAACATGAAATTATTCATAATAGGGTCATAACATGTATAAATCATTAAGATCATGAACATAAAGAATGGGAAAAATATTCTTTATTGATAAATGCAAAGAAGTGTGGAGGAATACCACCTAATTCAGCCACGTCTCTAAGCAAAACGATCCTCCAGATCCATCTAGCCCAAGCCTCAACAATCTCCTTACAAAAGCATACACATGGATGTCATATAAGAGGAATGAATATCTATGTGAGGGAAACAAGGGTTTCCACAATCTGGGAAGTGGAGGAGGCACATGGATAAATCAGAATTCATCAGGGACTAAATGGCTATAATATCAATACCTATCTCGTTCTCCCCTCAAGGTGTTCCCATGAGTTGTATTTACATCACCCCAAAATAATTGTTTGGGCTGGGATACAGTTAATCCATGGGCTTTTGTAGGTAGGCTTCTAGTGTAACTCGTAAACCCCGCCCAGGAAAAAAAAAAGGTATTTTATATTTTTTCATATTTCAAATTATATACTTGGGTTGTGTATAATTGTAACCACGTGTGCCTGCACTTTTGAGAGGGAAAAGTCGCGTATGGAATTCAAAATAATCTTTTTTAGGTAACGGACCAAGTCTAAATGGAAAGGGTTTCCCAAGGCCATAACTCAGAGCATCGATTATACAAAGGTGGAAAATGATGTTATAATAGATGCCCCCTAATATATGAGGTCATAAGGGGTACATGATGTCTAAAATCTATTAACTTTATAAGAAGAATCATGCGAGGACATGGGATGAGTTCACCAGATTTCAACCTGCCAAAAACCAATGGAAGAGATTAGAAAGTAAGATCATGCATGAGGCGAGCATACCCATGCTCAGTGAAAGTATGGAGCAGATCCAATATGTATAAAAGTACAAAAGAAACTGCAAAGTACATAGTGGATGCTCTTATCACAGCCTCAAAAGTACATATCAAGGTCATTTCATAGTATCACAGATAGAAGAACTGGTCAATGATGTTGAGAAAGATATCTAATCATTGAAGTTACATAATTGAATCTCCATGTACCAAGTCATAAATAATGGAATAATTGTATTGCACACAACTTGGGTGCCAACATATAAAATGCTTCTATGATGAACTACAACATATAAGGTGGATGGTGTCACTGGAAGAAAACTGAAGGAGATGTCAAATGAACCACGAAATGTTGATGCAAACCCGAGTTCTTCACCGATCACCATGATATTTTTATACAATATGGGAATAAATGAGCTGAAGTTGACAATGTGAGAAAATTTTTTATTATTTTTCATTAATGTATAACATTAACAAACACGAGACAACTTATGCATAATTATGATGAGAGTCAAGGTACCCCAATAAAATCTAGCAAGTGAGAATAAATTAGTTGAAGTCGAACACTTGAGAGAATCTACCAATCAGGAGACATTGATGTATTCTCACTGTCAATAGTCAAGGAGTCTACCACTGATGACTGCAAACCCTAAGGTACTGAAAAAGGACTCTAGACCTTATTCCCAGAGCAATGACTTGGATTCAATGGGAAAATATCTACTGGAAGGAAGACATTAAGGCATCCCACATAAATCCATCATGAGTGTAACCCACAGGCCAATAATTTGGAAGGAATTATACAAAGAAATATGAAGTAACCAACCCGAAGTACATTTCTGGCATACACAAAATGTGTCTAGTGCATGAGAGACACCCTTTTAACCAACCAAGAATGAAATCTGACATAGAGGTGAGGAATTCACCAATAGGGTCAAATGGAAACCAAGGTACTGCATAAATCCCAATGTGTGATAATGAAATATGATGTAGAATGCAAGGGAAACCATTCAGTCAAAGACCCATGATGTTGATCAATGTTGAGTATAAGGTCATCTATCAATGATGGAACAAGGGCCAAGGTGTGGCTCTAAGCCTACTCTCAAAGAAATTTTTCGAAGTCGATAAGAGAAAACCCTCTAGAAAGAATTCAATGGAAGCCTTCTTAACTAGCACGAGAAAAGGATGAAATAGCTAATGTGATAGAACATAACTCTGAAAGACTGGGTATGGCCAACTGAAAAATGATTCAAGAGTCACCGCGGAAAGGCCGACTGAAAAATGAGTTGACGAAGCCTTAGCTTCTTTTTAATCACAATTAAACATATAAAATGTGTTTCTCATTTTTTAAACCAAGATAAACCCCAAATAGAGGTCACCTCATAAGAAAAAGTTTTCCTTTTAAATAATTATGGTTATAAACCATAATTAAAACCCACATTATGAAATCTGAATTTACTAATTCTACTATGATTAAACTCAAAGTTTCAACCCATAATTATATTCGGGCCCACAACTTTACCTATTTTATCTTTTCCATCGATCACTATGATCCATCAATCCAATGGAAATCGCATTTAAATACGCATGATGGTTAAAGGTTGTAAACCTATGCGAAATGGGTGGTTTTGTGGTGCTACGTGTCAACCCACAACCACTATGGCATTCATCAATTGAATACCACTTACCACTTTTTCCCCATGTGAAAACCACGTACGGTTTTATTAAAACCATTTCACAGTCCTCTGTGCCATAAATTCATGATTTTTCTTGCTATTCACTGAATTACGAGTTGCAGCAATCAAACAGTTAAGCAAGTAAGAATTTCAGATTCCCAAAAGGATCACTGAACCCATTTCATTATTATTTCATAATAAAATGCATAAACAAAAAACATTACCAATTTTCCACACAGGCTTAGATCACTGGTATTACAGAGAGTTTGGATTTCATTCCATCAATTTTGTTTCACATAGAAAACCCACAATTTAATTCGATTGAATTTGACTCCTTTCCTCTGCAAATTTTCATCGCAATCTCAGGATTATTGTTGTATCACATGTCTGTCACTTGCAAACTAGCTTCACTTCTCTTAATACGCATAAAAGAATACAAATCAAAGCTATTTTCTTTGACGATCCTGAGCCATAGTCATCAAATCACTGTCACTGCAAATTTATTCATGTTATCTCAAAATCCCTTATTTAACTGGACATTTCTGAAACTTTCTCTGCGTCATCACTCTATCATTTCTTCCTTTAATACAAATCATGATTTACATAGCATCAGGTTCAAACCTGAATAAGGAGCTCTACCATAATTTTAACAATTTCAAAGTATGATCGTTTGTAAACAACGTTTATGCCGCTATTCATTGAATTGCCACATTGTTTTAAAGAATTCCCATGATTTCATTCTGCTCTATTTCCTCTACGCAATGCAAATTGAACATTAAATTGTAGGGTCATGTTTTAAAAATTTCATGGGCATCGATCCATTCAGTGATGAATGACCAGTCTTCGATATATGAAAATCCACACAAAATTCAATAAATAAATATTTGACCTCTTAAACCACACAGTTTCATGAAATCAACGAAACTATAGCTTGCATAAATAATGAAAGAAATTCATTTGATTCTACCCAATTTCACCTACACACATATACTGTTCCAAACTCCGATTTATCACACAATTATAAATTTAATAATGAAACACAACTCAGAAATTGAGTTCTCTGTATTAATACTCAATATTTACATAGGAATTCTTCCTTTGGCCTGATCTTCTGTATGAGTGGCCTTTTATCTAAATTTCCCATAGGAAAACAAAACAACTTTTATCTGTCTGTCATGAATCTGTCTGTCTAATGCCTTGAGGATTACAATTTATACAATTGTTTTCTAAAACCAATTTTGGTTTAGATCCACTATATCCTCAATCAAATCTTGAATATCCTCTATATCCTAAAATCGCTCTTTTATCCTTAAGGATTCTCATAAATCCCCAGAGTCATGAAACCAATTCTAATTTAGGATTTACAATTAATTCTCAATCTCTCATATTCTCTTTCGATAACATTTAAAAAAATCATCTCAATATTTAATTAATCCCATTTTAAAATATTAAAATTAGTCAAATCATTCCAATTTCATAAAAATACAAGACCCCCTATATCTATTAAAATACAAAGATTTTTTGAGCCTAATGCTCCTGCATTAGACTCCCAAAGTAGAAAAAAAATCATGATCTCCTGATCATGTGCTTCCAACCTTTGCCTCCTGGATCCCATATTTTGTTTTTCTGTTGTCCATAAGCTACATTGTATTCATCATTCTTCAGTTGCACTTTTCCAGGCTTCCATACTTTACTCTGCATCTTTCCACTAGCTATTCTTTCACAGTCTGTTCTTGTATTTTCCTTGCTGTTGTTTCTTTGCTTTCTTGCTGTTGTCTTCTTCTGAGACACCTTCATCATCAATCTTCTTATGTTTTCAATCTCTATGTCCAATTTATCTTCTGTCTAGTAACCACTCTTCCAATTGTTACTACTTCCAATTTCTGCTACAAATATTGTTGTAGATACTACTCCAAATACTCTTGTAGATATTTCTCTGGACATTGTTACCTCCCAAACTTCCTAGATATCTCTTAAGATATCTCCCACTACAACATCCTTCTTCTTCTCAGTACCTACAAATTCAAAAAATAAATTGTCTTCTGATTATTTAACTGTAGCTACATATTCATTCACTGTTCTTTGTATACTAGCAAGAATAATTTTTTTTGGCAAACTAGTATCTGCTCTTTTCTCTTCCACAACTTCAGACATTTCCACTTTTGTGTCTGCAATTCCTTTCTCTTGTTCAAATGTTTCCAGCAAGCATTTCATCCATTCCCTTTGTACTTGTTTCATTTCAAGCATATCATCAATATGCTACAAATCTGTTTCAGCATATCCTTCTTCTTCTTCCTTAATAACCTTCAATAATTTTCCTTCACCTCTTTGATTGATTCTAGCAATCAATTCAAATTATTCAAACTCTGTATCTTCATCCTTTATCAAAATAGAATTCTGATTATCCACCACTGTGACAGTTCTAAGGGTCTGTCCTATAGTCTTCTCTTGGTCAATCAGACAAACCAACTCCTCCTTGTCATCAACAATAACAATTTCCTTCATATGAGACATGGTCTCACCTTCCTTGTAGATGCTCTCCTTATTAAGTAATGAATCTATGGGTTCCTTTTGCTGAAACAATTCATCTTCATTCTAGACAACTCAAAGAGATGGATTGCCTTCTGTAACACCTGTAAACACATTCGAATTATCAATTTCAAAATCGCAAGAACCAATGGTCTTATTTGATGATCCAGTCACCAAATCTTCTTTTTTCAGTTTTGAGTCTCTTTCAAGACTCAAAAAATATTTACTGTCTTTCTTTCCAGCTTCCAAATTTATCTCCATTGTGCCAATCACCATGATAGAATGATGATCCTTCATTATGCTTTTCAGCTAAAATAGTTTCCTTTTCATTAGATTCTATGACATTTTTTATTTGTTGTCCTTCTTTACTTGCATAATTAACACATGAATTATCAGTATAAAAAATACAAGGTCTCAATGCCTCTTCCTCCTCTGGCAACATCTTAGTATGCTGCTTTTAGTTTTCATTTAACTCCTTTGTCAGCACATCAGTATGCTGATTTAAATTCTCCATGAGACTTTCAGCTAGCTTCTCCTCCATATCATATGTTTCAAGGATGTCTCCCTGCTCTGGTTCACAATAATGAACTTCTTTATTTTGCTGAATCATTCTTACATCCTTACTCTCTGTTTCATGACTGTCATTCATGACAATTACTTTGTCTTTCTCTTTCAACAATTCATCCTGAGTATAGATCCTTTGTTTTTTCCAACTCTCTTCTTTAAATATCTAACTTTTTGAACAATTTCAATTGGGGTAGAACTTGGAAACTTTACACAGTTTTTCACACCTTCACTTGTTGTTGACCAATCATCAGATGGCCCTTCTTCTGCTGTTTCAATATTCTACTGTATATTTCCATGAGACCCCTCTGTCTCCTTTTCTTTTTGAGGTCTTGCTATCTCAGCATTAATCTGAATAGATTTCAAATTCAACTTCTTCTTCTTAACAAAATTCAAAGTTTGTTCATCATCCTGTGATGTACCTACAATCATACATAAATAATTAATTTTAAAACCACAATACCTTTCAGTCTCGTTTGCTTCTTCAAGCACCCTTCTTTCACAATGTACTTTCTGGTTTCTAGCAGATCCTATTTGCTGTGACTCAATTATTTTGAGTCTTTCTTTTTCCAACAGATAAATATGTATCTTTTCAAGTTCTCTGAACTTTTTCATCATCTTAGCATTCCATTTCTTTTGCAAAAGGTTCCATCTAACCCATTTCTTCATTCTCCATCCATGTCTTTGGCATTCATTCCTTGTCTCTTGTAGCCATTTCTGTAGTACCCCTAATTTTACTTTCATCACTACAATATCTCTTTCTTGCTCCTCATTTCTCATCTTATCTTTCAAAATCTAATCTACTTTCTCCCAAAGTATATTTTCCTTCTATGTCTTTGCTTCTGATGCTCCTCTGATTATCAAAAAATTCTTCTTCTGTTGTGGTCTCTCTTAGAACCTTTGCTATGACTATTAGTAGTCATCTTCTCTTTTACCTTTATGAGTTCATCACTCACTCTCTCACTATGAGCTATTTAAGCCTTTGCGACAACAAGTCCTTCCTGCTACCACTTACCTCACCAAGTTTTTCTCTGAACTTGGACTTTTGGAAAGTATGGTTCTCTATCTCTGGACCCTTATTTTGAGCACTCCTTTGCTCCTTCTAGGCTTCAACTCATCTGCACTCTTGTCTTCTTGTATTTCAATCATAATCGAAATACTAGGTTCTGGTCACACTTTACTTTATTTCAAAAATCTTTATCAGCTCTTCGATCATTGCTTCTTAAGAATTGATCTTTCTTTGTTTTCATCTTGTCTGCAACCATAATCTTCAAACCATATTAAAATAAAACACATTATCTCACCTTCAAGATCTCTACATGAAATTGTTCTCTTCATTCACTTGTACTTTGAATGGATTGTTCTCATTTATTTCTGAAAATGCCTGCTACATATCAACTCTTTGTATCTGCTGCTTATCAGATTTAGAATCTGATATCCTCTTATTTCCTTCATCACACATGCATTCTGTACAATTCTAATTAAAATAATTTTATCTTCCAAAGAGCTTTTACCAGCTCTGATACCACTTGACGTAGCCTTAGCTACTTTTTAAGCACAATTAAACATATAAAATGTGTTTCTATTTTTTTAAACCAAGATAAACCCCAAGTAGAGGTCACCTCATAAGAGGAAATTTTCCTTTTAAATAATTATGGTTATAAACCATAGTTAAAACCCACATTATAAAATCAAAATTTACGAATTCTACTCTGATTAAACCCAAAGTTTCAACCCATAATTATATTCGGGCCCACATCTTTACCTGTTTTATCTTTGCCATCGATCACTAAGATCCATCAATCCAACGACAATCGCATCTAAATATGCATGATGGTTAAATTTTTTAAACCTATGCGAAATGGGTGGTTTTGTGGTGCTACGTGTCAGCCCACAACCTCTACCACATTCATCAATTGAATACTGCTTACCTATTTTTCCCCATGCAAAAACCACATATAGTTTTATTAAAACCATTTCACAGTTCTCTACACCACAAATTCATGATTATTCTTGCTATTCATTGAATTACAGGTTGCAGAAATAGAATATTGAAGCAAGTAAGAATTTCAGATTCCCAAAAGGATCTATGAACCCATTCCATTATTATTTCATAATAAAATGCATAAGCAGAAAAATTTACCAATTTTCTGCATAGTCTTAGATCACTAGTATTGCAGAGAGTTTGGATTTCATTCCATCAATTTTGTTTTGCATATAAAACCCACAATTTAATTCGATTGAATTCGACACCTTTCCTCAACAAATTTTTATCGCAATCTCAAGATTATTGTTGTATCACATGTTTGTCACTTGCAAACCAGCTTCATTGCTCTTAATATGGATAAAGGAATAAAAATCAAAGATATTTTATCTGATGATCCCGAGCCATAGTCATCAAATCACTGTCACTACGAATTTATTCAATATATCTCAAAATCCCTTATTTAACCGGACATTTCTGAAACTTTCTCTGCGTCATCACTTTATGATTTCTGCCTTTAATCCAAATCATGATTTCCATAGCATTAGGTTCAAACCTGAATAAGGAACTTTACCACAATTTTTCCAATTTCAAAGTATGATCATTTGCAAACAATGTTTATGCCACTATTCATTGAATTGCCACATCGTTTTGAAGAATTCCCATGATTTCATTATGCTCTATTTCCTCTATGCAGTGCAAATTGAACATCAGATTGCAGGGTCATGTTTTAACAATTTCATGGGCATCGACCCATTCAGTGATCGATGATCAGTATTAGATATATTAAAATCCACACAGAATTCAATAAATGAATATTCAACCTCTTAAACCACACAGTTTCATGAAATCAAAGAAATTGTAGCTTGCATAAATAATGATAGAAATTCATTCGATTCTACCCAATTTCACCTGCACACATATATACTGTGCCAAACTCTGATATATCACACAATTACAAATTCAATAATGAAACACAACTCAGAAATTGAGTTCTCTATATTAATACTCAATATTTACACAGGAATTCTTCCTCTAGCCAGATATTTTGTATCAGTGGCCTTTTCTCTAAATTGCTCGTAGGCTTACAAAATAACTCCTATTTGTCTGTCCTGAATCTCTCTGTCTAATGCCTTGGCTACAATTTATATAATTGGATTCTAAAACCTATTTTGGTTTAGATCCACTATATCCTCAATCAAATCCTGAATATCCTCTATATCCTAAAATCTCTCTTTTATCCTTAAGGATTCTCATAAATCCCCAGATTCATGAAACCAATTCTAATTTAGGATTTAGAATTAATTTACAATCTCTTATATTCTCTTTTGAGAACATTTACAAAAATCCTCTCAATATTTAATTAATCCTATTTTAAAATATTAAAATCACTCAAATCATTCCAATTTCATAAAAATACAAGACCCCCTATATCTATTAAAACACAAAGATTTTCTGAGCCTAATGCTCCTGCATCATGATTCAAGGGACACCACAGAAAGTTTGACTCAGGTTTACTTCCCTTGAACAAAATCACAACTCAAATGTGACTATATGGAATCATATAATAACTTTTTATAAGTTTTTCATGCATGAGTCATAAATAAACCGTCCATATGATTGGAATAGATAACCAACCAAGGGAGTGTTTACTGAATAACGAGGTTATGGCTCTCCTAAGTCAAACTAAATCCCATCCCAATGGAGAAAAGGCTTTGCTTTTAGTGCTTTATTCAAGGGTGACATAACTGAATCTAGCTGCCATCAATTATGAAAGTAATCTCTTGTTCCCGCTCTTTTTTGAAATATTTTTTTTTTGTCTTTTTCATATTAAAAGGCTAAAAAGGAATAAAATAATGCCTATAGTACAATGGAAAGAATGAGTGCCGGGGTATAGATGCGCTAGTTCTTGGGATTGGAACATTCCTATGTTCAACACTAGGTGGCAAAACTGGTAAATGATTCTCAAAGGAATGTTCTCTCCACCAGAAAAGGGTGTCAAGTTGAAGATGCTAACTGATTGCAAGGTTGATTTTGCATAAATACATGGTCAAAAAGTGGCTTATACATGAGTCCAAGTGAAGCTGGCTTAAGGCCAAAGGATACAAATAGTCAACATGCAATGCAATAGAACAGCTCAACAAGAGGGAGCCTATAGGGAATAAAGCCAGAAAAATAGTGAATAATAAGGAGAATGAAGCTTCATCGTAAAGGTCATGGCAGGACTAAAGAGGACTCCCAAGCCTACACAACCTTTTGTAGGATGGGAAACATATGCTAGAGACGATCTAACTAGGAACCCCATGTAAAGGATGGCTCTACCATCATGTCATGATTTTATAAGTTGGCAAGTGAAAATGGTTTTCAATAATCATAACATGATGGGATCAACCCTATGTAAATGTATCACAGTATGGAGGCTAGAATGCATAAATTCAATGGAAAAGTGATTTTCCCTAACATATATGCCAATGCTAAAAATGGTACCTACCATGACTGGTCAGTCATGGAATCGAAGTGGTAAAAAATGTCTCAAAGTCTTCAATTTTTTCTGAAAAACAACCTATCCCAACACTTCAAGCCAAAAAAAGGTCATAAAGCTTAATAAATTCTAAAAATAGACACAAAATTTATAAAAGTGGGTTTTTGAAAATTTTGAAATTTCAATATAAATACACCTTTTTAACTTACAGTTTTTATTTGTTCATTTAGCATTTGGAGAAAAGAGCTCTGGAGAAAAAAATCAACAACCTAAATACCCCAAAATTTTCAATCAGATCACCGTGAATCTTCTTAGCAATTCCCTCAATCACATTCTCAGTTAATTTCTTAATCATTTAAAGTAATTTCCAAGTGATTTGACCACAGGAATTCCATTTTTAGATTTAACCTCTGTGTATATGCATTTTGAACATATTGAAGTCGCGTGTACACACGACTATGTATGAAGGTAACTTGCGTATGCCCAATGTAGTTTTTTGAAACATGGTTTTAATGAAATGAAAATTTTGAATGATACAAGATGTCAATGACCTAGAGAGAAAGGGAACATAGTGCAATTGAAAATGAAGTGATGGAAGATCCATTGGCATTGGATGCCCTTAGAGGATGTGGTTTATTAAAATTATTCAAAATTTTGAACACGAAAACAAATACAAGAATACTTGAAATGCTTGTAAATAACTGTTATCCAAAAGAGGATGCATTTATGATTGATCAGATGCACCTATGGATCAAGGTAGATGATATATATTTCATCACTGGAATTTCACGAAGAGGAGAGCCAGTAAATTTGCAAGGGAAGGCCCCAAGAGGTCTCAATGTGGATGACTACATTCACCTCTACTATTCAGAAAATACTTAGAAGGTAGGGGCATAGATCCTGATCGGAGATGTGGAGGGACTACACATGACAATTATCCTTTTAAAAAAATTTAGGGTATTTGGATCAACATATTTGCATCAAGCCTCACGTGCTAGAATGATTTTGGCGACATATTTCCTAACCTCATTATATGACCGGTGCACTACTCTACTAACCAATCTAAAAAATATGTTAACTTCTATTTGGAAGAACAACACCAAGCACTTTGGCTATGGTAAAATCCTTTGTAATTTCTTTTTTGATGGACTACCAAGGCTTCGACCAAAGGTTATGTTATGAAACCAACTCCAAAAATAGAAGAAAATAGAGATAAAAGCCTTAGAAGTCAACCACTTCGATGGGGAAACCTCCTTTATATTACACAAATGAAAAAATCTTAGATGCTACAAATGACAAAACCTCCTTTTTATATATAGGATTCCATGGGGTCACAATATAATCCTAGCCGACCTAACAATAATAATGTAAGGCAACAACAATAACAGTAGTGGGGTTTTATGGGGCACAATAATAACATTATGGGGACTAGAAGGATACAACAATCAAAATAAGGGGGCTACACTAACAACAATAAGGGACTACACTAGTAATATAGGGACCTAATATTCCCCTCTCCTTCAAAGAAGTGTTTTCCTCAATGCTTGATTATTTCTTGATGCTTCTGTATAAAATTTTCATCCTCGCAAGTGGAATATTCAACAGGTAAGTTCTTCCACTTGCTCAGATACTCTAAAATTGATCGATTTCATAGTTTTTGAGCTATTTTTTTATGACTTCTTCAGAACTTATTTCGTTGCGATGTTGATCTTCTAGTTCTTTCATTTTATTCTGCACCAAAGTTAGTTTATCCTTTGAGAGTTGGAGAACTTGTTGTTGATGCTCGATGTGATCTTCCACTACTTTATCATCCATGTTAGCTTTCATTTGATCCTTCAAACCATCCAACTTAGCCTTCATTTCTTCTTTTAAACCATCTATGTCATGTTTTATTTCTCTTTGTAAGATCGAAATTTGTTGCACTTGGTACCATAATTTTGATATATCATACTACAATTGTTCCCCTTCATGCATCATAGTACGGCTTTATGAGGGCTTAATGGGTGTGGAAATATTTTTTAGAGGCATTATATAACTCAATTTTGATATCTATGCTTCAATATTCCCTTGGAATCACTTCAAATTGATTTTTCAAACAAATGTTATGCAAACTTGTTTAAAAAATACACACCTTTTTCTTGATTTTTAGGAGGTCTATATTGAACTTGATTTAACTCTGATATTTTGAATCTTCAAAATCTGAATTTATATCCTATATTAGCCCTATCCTTCCTCTTTCCAATGCCATAGTTCAAGACTCATTTGGATTCTTCAATACACAGTTATGCCCAATATCGTGCAATGACATAATTATGGAATGGTTCAGTAGAGTGCATTTGTACGGCGTGCTACGTGTCACTGTTTCCTCCTTCTGCTCTTAAATTTATTTACGGTAAACTAAATTCTATGTTATTTCAGACACTTTTTACATAATTCCAATCTAATTCGTAGAGATAGAGTTATGATGATTTTACCAAGGTAACCTCTTCGAGATTAAATTCAGGAGCTTGCAACAACCCTAACGTCCACATATCATATCTCTGAAACTATTGCAAACCAAGTTCTGAAAGTTTTACACAATGTTCCTCGGGATTTCTTCACAAATGGGTTTTTTTGTTAGCTTCTGAAACTTGAGAGAAAAAAATTTATAGTTACAATTCCATGATGCCCTATTTGAAGTAGTATAACCCTAGAATCCAAAGCTCTGATACCAAATGTCAGCTCCAAAAATAGAATAAAAGAGAGATCAATTCCTTATAACTCAGCCACTTTGAGGGGTGAAGCTCCTTCAAATTACATAAAGGAACAATTCTTGGATGATTCAAATGAAAAAACCTTTTTTCTATATATAGGAGTCTATGGGGTCACAATATAATCCTAACCGACCTAACAATAATAATGTAAGGGCACAACAATAATAATAGTGGGGTTTTATGGGGCACAATAATAAAAATATTGGGACTACAGGCGTACAAAAATAATAATAAGAGGGCTACACTAACAACAATAAGGGAATACATTATTAATATAGGGACCTAACAGATCATTTCAATTATCATCATCCCAAGAGATCCACACATAGCAAGGTGGGTTGAATTGATGAAAAGACTATGGGGTGGAGAGGTTCCTAGGACTACCTTTGATGACGAGTTTTTACTTTGGTGGGGAGAACAATTCATTGCCATTGAGGACCACCCATACATAGGAATGGACTTCAAACTAGACCCAGATCTACTGCTTCCACCCGGTGTTGCATGGGGAGAAATTGGTAAGATTTTTTTTAAGATTTCGATATCATTTGATTTGTTTTTTGGATTTTCAAAAATATGAAATGAATTTGTTTTTGATAAGAAAAAAATCTTACAAAATTTTTGATCATGAAACAGATGTGGGACCAGTAAGACCTGAGGGTCTGCCAAGGCACAAGTGTCACAGACGAGATGTGGAAAACACCGCAGATGATACTTAAAGAGTCCTTCATGCTATACAAAGGAACCTGGAGGGTTTAACCCTCCAAGTGCCTATGGAAGCAATGGAGGATCTACCAGAGGCTATGTAGAGGCGTGTGGTTGGTGTATCATGGGATTGGGTGCAATTTTTACGATGTGTGGAAACTGCCATGGTATTTTTCCAAGATTCTCATTTAGGGTAGGGCCCTTAGTCATAGATTTAGGATGACTTGATACTTATTGTGATATAAATGATTGAGAATAAGCCCTAATTTTGTAGGACATTTGTCCCAATTTTGTATAAAATTTTTAACATATGAATCTTATCTATATATAGAGAGTTTCGTGATGTGGATTTCATATATGCAAATGATGATTGATTAGTTTTTATTTTTAATGTGATGACTGAATTGTATGCCAACATAATGCTTCATTATCTAATGAATCAACAAATTTGTTTTTGATCGTGGAATATGGAGAAATGTAATGAAATTAAATGATATCTGTAATAAACACACTCTCAGAAACTGGTAAGATAAGTAAGGATCCCTGACACGATAGATGTTATCTAATTGAGACACTACCAGTTGTGAATCCAAGTATACTACTAATGAACCAACACCAAGAGATATTACTTTAGATAGTATATTAAAAAAAAAAGTATATGTGACAACATTATTTGAAGCAGGACTGGTACATATGCTCCTTAAGACTAACAACTAACTAGATGGATAGTAAATTACCCAAGCCGTGGAAGCCAAATTCTAGGGATGTTGACTAGCACCATCGACAACTCCTAAATAGATCATATCATCCATAGATACCTGCAAAGGCAGATAAAAAAAATCAGTGTCACAATGAAAATGATAGACAGATATGCACAAAAAATACGATATGCAAAAAACCAAAGTAAATGCTAGGCATAATACTTTTTAAGATAGAGCCCATTTCTAGGCTCCACCAGCTCATTTCCATTAAAATCAACCAATTCATAAGCTCCCTTTTTCAAGACTCTTTTATTGATGAAAATATCATACCACATGGTTCTAAACTTACTTGCCCCCAAGGCATCCCTGTCTTGATCATAGACCAGGACAAGGCCACCTTCAGAGAAAACCCTAGATCATACAGTCTTATCATACCGAACCTTCACCCTCTTCTTATAAGCTTTTTTAATAGTGGATACGTATTGACATTTTTCATCAAGACGTTCCAAATAAATGAGGTGTTCTTCAAGACTGGTAGTGTCTGGAAGAAGTTCAACAATTAACTGAAGATAAGGAATTTCACATTCCATAGGGAAGATTGATTCCAACTGGTAAAATAATTGAAAAGGAGTGAAACCAGTTGCAGTCTTAACTTACATCCGGTATACCCAAATCGCAGGATAAAACATAATGTGCCAATTGGATCAAGATTTATTGATTGTCCTTTGAAAGATAACCTTCAAGGATTTATTCACGTCTTCCACTTTCCCATTGGCTTGAGGATAATAAGGAGATGAATTCCCCTGCCATAAACTTAACTTGAGAGCCAATTCAACGATCATGGAGTTCTGAAAATGATTTCCATGGTCAATGACAATCTCTTTTGGAACAATAAAATGAGAAATGACTTGGTTGAAAAGAAACAGGGTTGATTTTTCACCATCGTTCACAAAGATAAGCATAGCCTCGGTCGAGTTAGTGAAGTAGTCTACTACTTTAATGATATACTTAGGACGGTTTTCTAAAGGTGGGTTACAAGTTGTAAAATCAATTCCCCACTTTGTGAACGGACCGACGGTAATAACAAGACAGAGTGGAGCTAGATGACCTTAAGAATTTTTTATTGTTATAGGGGATAATAATATCTTTTTGTCATGGATGAAAATCATCAAAATATACAAAAACTAGCTCTTTCACACTTATATAACACCCTTTTCCCACTAGAACTTAGATTGTCAAATAATTGGAGAATAATATCAATCAACTTGCTTCAGTATATCTTTAGTGGTAATTTTCTTACAAGAGAACACTTTCATAAACCAAACTCATGATCATTATATGATGTAAAACTAAGGTATTCATATGATCTAAATATATCCTTTTTCTCAAATTTATGTGTATTAAATATATTTTGTATTCGTAGAATTTAACATTGGTTTAGGTCCTTAATTGATGAATCATTAAGGGGAATATATGCATGTTCTTATCAATTATAGGACCTAGAAATTGACTATATGAGGCTATGGTTAATTGATTCAAATCAAATTTTAGCTCAAATGTGGGTTAGTCTCCAAGCATCTTGATATATGGAGGGAAAAGGGAGAAACTAGGACTCTAGAGATGATATTCCATTTCAATAAGAGTTGAGAAATAGTTAGGGTTTGAATTTGAATTAGTTAAATTTTTGTTTTTCAAATAGCAATGTGGTAAATATGTATATTGATTATGTGTAGTATTGTTGTTTTTTGAGTTTCGACATGCATATTTACTAAAATTTTCAACATTGTAAAGTTTAGATATATCATATATTCTCACTTCGGGCCAAAAAAAAACCTCAGTCCAATGTGAAGAAAAATTCTTAATAGACAAGTTACTCAGAGTAGAGTGTCACAAGGATTTTAATTCCCAGAGTATCAATGCTATTATATGACAAAGATACAAAAATTTCCTTCCTCTCATGGGCCACTTGTTCAAATTTGTTACACCAAGTCTGTCAATTTCAAAAGACCTTCAATCACAATTCCAGGTGGACTGTTACATGTCCCTCTTAGGTTTTTCATGCTTTTGTACACATATTTTATGGGTTGGATAATCATTGTTTTGAAAATATTTTAAATTTCAAATGATTTTTTTTTATATAATCAATAGAGTGCACGAAAATATCATAGTCAATTTAAAAAACCAATTGAAAAACTTGGAAAATGTTATTTTTTTCTACCGATGATGGGAGTCCAAACATGAGATAAACAAGACAAAGACACCCAACGGTTACTGTGACACCTAAGTATCTCAGCAAGGTTTAAATAAGGATCTACCTCAGCGTATAGGGTCAAGCTACGAGACAACTCGAACTCTCCAATGTCACAAGATCAATGTTGGTCCTTCAAGGATTCCAATTTAAAGTTGAATTTTTGCAAAATAATTACATAAATTATCTTAGGTAAATATCCATGATGACATAATATGATGTAAACATCATATCATTCATAAAAAATACATACATAGTGGTACTAGCGGCTATTCCATAAACATGTATGTTATTATCTCTATCATTAAACTTGTATATCCTTAAATTCATCTGATTATGTTTTCATTTGAATAGATTATTCTAGAAAATAAAAAAAATCTCATTGCACTAAATGCACTCTACAACTCAATATAGAGTAGGTGTGTGGGAGTTAGGTGTTAGATGTTAGAAGTTAGATGTAAATACTTTTTAGATTCAGTTTTTTGATATTTTAATTTTATTTTTATATCAGTTAAAATCATGATTACCTAATCATATTTAAATTTAATTAATAAGCACATAAAAATTTAATATTTACAATATAACAAGATTCTTAACCATGAATATTCACCCCCATTTTACCATGGATATTATTAACTTATAAATAGGCTTTGTTACAATAACATGGGCCAATACCATGGGTTATAAATACCACATGTCCAAAAATCATAACTCGTTTCAAAATAAAACAAAATAAAAAATCTAAATATATTTTATTTTAACTTAATTTCATAACATTTTTTAAATTAAAACTTAATATACTTAAAATAAACATACAACATCACAAGATTCCTAACAATGGATATTCATCTCATTTTAGCATGGATATTGTTAACTTGTAAATAGGTTTTGGTACAATTCAATGAGCCAATAGAATGGCTTATAAATACCAAAAAACCATAACTCATTTCAAAATCAAAATATTTTATTTTTATTTTATTTTTTAACATTTTTTAAATTAAATCTAAAATAAAAAAGCTAAGAGGATATGTCGTGTTGTAAATGTTTGAAAAAATTTGCATGTGAGCTCAACTAAAAAATAATAAAATGTTAAAAGTAATTGCCTTAGAGAGGCGCTTTCTAACCTAGTATGTAAAGTTGTTGTAATATCTTATAAAAAATTTGACTTAGTCAAAATAATATAAAAAATAAAGTAAAAAAAAAAAAAACTAAATTAGTAATTATAATTATCAATAAACATTTTGACTTCGTAAAATTAGATAAAACTAAAAATAAAAATTGTAATAGCCCCTAGTTGATTTACCATGTAAATAAAATAAACCCAAAGTCATGGGACACATATTCCAAGTTGAATGGTGGGGAAACATTATAGTGGGCATCACTTGTGGTTTATTAATGGTTATGGAAATTGAAAAAGGAAAAGAAGCAATAATTGGCATTAAATTATGATAAGAAAGGAAAATAGGAGAAAAATAAGGCAAAGATAGATAAATGTGCATGCAAGAGAAATTAGAGGGACAATAAAGGAAAAATTAAGAAAATAGAGGCGTCCATGATAAAAAGGTATCTGAGAAATAGTTCATGCCTTTTTTAGTTTTAGATTTTGTTAGTGTAGTTTTGTCCCTCTCATACTCTATCACACTAAGACCATTCTTGGAGCACTCTATCATTCTCTTGGATTAGTATAAGGAAGCAAATGGAAGACAAAGGAGCACAAGGAGATAATTGGATCAATAGTTATAGCAGGGATACCTTATAGGTAATAAGTTGCATGTTTGATTCCCTTGTTGGTTTATGGATGCATGATGCAGCATGTGATTTCTTGGTTGTGTTTTCATTGGCATGGATACTTTCATGGATTGACAGTGGTTTCAACTTTTCTTTTCCATTTCCTAGATAGACATGGGGTATCATGTTCCCCTTTCATAAAACAACTTACAAATTTAGCACTTTCGTTCCCTATGGCTCTGGGTTGGAACAAATTATATGCAGCCCTAAAACAACTTGGTTTCCTTTGAAAATGTGGGTTGAATTACTAGTCCCTCGAGCTTTTGGGTTGGTAAAAATGTTCTAGAGCCCTGAAACAGCTCCCTGGAGGTTATGGGTTGAGTTACTAGTTCCTGGATTCCTCCGAAACTTAGGTAATACCGATATATTTGTTTTTAATGATTTTTAGATTGTATAGGTGAAATCACGATCATTGTGGGTTGAGGTGGTTTTACCTCTAGAAGCCCTGGTTGGTTTTGTTTTGGTATAACCCTTATGATCCCACATTCATCCTTGGAATATGGGGTGGGGGTGATTAGATGAAAGAGATATTTTGGTTCAACCATTCTATGGTAGGGTGGTATGTGGAACTCCCTAACTTTGTTGGTATTTTTATATGTCATTAGGAGTTATTTTCCTATGGAATTTTATGAGTGCTTATACTAGTTATTATAGTCATCTTATGGTTGAATTTGCATGGTTTCTATTCTAGTTATTTGTTGCATACATATCTAGTTGTATTATTTGTTGTATCTATGGATCTTGTTCATGATTGATAATTTATTGAATGATTCATGAATGCATGGAATAGTGAGTGGTATTGTACCTAGAAAGAGAGGTCATTAGGCCTTCTTGGTGATTCTCAAATAAATATTATCATTTTATGATCAGATATTAATTCATGACCTCTAACTTATATGTTTACCATATGTTTGACGAAATTTCTATCGTGTAGTAGGCATGTACTGGTTAATATCTTTATTAAGTTTGATTTATTTATCATTGTTACCATCATTATAATTTTTTTATAAATTTATAGGTAGCTTAGGAAGTGGTATAGAGGATAGCCTGAAAATTGGCACTCATCTCACAACCGTTGGCATAAAACTAATGGAACTAGGTCATAAATGCATGGAGGGTGGCTTATGAGTGTAGTTATAGCCTCATAATCATAGGAACAATGTTCCAAGGGTGCGGCTATGGAGTTACGTCAGTGAAAAAACATTTCAGCTCAGGGATTCGTTACACTTTATTTTGTCAGCATGACATTTTACTGTCAATATAGATTCATCACTACCTATATTATGCTCCTTTTGAAGTCAAAAACCCTAATGTTCCTAAACCAAGTCTTGGAATTGGAGAAAATCTCATTTAAACCCTTAATAGTCTAACTTCACACTTTTCCTAGCTCTTTCCTGTGGATCCACATATACTTGTTCTATAGCCTATGGGAGCTCCCGCACGTTCTACTTATAAAACCCGCGGACCCCCAAAAAAAGTCAAATAAAGGAAAAAGTAAGTTTTAGAAGCCCAGCTGGTCGAATATTCTCCCAACTAGAAGCTTCTAGACGCGCGATCAGTTCGAGCTTTATCCCTCCACTCATGGAGCTTATCCCTTAGTCTATGGAGCTCAAATCCCTTCATGAGAGGAATCCATCCCCCTCTTTAGGGAACTGAAACTACTTCCATTTCCCTATAAATTGAGCTCAGGTTTCAATCTCAAGCGTAGCTTGTATATTGTAGACATACATGTTAGTTGCTGAAGAAGTTCTCAAGAGAGAATACTCTCTACACTAGTTATTGTTGGCATATGAATGATCACACACTTATGTCCATAACTCTATGTTGGTTCAAAGAGAGGAAGGCTTTTCAAACTAAAGGAGGAACGATTGTTCAGGACCCTGGGAGGAACTTGTACGACATCAAGGCATCAAGTTGTAAAATTACTCTTTTCATTCAAGATAATATATATGGATCTCCTTTTCTCATTGAGTTGTTCTTGTGTTTATTTGAATAATTCAATACTTAGACACCTTGATCACTAAGTTAGATTAGTTGTTCATAATTATTATATGTTGCAAGCGCTTTTAATTCTTTTTTCTATCTTTGATTACAAGTTCTACTTACTGAAGAGGCCTCTTTGGAGTGACTGGATAAAAGACTGCACCAAACTTTGGATTTCAAGGTAGGGGCATGTCCTATTTTTTTTTTTTATAATAATTCTGAATTGCAAATAATCTAGAGAAAATAATTTACAAATGGATGTTTGTTTCTAGATATTTGTAGAATACTAGGGAGATCTCTCTTGTCCGCAACAGGGATTAATCCACATAACAAAATGGCGACTCCGTGGGGGAATAGAACTTAGTTTTCCTTTGTTATTTTTCAATTTCAATTTTAAGAGTTTTCTAATTTTGGTTAGTCTAAAACTAGGTCGGGTAGATAACTTCTGAGAATCCCTAAAAAGAAAAGTTGAATATTCATTTTTTATGTATTTTTCCCGGCCTTCGCAGTTTTTACTTGAAAACAGTGTGATAGCCTCCGCAGTTTTTAGTTCAGAATAGTGCGGTACTACTCTCTTTTCCATTAGAACCTGTAGACCTGTGGAAAATTTTTGAAAAATTTAAAATTCTCTTTTTAGGAGCTAGATTACATGATTCTTTGTGTTTGCGTAGTCTACCTTAGTTATCAAAATCTTATGTGCGAATTTATTTTCAACAACTTTTGCATTTGTGTGATTTTTCATCTTATTTTCATTTTATGAGTGAGTTTTTGCCCTACTTTCTTGTTGCTCCATATAAGAAACCTTCATATACCTTAGCCTACTGGTATCATGTTGTTCTCTTTCTAAGCCATTAAACCCATTGCAAACCTTATATGAAAATCGATTTCATTTTCATTTGCAAATTTAGAAGAGATTTTAGTTTACTAAGGTCTAATTTTCACACAAAACCATTGTTGGATGTTTTCATTTCTACTGAGATAAGTAGAAATTCTTCTTGGTTCGATCAAAAACTAGGAGAAAACATCCTCAAAATTTCTAGATAGACTTCAAAATTAGAGTTTTTCTTGTGATTTTGAATTTTATGTTTTTAGGAGTTTAAGATATTGTTTTCTTTTTGGAAATAGTTTTTTTAATGATTTGTAGTTTCTGATCTGAATGAAAAAGGGATTTCATTTCGAATGAGTAATTGATCATTTTTACGAAATTGAGTTCTTAAAGAAATCGTTTTCTTTTCAAAGATTTTTTTTATGAATGAAAGAATTGGTGCTTTAAAAAATTGTTAAATCTCTCAATATTTCCCTTAAATTAGATTCATTGAAAAGAAAATAGTTACACTTTTCATTTAGATGTGTTTAGCGTATTTTAAGTCGGGTCATAAAACATCATTAAAGTTTCACTTCCATACCTTTTGTCTTAAACAATAGCCAAATTAAAAAAAAACACTTCAATAAAATCAATCTAGATATTTTACATTTTCTAGGGCTCTTTTCCACCAACATAGCTTAGGCTAGTGTCTTGGAGCAAGTTGTAATTAACATTCCAAGATAGTTCAAACAAACTAGTAGAAATCTTGCGGCAGGGAAAATCCAATTGTAGAATTTGTGCTCTAGGAAGCTCTTCTTAAAATATTCAAGCACAAGATCATGTCAGAACCAATGTGGTAATCGTACCTATATCATTGGGAAAGATATCAAATGTGCACGTATTAAAAACGATGAACCTAGGATAGACCATTGTCGTGGAGCCTGCGGTCATTTGTTGGTAAACCTTGGATTATATCAAGAAGCCTTCAAGGGGATTGAGCTAGTCACTTTGACCTTGAGTGTATATCAGATCGTAGACTATTCCCCCAAGTACACTTGTTGTTGTTGGTGACCTTAGCGGCTATAAAATTTAGGATTTTTTCCCAAGGTGACAATGGAGGGAAGGTCCCACTCTACCTGGAGCAAACATTGACTAGACTCACTTGGACTTTCCGGAGGGTACTCTTCACTTCGATATGGTATAAGTGGAGAGACTTGCACCAGACTATTTCATTAAGCAGGTTGTCAAGGTAACTATTCCAACCACCATTTCCACATTAGAATTCTATGACATTGGATTTCAACATCAACTAGTGTTTTTAGTGTGGGAGTCTATTGTTTGTGTGTGGACTTCTCTCTTAGATTTTGTAGGTGTGCGATCGATTTGATTGATTCCTTAAAGACTTTAGGATATTTTCTTGAAATTTTCTTTGATTTCGTGTGCTAAAACTTTTAATCGTGGCCGAATTACCTAGAAAATCACGTAGAATGCAGGGAAAACCCCCTGAGTACACACCAAGCCAGTTAGAAAAGGTTAAATCCGAGAAAGGACAACCATCAGTGTCATATTCCCTAATGGGAAAGCAGGAATATAGTGCAAAATTTTGGAACAATAATGCAAATCATCATATAAATGCAAGAGGCCAATATGGAGACTTTTTCATATGTTATAAAAGCAAAAAAATATACATGAATAATGGGCCATAAGATACACACCAAGAAATTACAAGCCTCCAATGGACAAAATCCCTCAAAATGAGGTGCTGCAACTATATATAAAAGATGGAAGACCCTTACATCATTGTTCTATTAGATCTGCTATAGAAAATGATTATACATTAGATTTATGGATGATATGTGCCTCAAAAGATAGATCTATTGCAGATCTGAGCACTATACAACCTCCTTTGAAGAACCTCTTAAGGGTTTTCAGCAAAACACCATGTACAAGTTGTAGATCTAGGCCCTAAGGCGACAGATCTACTGCAAAATACAGATCTGGAAAGTGTGGCTGATATGATATGATCAATATTATGGCCTCCTCCAATAGATCCTCTAAGTGAAAGGAAAATACCCTTCACTAGAAAATCAGCTCTCCAAATGGTGTGCCAAACCACCCTACAAATCCTCCTACAGAAATAACATAGATCTGGAAGTAAATTTCACTATAGGGATGAATAACCAGTTGGCCTAATGCCAAGATCTAAAAATATGCACAAAGGCCTTCAATACTATTCTCCCAATGGAAAGGAAACCTCCTCCACTAAAAATGAGCAATGAAATGGCCTAGATCTAGAGATCTAGTCTCCACTTGCTGCAACTTGCAAAACAACCAAACCATCAAGAGGATCTGTGCTGTAAATGAAAGATGAAGCTTGGCCTTAAGCTTGATACTAGACAATGTAGTACAAGACTCCTCCAAGAGCTTCTCAATAGAAGAGGTGGGATTCCTGATTAGGAACACCCTGTGCTAAACAACAAGAGAAAGATATATGTCTAAACAGACCGTATATTCAGAAATATGAATAGACATAAAACATGAATATGGATGCCATCCTCTTCCTTAAAGAAGATATGAGCTTGAAAACCCTAAGCCCCATCCAATAATATCACTACTTCCACACAAAGCATCTCCATCTAAAATTGTGATGTCTTTCATTGATGACCACTCCTCCATGAAAACGTTGTTGATTTGGTCATGGTTGACCCAGTCAAAGTGATCCAGCCCCTTTTCACACCAAAGGGTGCTTTATTAAGCTGCCAAGATTTATCTCTTTCACATTGGCATTGATTTATTCCATTATTAAGGAGAATTATGGACCTCTTTTGTCCTCTTATTCTTTAAAAAAAGCAGCAAAACAAAATTGAATATTCCAACTAGCTCATGGCTAAATGGGAATATTACAGTGCTCCCTTCCCAAATGTTTCTTTTCCTCAAGCAACTAACAAGATGAGTGTTGCAACTCTTCTCCTCCTCCATTGGTGACACCAACATGTGATAAGCTTCCCTCATAAGCTAAGTGTTCACCAATCCATCCCTCCATGAATTTCTCTTCCAAAGTTCTCTTGAGATGAAAATAATTCATCCCATAAGGAGACAATAGTTCAAATGAAACAAACATGGTTTGCCCAATGTTCTCCCTGAAACATGTAACATAATGAACATGGATAATCTCTCTCCCATAGGGCACATAAATTCCTCCCATCCTCCCTCCAAACATTCCCATAAAAAGTATAAGTACATCATCAATGTATGGGATCAAAATTAAGTACATGCAAATAGAAATTTGTGCAAATGGAGGTGGGTCATAGTCCCACATGTGGAACCAGCGCAGTATATCTCCTAACTACATAAAATAATGATGTGGTAAGTGGTTTCCCCACCACTTTATGCCCAATTTATCTCACCATGGCTAAAAGTGTGATATATGTTTGGTGCTTTTTGAATGCACCCACAATGATACAAAATCTCCCTTTGATCTCCAAGGGAGTGGCCATGTTCAAAAAATTTTGTGGCCCAAAGTTGGGCATGAAGTTTATATGGAATAATGCTCCTCCTTGGAGATATGGCCTACATATACATGGTAAAATAATGTAGATGTTCATCAAATAAAACATTACGTACACAAGCATATTCTTCACCAAAATTTATCCTCGTACAAATGGAGTGGTGCATAGATATATTCCCTCTCATTCCAAAAGAGGAAAGAGGTGGCTGAATTAACTCCTTCATAGAGTCATGTCCCTCCTCTAACTCCACATGGTTCAAGCATCTTTGAATTTTTTTATATAGTTCTTCTTTGAAGCCCTTCCAAGTGTAGCTTTCCATGATAGTGTTGTAGGCCTTCATGGAATAAATATGGTTGAAAAAGAACTCTTCATAAGCCCTTTGTAGCAAATTATTCTTGAGCTTGGAGGCTATAGATAAGAAGATCTACCTTGATATTAGATGAATTATTCTTGGACTGAATAGCCTTCTTCATGTAGCTGGTGATCAAGTATCATGCATGTGAAAATATCCTTGGAATAATCCACCAACAGTTGGTATTTCCAATATGGATCAATCTCCCATAGTGACAACGTTGATGATCTATCATAAAGAATTCTTGTCATATGGTTTTTCTTCTCCTTGACATCTCCCATGCCAAAGGTATATGTTGTAAGGTTGTTATTCCCTCATTGCTACTCTTCTTGCATATGCACATGCTTAAATAAAGATTGAATCTTTTGGAAGTTAGTCCCCCATGGGAGGCTTTCGTCTATCCAATACTTCCTGGTTTTAGCCAAAGCATGCATGTGTGGCCACCTTATTATATCATGTATGGAATATTTCTCTCCAAGTGAGATCATCTTCTGAGTCTCCATAGCCAACGAATGGTCTCCTTGCCCCATGTTGTAAAACCAACTCCAAAAATAGAAGAAAAGAGATATCAACACCTTAGAAATAAGCCACTTCGAGGGGGCAACCTCCAACACAATACATGAATGAAAAATTCTTGGATGATAAAAATTAAAAAACCTCCTTTCTATATATAGGAGTCCATGGGGCCACAATGTAATCCTAGCCGACCTAACAATAATATTTTAAGGGCACAATAATAACAATATGGGGGTTACAAGGGTACAATAATAACAATAAGTGGGTTACGCTAACAACAATAAGGGACTATACTAGTAATATAGGGACCTAATATGCCCCTCTCCTTAAAAAAATTGTTTTCCTCAACACTTGAGTAGCTCTTGGTGCTTTTGTATAAAATTATCATCCTCCCATGTAGAATCTTCAGTGGGTAAGTTCTTCCACTTGAATGAGATACTCTGAAATTGATCGATTCCGTAGCTGTCGAGTTCTTGTTTCAGTGACCGCTTCAAGTTCCAATATTATTTTTCCTTCCTCATCAAGTTCTGGCAATATCATTTGAACTGGAATATTTTCACCTATAACCTTCTTTAAGCACGAAACATGGAAAATTGGATGCACTCGTGAAGAAGCAGGAAGCTCCAATTTGTATGCCATAGTACCAATATTTTGCAATACCTTGTAAGGACCATAGTACTTTGACAATAATTTATTATCCTTCTTAGCTTACTTGAGGAAAATTTGTTTCTATGGTTGTAGCCGTAAAAATACCCAGTCGCCTACATCAAAACTTCTTTTGCTGCAATGTTGATCTGCCTGTTGTTTCATTCGATTTTGTGCCAAATTCAAGTTGTCCTTTAAGATTTGGAGAAATTCTTGTTGATGCTCGAAGTGATCTTCCATTGCTTGAACCTTCAAATTTTCTCTTAAATATGATGTGATGGATTGTGGATGATATCCATAAAGTTCCATAAATGGGGTCATTTTTGCTACAGTATGGAAGGAAGTGTTATACCACCATTCAGCAAGAGGTAACCACTTGACCCATTGTGTTTGTTTATCAGATAAAAAACAACAAAGATATTATTCCAAACATTTATTTACTATCTCAGTTTGACCATCAGATTGAGGATGATAAGATGAGCTATGAGCTAATTGAGTACCCAAACAAGAAAATAACTTCGTCCAAAAATTTCTAGTAAAAATGGACTTTCGCCTCTCAATAACCCCTAAGCCTACATAGCTTTGGAATTGTGTCCATAAATGTAGTAGCACAGATTTGATTTCCAATGGATGAGATAATGCATGAAAAGTGCATACTTGGTAAGTCTATAAACTACCACCATGATGACATATCTCTTTCCTTCACTTCAGGTAAAACTGTGATAAAAATCAATTGAAATTCCTCCCAACGCTGACTCTGGAATGAATAAAGGTTGCAGGCACCGGGGTCTTAATTGTTCACTTTTTGATTTCATTGAAAACCAAAAATTCCACCTATTGTGCAATTTTGAATATCAGATTTGGGCGTCATCCTCAAAGAATCTCTTTTCTTGACCCCTGTGTGTTTTAAAAATCCCGAGTGTCCTCCTAAAGGAGAAGTGTGCAATTCCAAAAGAATATTTTGTTTTAGTTGGGAATTATTACAAAGATATAAGTGATCTTTGTACCATAAGGAATCATTTTTCCAACTAAATGTATCAGATGTAATATGATCTTGCTGCAACTTTTGAATGAGTGTCTACACTTCTTCGTCCTTCTTCCATTCATCTCTTGCTTCGGTTATCCAATCTGTTTGGATAATAGAAATGGCACAAAGCAATGCTTCAACCTCTTCATTCTTTCTTGAGAGTGCATCTGCAACAAAATTTAGCTTCCCTTTTTGTAGATTATTTCAAATTCATAACCCAACATCTTTGTGACCCATTTTTGCTTCCTTTCGAAGAAAGTCTTTGTTCCAAAAAGTGTTTAAGACTATCATGATTGTTTTTTACCTTGAAGTGTCTTCCATTAGGTGTATTTCTCCATTCTTTTGTGCATGCAGATTTCTAACAAAACTTTCTGCAACAAGTTTCTGTAAAGACTTTCCTTTGATTGGAAGACCTTCAAAAGTATAAATTTTCTGTTACTAAACAAAACACAAATCTACTGGAAAGTGCATCACATTTCGGTCATCAAAGGTTTTGTATCTAGCTGAGTGAAGACCTACAGGCACATTGCCTTCTTTAATATGTTCAAAGGCCTTAGTTTTCAGAGTCCACGAAAATTATCCTTCCTTTCAATAAATGTTGTTGTATGCGCTTCATTCTCCCTACAATTTTAATAAACTTGGTGGAGTACCTCGTTAACTTGGAGAATCCTAACCGCTTTATGGTTGTTCTGGATCTTCCTCTTCTCACGTCTAACTTGTGCTTTAGGGTCTACTTTAACACCCTCGTGAGATACAATATGACCCAGATATTACACCTCTTGTACTCCAAAGAAACATTTGGATTTTTTTGCATATAATTGTTTCTTCTACAATAGTTTGAGCACCCTGTCAACATGTTCAACATGATCCTTCCAAGACCTGCTGTAGATTAGTATATCATCAAAAAATACTAGCACAAATTTTCTAAGGAAGGGTTTGAAAATGGAATCCATCAACCCTTGAAATGTAGAAGGTGCATTGGTAAGGCCAAAAGGCATGACCAAAAATTCATAATGACCCTCATGAGTTCGAAATGCTGTTTTTGGAATATCTTCAGTCTTCATTCTAATTTGATGATATCCTGAACGAAGATCCAACTTGGTAAAATAAATTTCCCCATGTAATTCATCCAATAATTCATCAATCACAGGAATGGGAAATTTGTCTTTAATGGTGAGCTTATTGAGCTCCCTATAATCCGGACACATTCGCCATGATCCATCCTTCTTGTGTACCAATACTACAGGAGTAGAGAAAGAACTTTGACTAGGTTGAATTATACCCGCCTCTAACATTTCTGCAATCATACGTTAAATTTCGCTCTTTTGGAAGTAAGGATATCTATAAGGCCTGATGTTTGGAGGAACACTTCCTGGAATCAAATGAATAGCATGATCATGATCACGAATATGTGGGAGTCCTTTGGGAGTTTCAAACACCTTGGAATGATTGTCCAAGACTTGTTGGAGATCTGCAGAAATAGATGATTTTGATGTTGGAACTTCTAGTGAGCATAATTGTGCAATTATGCCTTGTTGTTATTTCTTTAGAAGCTTTGTCATGACATTAGAGATTATTATCCTTCTTGGCTTCCCCGCAATACCCCATAATTCAACTTCCTTTCCTTCTGAAAAAAATTTGAAGAAAATTTCTTGAAAATTAAAAGCTACCGTCCCCAAAGATTGTAACCATTGTACTCCTAGTATAACATCAACACCTCCCATAGGAATGGAAAGCATTGGACTAGTCAATACATATTCCCCCATGGTTAGCTTGATATTATGGCATTTTCCAGAGCAATTTATAGTTCCTCCATTTGCAACCATCACTTGACATTCTGGTGCTGGGTATAGGAAACAATTTAATTCCTTGGCTACCTTACAATCAATAAAATTATGGGTGCTACCTGAATCAATCAACACTATTACATTTTTCTTCTTGATTTGTCCTTATATCTTGAGAGTTTGAGGAGTGGTAATTCCTGCCAGTGCATTACACGATATGGTCGGATTCATTTCTTCCTCTTCTAGGGCTGGTTCTAGGTGTATATCCTCTTCTTGTTCATTTTCTTCTTCCTTTTCACAATCTATGTAAAATAATTTCTTCTCAGCACACTTATGACCTTTAGTGTATTTGCTATCACAACTGTAGCAAAGCCCTTTTGCTCTTTTTTCTTCCAATTGTTGTGGTGTCAACCTTGTAGGTTGTGGAAATCTAGGCGTACCAACACTTCCTTCTTTATATAATTGAGTGGTAGGCTTCCTTGTCGCCATAATTTTACATTCAACTTTTCTTGCCAACCTGAATGCCTTCTCCAATGAATCCGGTTCCAAAACGCGAACTTCATGTTGGATGTTATCCTTTAAAGTGCCTATGAAGAGATCAATCCTGTGTTCCTCTGGAATATCAGTTACCCTTATATTCAATTTTTGGATGTCCTCAATGTGCTGCCCCACTAAACCCTTTTGTTTGAGATTTATCAATTGGCTAAAGAAGGTGTTGCTCTTTGTATCCTCATAATTTTCTATCATTTCCTCCGTAAAAATTGACCAAGTGACAATTTTTTTACGGGAGCAAAGCCATCGATACCATACAAATGTATTTTGTTCTAAATGTAAAGTTGCAATGCGTACCTTTTGTGTGTTTTTCACATTATTGAGATCAAAATATTGCTCCATCTGTAGTATTCATGTTACAGGATCCTTTCCATCAAAATTCCTCATATCAATTTTTGGAATATGGTGGTTCTTCCTACCAACATTAGATATTATGAAATCATGATTAACATTTGTAGTTTGTAGATTTCTGTGGTGAGAGTTTAGAGTTTCTGGTTTTGGAATCTCCACAGTGAACATTTTTAGTGTCAACGTTTCGGGTCTAGAACAAGACCCATCATCAGGAAAAATTCCGTGAAAAAAGAGACGGGAAAAAAATTATAAATACCCATCCGCAGTGCAAGATACAGGCCGGCCACCACCATATTTCAAAGAGATAATTTATGATTAATATAAAAATCGAGTTTTTTTAAAAAAGGTTCAGAAATAACGATGGGTTACATTATAGAGGATGACTTTAATATCATAAAAAACAAGGGAATAAAATAAATTCAAATAAGGAAACAAGAGGGGGTTTCACACATTCTACAATTTTTTTTTTAAGGATAAGTATTTAAATATATAATATTACAAAGGCAATAAAATAATAAAAGACAAGATTATTATAAAGGGGAAGGATTATAAGAAGAAACCTACATAAGGAGACAACAAAGAAAACTAAAATGACAACATAAAAAAGGACGGAGCCTAAGAGAAGAAAAGATGAAAATTAAAGCCATCATTAGAAAGGGGAAAAAAGGCATAAAAGAAGAAAATCTCAAAAGGTAATAATCTCAATTCTATTTTAATAAATTCATAGGAATAGTTGAATCTAGCTATTAATAAAGGTATTAATTAATTAAGGTAGAAAAATGAAATGAGAATATTAATACCTTAAAAGAAAGGGGAAATATTAAGAGGGTGAGGAAAATGGAAGAGGAATAAAAGGTAGAATAAAAATAAAATACAAGGAGGGGGAGGGGAATGCCTATCCAAACCAAGAATGAAAATATGAAACTATCAAGTAATACCTTATGAGGATTAAGGTATTACTTGAATGGTTATAAGACCAATCATAAGGGGAGAGACACGTCCAACCAACCAAAGTATGAAAAAAAGGATATTATCAAGTAAAGAACACACACCTTAAAGAAAAGTGGAGAGCCCCAAGGATAAAAAGTTAAAAAGGTAAGGAGAGGAAAGGCAAAGAAGAAAATATACAAGGGGACAAGAAAGGAGCAATGTGAAGGAAGAGAAAGAGTAAAAAAGTCTGACTACGATCTAGGGAAGGGGAGGAAAGCGTAGCGTAAGGGAGGAAGAAGGAGGAAAATAAAGCTGCTACTAGGGTAAGGAAGATCTAAGAGTTGGAAAATAAGGGGACCCAATTTCTACCGACTTCTAAACCCCCATCCCTATTGAGGTTTCCAGGATGTTTGATGATTTCAAGAGCCTCTCGTATCTTCCTTTTGTAATAGTGATTTTCATTGGCTATAACTCTAGCATCTTCTAGGAAGATATGGTGGAGGGTTTTATTCGAGTGTTCAGCCAGCGTTGAGGATTTATTTTGTTCTCATCATGATTTTCCTCTACTATATTTTCACCATTAGGAAACATTTGTTGTATCAACTTTTCCAAACCTTCCATGTCTTCTTTTAGATCATTCTTCATGTTTTCCATTTTTTCATTGATCTTAAATTCCATGTCATCCATCTTAGATTCCATGCTAGTTTCCATGCCATCTATCTTAGCTTCCATTCCATTCTTCAAACCATCCATCTTAGATTCCACGCCTTTCTTCAAAACTTCCATGTCAGTTTTTTTTTCTCTTTGCGAGAACGAAATTTGTTGTACTTGCTCTTGTAAATTTGATATGTCATGTTGCCATTCTTCGTCTTCATGAGTCATAGTAGAGCCTTATAAAGGATTAATGGGTGTTGAATTATTTTTAGGGGACATTTGAGAATCTAATACTGATATATATTCTACAATATACCCTTGGAATCAATTCAACTTTATTCTTCAAACAAGACTTATGCAATTCAGGAAAACAAATACACACCTTTTACTTGCTTTTGAGGAGCTCTATACTGAAATTGAATTATCTCTGTAATTGTAGATCTTCAATATCTAAAATTTTTCCTTGTAGTAGCCCTCTAAATCTTCTTTGAAATGTCACAGGTCTAACCTGATTTGGATTCTTGAAGTCAAAGTTATGTCCAATCTCCCACAATCACCCAATTATGAACTAGTTCAGTAGAGGGAACTTGTATGACTTGCCACATGTCACTGTTTCCTCCTTTGGCTCTAAAATTGATAGAAAAAAAACTAGAGTCAATGTACTTGTGGCCAGTTTTTACAGCATTCCAATCTGATTCTCAGAGAGAGAGTTATGAAGCTTTCCCCATGATAACCTCTTTGAGATGAAATTCGGGAGCCTGAAAAAGACCTAATTTCCACAGATCATATCTCCGAAGCTATTCCGAACCAAGCTCTGAATTTTTACAATGATGTTCCTCATGATTTCACTTCACTATATAAAAATACCATCGTCTTAAACTTTGTAAAAAAATATTTATAACGAAAATTTCACGATGACCTGTTTAGGTTAAATTCAGGAGCCTGCAAAAAGTCCTAACTTCCACAGATCATATCTCCCAAAATATTGCGAACCAGGCTCTAAAATTTTGCGACGATGTTCCTCAAGATTTTAGATTCACACTCTAAAATTTTCATCTTCTAAACCTTCATAGAAAAAATTTATAGCGAAAATTCCATGATGATTGGTTTGGAGCAGAAAAACCCTATAATCCAAAGCTCTGATACCAAATGTTGTCAAACCAGCTCCAAAAATAGAAGAAAAGAGATATAAACACGTTATAAATAAGCCACTTAGAGGGGGAAACCTCCAATTAATTACATGAATGAACAATTCTTGGATGATACAAATTACAAAACCTCCTTTCTATATATAGGAGTCCATGGGGCCACAATGTAATCCTAGTGGGGCTACAAAGTAATCCTAGCCGACCTAACAATAATAATTTAAGGGCACAATAATAACAATATGGGGCTTACAAGGGTACTATAATAACAATAAGGGGGTCACACTAACAACAATAAGGGACTATACTAGTAATATAGAGACCTAACACCCCATGATGGTGTCATCCTCCAATCCTACAGCATTTCCTCTCAGCGCAGTATGAGATGAGAGAGTGGGTAATGGTGATAGTGAAAGAATATCTCCCTCCTTCTTGAGCCTGCCCAAGAATCTCAACATTGTATCTTGGTCTTCTAATGCTTCCATACCTCATGGATCTATGAATTGAGCAACATGTTGTGAGACATGTCTCACCAAATCTGGATCAGGTGGCCTCCCAGGTGGCTTTCCACAACACAATGATGTCTCATGAGCCAATCTCATATGCATAATAGATGGGACTATTAGGTCCTTGATTCGACTACACAAACCAATCTTCCTCTTCTATGCATCAACCTTTTGAAATTTATAGGGGTGTGTGCTCCTAATCATATGATGCTGGTCCTCCCCCTATCCTCTTCTTTCAACTTCAAGCTCTCACAGTCTATTAATGATGGCACATGCTACTCATGGATTGTGCCTTGATCTTCACATGTGATATTCTTTGGAATTTCTTGCAAGGGTACAAGAATTCCTCTCATTGGAGAAATTTCTCCCTCTTCCTCTCTATGAGGTACTAAATTTTCTCCTCATGTCACAACGTTTTTACCTCTTACCTTCTCTTCCCCTTCATCTGAATGGAGATTGTATCATCATAATTAAGAGGCTCTTTGTTTAGTTCCTCTTTCGAAATATAGATCTCCATGTCTTCTTTTTTAGAAGAGAGATCTTCCTCAAGTGGGGATCTTGCCTCTAGCAAGGTATTCTGCAAGTTTTTAACCCCCTCAATAGCATTCTGGAATGGATTTGGGTTTATAGATCCTTCCAACTCATGCAAAGGTTTTGTTTTTTAAGGCTTGGCTAGCTCAACCAAGGATGTTTCAGAATGTTTTGTATCAAATCTTCTCACTAACCTCCTAGTGAACTTTTCATAAGTAGATACATTCACATGATTCAAGGAAGAAGTTTCATAAAAGCACTAGGCATAAGCCTTACATTCAAGATGCAACACTGCTACTCTAATGGCTTCATCTTCTAAAACTTGGTGTTGCTACAAATAGGTTTTTAGCTCCTTCACCCAAGCCGTAGCTGTACATTTAGGTGACCCATCAAAAGGAGATAGAAAGAATCTACCCAAATCATGTTTCTTGCCCCACTTTCTTCTATTGTGATTGCTACGTCTTATATTCTCCTTGATCTTGAAAAAATCTTGGAATTTTAGATGATCTTTGAACCTCTATGATTGAGATTCATATTCTTGAAGATAGCCACCAAGAGTCTCCTCCTTTGGCACAACCCCTTCCTCCATCTCTCTTGCTATGAACATAGGCATGGTAGAGCATTGTAGATATGATTGTGTGGCTAAATGATCACACCCATAATGTGAAAATATGGAGCTTTCTCTATGCACAAGATCTTTTTGAGAATTTATGCATCTTTCCATTCTCATTTCTATGATGTCATTGTTAATGCCCTGAATAGTTTGGAAAAGAAGTCTTGAGAAATCCTTCCTTTTCATTCCTCCTGAGAAAGGGGTTTTACCCTTTTATTATTCTTCATATGTATAATAATACTCCCGATGTCTTCTTATTTGATACCTCTTCTCTCTATCAGTAAGAGGTTTTCCTTCTTCAGATGACATATTGGCTTTTCAATATGCATAGGCTGTGCCAATATTATGCTCTGATACCACTGTATATTCCCTAATGGGAAAATCAGGAATATAGTGAAAAATGTTTGAACAATAATGAAAATAATCATATAAAAGAAAGAGGCCAATATGGAGACCTTTCATATGTTATAATAGCAGAAAAATATACATGAATAATGGGCCATAAGATACATGACAAGAAAGTACAAGCCTCCAATGGACAAAATCCCTAAAAATGAGGTGTTGCAGCTATATATTAAAGCTGGAAGACCCTTACAACATTATTTTATTATCTCTTCTATAGAAAATGATTATACATCAGATTTAGGGCTGATATGTGCCTCAAAATATAGATCTATTTTATAATTGAGCACTATACAACCTCCTTTGAAGAACCCCTTAAGGGTTTTCAGAAAAACATCATGTACAGGTTGTAGATCTAGGCCCTAAGGCTATAGATCTACTGCAAAATACAGATCTAGAAAGTGTGGCTGATCTGATATGATCAATACAATAACCTCCTCCAATATATCCTCTAAGTGAAAGGCAGATCCCCTTCACTAGAAAATCAGCTCTCCAAATGGTGTGCCAAACCACCCTACAACTCCTCCTACAGAAATAACACAGATTTGGAAGTAAAATGCATTGTAGTGATGAATAACCAGTTGGCCTAATGCCAAGATCTGAAAATATGCACAAAGGCATTCAATACTATCCTCCCAATGGAAAGGAAACCTCCTCCACTGAAAATGAGCAATGAAATGGCCTAGATCTGGAGATCTAGTCTCCACTTGCTGCAATCTGTAAAAAAACCAAACCCTCAATAGGATCTGCATTGTAAATGAAATATGAAGCTTTGCCTTAAGCCTGATAATGGACAATGTAGTACAAGATTCCTCCAATATCTTCTCAATGGAAGAGGTGGGATTCCCGATCAAGAACACCCTGTGCTAAACAATAATATATCTCAGCGAAACAACAAGAGAAAGATATATGTCTAAACAGACCATATATTCAGAAATATCAATATACATAAAACATTAATATGGTTGATATCCTATGAATTAAATAAGATATGAGCTTGCAAACCCTAAGCCCCATCAAATAATAGCACTACTTCCACACAAAGAATCTCCATCTAAAACTACGTTGTCTTTCATTGATGGCCACTCCTCCATGACAGTGCTGTTGATTTGGTCAAGGTTGACCCAGTCAAAGTGATCCAACCCCTTTTCACACCAAAGGGTGCCTAATTAAGGTGCCAAGATTTATCTCTTTCACATTGGCCTTGATTTATTTCATTATTAAGGAGAATTATGGACCTCCTTTGTCCTCTTATTCTTTAAACAAAGCAACAAAACAGAATTGAATATTCCAACTAGCTCATGGCTAATTGGGAATATTACAATCAGGGACTGGATCAACTGAACATGAGGAAACATCAGTTACTATACATCCTGATTACGAAGTAGATCAACCTCAAATAGCGGAGAGTTCTCAAAGAAAACTTACAATTTATGAACTAGTTGAAATTTCTTCCACAACTAGTGAGTTATCAACTACTGAGCCTGAAATTTCTGAACCAGAAAATAAACCTGCTACGTCTGAGCCTACTTCAAATTTCCTCACTCCAAACCTTGGTCATCCTGATTCACCTCGAGTGAAGTTTCGCATAACTGATATCCTTCCTCCTGTCCTCATTAGCATTGAAGAAATTACAGACACAGAGGAAGAAGTTGTTCTTCCTTCACATCAACAATAATTAGATCTTAGGCCAAGTAAACCGATTTACTATAGCCCTTTCAAAAAAGATCCTTGGTATCCCTAGTTAACAGAATTTCTACACAATTCTGGTATAAACTATTCACCACCCCGAATTCCTTTTTACGCCATACCAAGAGGTAATTACACACCTTCATTAAACATGTTTGGTGAGTCAGCCATGTTTTCTGCATCACCAGAACCATATTTTTTTGGTGGTCGATCTGTTCTTGTGGGATATCAGTCTCTTTTTGGTACTTTCTCAGAAGCAGCTTCTTCTCCCGAAAAAATTATACCATCACCTGGTGCAAATGAATCACATACCAAAAATTTGAACATGGAACAAGTTTACATGATGTCTGGAAAAATTCCTAACCCTAACCCTCAAATTAGTAACCTACCACCTAGGGAGCACCCTCAAGGTAGTATTTTACCGCTTGGGGGGAAACCTCAAGGACAGTACATACCTCAAGGACAATACATACCTCAAGGCTAGTACATACCTCAAGGAAAATATCAACCTCAAGGGCAGTACTCAATTCAGCGTCTGCAACCTCTTCAAGGACAGTACCCTATGCCAGGGAAACCATCTTTACAAGGACAACAGACTCCTTTAGGGCCACAGTTCTACTTGGAAAAACAATTGTTTTAGGGAGGTCGATCCTTTAGTGGGAATTATCCAACCAGCTATCAAACATATGTTCCAAATGATCAACCTGGTTATGGTCCATCTTTCGCAACACAACCTTCAATAGGAGCTCCATATCCTGGAGTAAACACAGCGTGGAATCCAACACAAACTCAATAGAATTTACAACCTAACGTGCAAGTACCTTATAATCAGCCTCGTCAGCCAATTTTTTCAGTCAAATCCAACAACCTGTCCAACCTAGTCCGAAACCTAGTTGTATCTCCTTCAGTTTTTGATCCACTTCATATTGAGAAACCTAATCCTGATCTAGTGATTAAACCACCAGCTAAAGGTGTACTTCGAAAATCAGCTTTCATTCCACATGCGAGAGCTGCTCAGAATTACAACATTGTCTAAGACTTGGCGCTATCCCCTTCAGCAATGTCAACCTTACAAGTGCTACAATCATGTCCAACACAAAGGAAATTAATTTTATCAACTTTTGGAGCTATAGATCCTCAAGATTCTAACTTCATAGTCTTTAATTTAGAAAATTTTACACGAAGACTCCCTCATCAGATGGCTTTTCAGATTCCAGTATTAGTAAAAAATAGACTGGTTTTTCTTACTGTAATTGATGAGGGGGCATCAACGTGTATAATGTCGTTAAATTTTTGGAAAACTCTTGGTTCTCTGACACTCAACCAATTTCCTAAAATCCTTAAAGATTTTCATGGAAGAGGATTCCATCTGTTTGGAATACTCCAGGATCTACCTATAGAAGTAGAAGGAAAAAATTTTAATCTAGATGTGGAAGTTGTTGATGCCCCCCTGGATTACAACCTTCTCTTAGGTCGTAGTTGGTCTTATGCCATGACACTCATTGTTTCATCCATATTTATATTAATAATGTTTCTTCATAAAGGAAATATTGTGAAAATCGATCAGTTGTCATATTATTCGTCAGACCCTGCTTCTACAGACAGTGTCCAACATGTTGGGAAATCAACTATCCCATATGAAGATGTTGGTGTAGGTTTAGTAAAAGACTCTGCTTTGATGGGAACTTTCTCTATGCCTCCACCCAACATACCACGTACTATTTCCAACATCAATATGATTTCATCAAGCACTATACCCTTCTATGACACTTGGGTAGTGCCTTCAGAGTCAAAATTGGATTCTTTCAATGGAGAGATGCTTTTGAGTCCCTTTGAGATGGCATATGTGGCAATATAGTCATTTTCTAAAAAAATTTCAACTACTCTTGATCCAATGAATGTGATCACCAAAGAATATTCTTCATTATCAAGCTCAGCGTTGAAATCAGTTTTCGATCCTTTTCAACAAGTGTTTCACACTAATGAAAGTATTCAAGAATTTTTTTCTATCGATGAATTACCCTTGGATGATCTTCATCATAGATATTCATTTTTACCTGATCTTGATAGGTTTGAAAATGAGTTTTCGTCTATTTTTACGATTTATTTTTTCAAGGAACCATAGAATCCCATATCAATTACAAATTCGGATTCTGAGATTAATTTGGGAAACATTTCTACAACTATTCCTATTGACACATCAGTTAAAACTAAAGTTGTTGAAAACATTCATGTAGGCGCTTCTTGTACGATTGAAGAAATTAATACATATAAAGCCCTATTTCAAGAATTCTGAGACATATTTTCCTGGTCTTATGAAGAGATTCCAGGAATCGATCCAAAGATTGTCGTTCATGAAATAAATAAATACCCAGTTGCCAAGCCTATTAGACAAAGATTATGTCCAATACATCTGAGAAAAGTTGCTGCTATTAAAGCTGAAGTTGAAAAACTACTACGAGCATGATATATTTATCCAATCCCATTGACAGATTGGGTATCTAATATAGTTCCTGTTACCAAAAAGTAAGGGACTATAAGAGTATGTGTTGATTATAGGGATATTAATAAAGCATGTCCAAAAGACAGTTATCCTACCCACTATATCGACCAAATTATTGATGATTGTGCCAGAAATGAAATGTTTTCATTTATGGATGGATTTTCTGGATATAATCAAATTAACATACTCGCTATTGATCAACCAAAAATAGTGTTTATATGTCCTTGGGGAACATTTTCTTATTGCAAACTACCTTTCGGATTAAGAATGCTGGTGAAACTTTTGAAATAGCAATGTCTTACGCTTTTCATGATATAAAACATATTGTACAACCTTATTTGGATGATTTACCTACTCACTAATTACACAGGGATGATCATCCTATTCACTTACAGGCATTACAAGATTTGTTTGAATCTACAAAAATGTTTTTTTTGTGTGCAATCAAGACGATTACTAGGATTCGTCGTTTTGAAAGCTCACATTGGTGTCGACCCCTCGAAGGTTGAGGCCATCATAAATTTACCTCCTCCTTCCACACTTTTCTAACTCCAAAGTTTGCAAGGGAAAGTAAAATTTCTACGTAGATTTATCCTGAACTGTGTTGATTTAACAAAAGGTTTTACCCGATTGTTGAAACATAATGTTCCTTTTATTTGGGATGAGATTTTTTATCGATATTTTGATTCTCTAAAACACGCGTTAACCCATGCAACGCTATTGCATCCACCCAATTACAACCAGGACTACTTTTTATACCTAGAATCCTATGATTCTACCATTGGAATGGTTCTAGTTCAAGAGGATGAATCTCACAATGAGCATGTTATTTACTATATAAGTCAAAATCTAAATCTTCCCGAAATTAAATATTTGCATGTGGAGAAATTGGCCTTGGTGGTAGTTCAAGCTATCCAATGATTTCGTCACTACATATTGTTACGTAAGACAACTATGATATCTAATTGCAACCCAATGATGTATATTTTGACAAAACAATTACTCGAGGGAAAATACTCTAAATGGATTGTTATCCTACAATAGTTTGATTTGGAATTTAAAAAATCTAAATCAAAGAAATCACTGGTATTTGCAAAACTCATGTATGACTTTCCCAATACTGAGACAGAAACCGTGGTAGAGAATCCCATTGCAGATGAATCTCTGTTTATTATCAGTACATTAGATCCATGTTATGGAGATATAATCATATATCTTCAAACCCAAACCTTTCGCCCATAGCTTTCATGGTCAAATCAATGGAGAATTTGGTATCAATCCCAGCAATACAATATTTTTGGGGACAAACTTTATCGTCGTGGTGCAGATTCTTTGTTTCGACATTGTATAACTCATGAAGAGGCTGAAAGGGTTTTGAATGACTACCAATCTGGAGCGTGTGGTGGTCATATGTATGTGTTTTCCACAACCCAAAATATATTTCACGCTGGTTATTTTTGGCCGTCATTATTCAAAGATTGTGTTATTGCAGTCCAAAAATGCCACAATTGCCAAATTTTTAATCGAAAGATGCATGCACCTCTAGCTCCCCTTCACCCAATAATTGTTATCGGTATTTTTGCAAAATGCGACTTTTTTTTCATTACATGTAACCCTCACTTGGCCGGGGGGGCATGGGTATATTATTCTCACTGTAGATTATTTTACCAAATGGGCCGAGGCGATGCCTACATTCGCGGAAAAATGGAAAAAATGCAACTACGTTCATATTCAATCATGTGATTGCTCATTTCGGTGTACCCCAAGCTATTATCACAGACCATGGGAGTCATTTTTGAAATATAATGATGACCAAACTTTGCGATCAACTTCGCCTATGCCATGATAACTCTACTCCATATTATCCGCAGGCTAATGGTTAGGTTGAAGCCGTTAATAAATTTTTAACTACCATGATTAAACAAATTATCAAAACTCAGAAATCGAATTGGCATACCATGCTTTTTCGGCATACTGAACCTCAACAAAAACTCTTACAGGGTTCAATCCTTTTCAACTAGTTTACGGTTTATAAGTTGTGTTACCCATTGAATGTGAAATACCATCACTCCAATTAGCCATTGAGTTACTACCAGCTACCTCTAAAGAGGAAAAATGCTTTTTTACTTAGCACAGTTAGATGAGACTTGGCGCACTGCTGCATTAGCTTCTGAAGCTCATAAGAAACCTGTGAAAGCTTAGTATGATAGAAGTGTTACTCATGTTTTTTCAGAAGGTGACCTAGTCTTAGTATATGATAAAGCTAATGATAAGATAGGTGCTGGGAAATTCGAACCAATGTGGCATGGTCCCTACATTTTCAAGCGAGTGCTTGCCAAAGAGGCCGATGAATTAACTAATTATGACAAGGTCTATTTAGATAAGCCAAAAAATGGTCTTTATCTGAAGAGATATTATGCTTGAATCTCATGTGAAGATCTCACTTGTATATTAGTTATTTTTAGATAGTGTGCTTTAGATTAGATGAGTGTGCTTAGATTATGTTTTCTTTTACTACTATCACTGCTTACCTTGATTACTCTTGATATTGAAGATGTCCACATCCCTTCAAACGTACATTGGTTTTGCTGATGGTGCACGTCGTAGTAGACATAATATCTCTTCTGCAGCTTGGGTTATCTATTCACCCATTGATGAGTTAGTTTCTATGCATGGGGTAAGCCTTGGCCAAAAAACGAAAAATATTTAGAATATAGCACAGTCATTGAGTTATTATCTGATGCCATTTAATTTGGTATTCAACGTTTGATCATTAGGTTAGATTCGAAACTCATTGTATTACATTTAAATAGAGTATATGAAATTAAGAATCCGGTGTTACTGAGATTATTTTTGAATTTTTGTCTCTTGGAATGACATTTTGATTATATCGAATATTAACGCATTTCAATAAATTTAAACACATTGGCCAATGCATTAGCTAATCATTTTCTAAATATAAATTTGCAACATTAAAACAGTAAATAAAAACAATATTCGATACATGTTGAACAAGATACTCAGAGAAAGTAGTAGTTTCATAGATAGGTTTTGTTTTCAAAAAATATTACATCGTCTATGATCATAGGTTTAAACACCTTATGCTCTAATAGATACTGATACAAAAAAACAAAATATGTCAATCCATAATGATCATCCACTATCTGTGATGATGATCATGGTAGTAGACTATGGCACGTGCCACCTTGCACAGGAATCTCCTAAACTGTCATGGTACACCTGTAACATGTCTCTGAAGCTAGAGAGGAATTCCATATGTCTCTATCTCGGGAATATATATGGTTAACCTCTCTAGATTGTGTTCCATATCAGTTAGGATCTCTGTTGCCTGACCCTGTGGTGCTGTTATAGGCTCTATTTTCCGCCTATCAAAGTGGCGGAGTGTAGCTGGTCATCATAGACAAACATCTACATTTAAATATTGTTATCAGTATTGAACGATAAAAAATAAAATTAAAAATTAGATTAAAAACATCAAAATGGTTCGCTTACCTGATTTGTCCCATTATGCCCCTAGAGGCAAGGACATCTCAAGATCACCTCTGAAATCTATACCTACATAGGGGAAGTATTCAATGATGAAGACTTGATTCTTTAGCCACATAAAGTACGTCGTAGTGAACCGAACCAATGAACTTCCATCACCACCATGGTGGGCCATTAATGCAACCCAACATACCATTCGACGTTCCTAAGGTTACCAACGATCTACTATAATAAGTTGAGGGGAGATAAGTTGGATTATCTCCAAAGCAAAAGAAATCAAAATGGTGCCACAACCAAAGTTTTTTTAACTTTGCATTCTTTGCCCTGGTTAGTTGGACTTTCATGTTGGCCAATACCCCTTCGCACTAGTTGAATATGGTGCCTCTGAAACATTCTACCGTAGTTTGCATTTTAGATTTAGTGGCTACATGTGGAGCTACACTCCCACACAACCTGGTTACCATGAATGAAAACACTTTTAGATCTAAGCGCAAGATATTTTTAATGTTTGTGCGATTATCCTTTGGATCTACCTCATCACTGCAAAACTATTGTTTATAGCTAGAAAAAGGTAGGCCACCCTGTCTAGCCCCAAACAAGGATATGTTTTCTCCTCTTCGGCACAATCTAGTGAGAAAATAGATATCCTTGAGCTTGATTGCAAGCCCATGGTCATTAATGATAAATCATTGATCTTGAACATCCCATGTGTTCACTAACCATGTCATCAGCTCTACTTGTTATTTCATACCTTGAATTGCCCAAAAATTATATAAACCACAACTTTTTAACACATGCATGCTTGCAGGATCATTCGTGGATTCATTGTCTATAGCCTCATGCTCACATTCTCTCCACTCTAGCATGGTGAAATAGCCTACAAATAAACATATTTGAAATTTAGAAACCATTGGAGTGAAAAATTTTAATCATTTCTAAGAGAATTTGTAAATTTTAAAAGGCTCACGGCGCCCCCATATTTTTTGTGCGGAGACAGTGCAGACATCCACACGTGCTCCACACAAAAGCCTCAGTAGCCCAATAAATTTTATTTTGAAAAATTATCAGGGTCTGCATGTAGCGCGTGTATAACTTGCAGACTCCTGAGAGCACATTTTTTAACACAAATTCCTCTCAAAAAGGGAAATTAAAGCCAAAAAAAGAGAATTTAAATGGATAGAAATGAAGAGTAATATGATGTGGATTACCTGGTCCTAATGAATCACGAAATGAACTGTCAGTTCTCCCGATATTAGCTCCAGAACTTTTTTGCCAAAAGCTCTCAATTTATTACTGTGAAGATAAAAGGTCAAAATGATTTTATTAAACTCCTTTTTATAGTTTTTGAATGAATAAAATATTATAATTTATTTATTTTTCACTTTAAAAGGCTATTTTTCAATATTTTTACTTCTTTAGAACAAGTATTTTAAATCTTTTGAGTTTTTGTGCACAATACAGGTTTTTTGGTGAAAGAATTATTTTGATGCGGAGTATACTTTTATCACTTTTTTGGGCCCTTGAAAATTACGAAAAAATGAAACCCTGGATTTCTCTTTTAAGCCCTTTTCACACTCTCTAAACATGAAAATATCGTCGATTACTTGACTATTCAAACTCATTAAAGGAAATGAGGAGTCGTCCCTTCAGTATAATTTTACCCCTTTTCTAGACTGAAATGGAATATTTACGAAAAATGTATGTGTTGAATAATAATGGTCAATGGAGTTCTCTCCTAAATTATTTTATCCTTTTTTGGGCCTAAGGGACTAAATTTACGAAAAAGTACAACCACGGAGTTTAATTATGTTTTTCTTCTGACTCCCTAAAACCGAAAAAAATTAATTTTCTCCTATATTGTACTCATTAAAATTTAACAATAAAGGACTTGTTGATTAAAAACAGGAATGAACCACTCCTTCTTAGGGTTCAATTTTAATACTAAGATGGACTCATCCGAAGGATGAGCTTACACAACAAGCAAATTTTATCCTCCTCGGGATTGTAAAAAATAAAGAGGTACTTGTCAGTAATGGTGGGGAGGAAAAAGAGAAAAGGAATCCAGTTGTCACCCTTTTTTTAATAGTATACCACTCTTGAACATGATACTTTTTGTCACACTTGTACCTAGGTTTGGAAAATCCTTTGTCTAATAGTTAATCAAACCACATTGAAAGTATTCAGCCGATTTCTAGGTATTAGCTTTAGGTCAATTGTTACCAAACCATCTGCAGTGTCGTTATGTGTTCAAGAGATAGCTCAAATAAATCATTCATTGCAAACATTTTTCTCCATTCGCATTGACCATCCCTGAGTCAGTCCTTGAAAATATTTCTCCAAAACATGATCTAATGGTTTCGTGTCATGGGCTTTCCTATGACGGGTCACTTTGTATTGACGACAACTCATCATCTAGAAAGTTGATCTAGAATCCTATTAGTACCTTGGGACCTGCATGCCCTAATGGCAGGTTTCTCGCCTTCAATGACAAGTTGCATCATTGACCTTCGATCGAATGATTTCGTGAAGTGTTCGACTGCAAATCATTCATTCAAACTTCGTGGATTGTAATGAGTACTTTGACAAACATTATCATTATTGGTGGTTTCTCTCACACTTGTTAACAGTTCACATCATTGACTAGTAATCAAGTCGTTTCTACCATGTTTGACTTCAACATAATCAATCGCATGGATAGAATTGTACTAGTTCGGGAAGCGGAAATCAAGACCCTGGATCTAGTTTCCACCATCCAGGCTACAAGAAGCTTTATTATTCATGATACAGTAGACTTCTTATGACAGATGGTTGTTCCCATACTGTGCCTACTTTTAATGTAATATTAAATCATATATGTACCAAAAAATTTAGTTAGTTTTGATCTGAGTATGGGAATGCCTAACTCAACAATGATATATATATATATATATATATATATATATATATATATATATATATATATATATATATATATATATATATATATAGATATATATATATATATATATATATATATATATATGTTTGCATTGAATGTTTTTACAGGTTTTCGAATGGTGTGTCTGCAATCAAATCCTCGTAATGATAAAGCACTTCACTCTTCAGAACAACCTTAGACATCGCACTTTATGGGGCAATCTATTACAATTTATTTTGTCACCATGAAATTTAAATGTCAATAGAGGTTCATCACTACTTATATTATGCTCCTTTAGAATTCGAAAACCCTAATGTTCCTAAACCAAGTCTTGGAATTGGAGAAAATCTCATTAAAACCTTTAAAAGTCTATCTCCGCACTTTTCCTCGCTCTTTCCAGTGGATCCACAGATACTTTTTCTATAGCCTGTGGAAGCTCCCGCACATTCTGCTTATAAAACTTGCGGACCCTGGTAAACAGTCAAATAAAGGAAAAAGTAAGTTCTAAAAGCTCAGTTGGTAAAATGTTCTCCCAACTAAAAGCTTCTAGAAGTGCAATCAGTTTGAGATCTAGCCCTCCACTAATGGAGCTTATCCCTTGGTCTATGGAGCTCAAATCCCTTCATGAGAGGAATCCATCCCCTTCTTCATGGAACTGAAACTACCTCCATTTCCCTTTAAATTTGAGCTCATGTTTCAGTCTCAAGGGTAGATTTTATACTATAAACATAAATGTTAGTTGTTGAAGAAGTTCCCAAGAGAGAATACTCTCTACGCTAGTTATTTTTGGCATAAGAATGATCGCACACTTATGTCCATAACTCTATGCTGGTTAAAAGAGAGGAAGGTTTGTCAAACTGAAGGAGGAACAATTGTTTAGGACCCCTGGAGGAAATTGTACGATATCAAGGCATCAGGTTGTAAAGTTACTCTTTTCACTTAAGATAATACATATGGATCTCCTTTTCTCATTGAGTTGTTCTTGTGTTTATTTGAATAATTCAATACTTAGACTCCTTGATCAATAAGTTATATTAGCTGTTCTTAATTATTATAGGTTGCAGGTTCTTTTAATCATTTTTTATGTTTTTCATTGCAGGTTATACTTACTGAAGAAGCCTCTTTGGAGCAACTGGATAAAATACTGCATCGAACATTGGATTTCAAGGTAGGGGCATGTCCTCTTTCTTTGTTTCTAATAATTATGAATTGCAAATAATCTAGAGAAAACAATTTACAAATGGATGTTTGTTTCTAGATATTCATATAATACTAGGGAGATCGCTCTTGTCTGCAAGAGGGATTAATCATCATAACAGGATTGATCACCTATGGTGGTTTGCAGGCTCCTGAGTGGTATGGATTCCTTGAGGGATGGTTGTAAGTTTTTGATTTCTAGGCCCCACTTACATAACTAGAACTTGGAGGTCAAGCCATATCATATTAACAATCATGTCATGTTTACCCTAATGAGCTTGTAAAAGGGAGTAAAAGGGGGAGGAGGTTGTTACAGGGTGGTATCAGAGCAAGGTTGCAACATTGGACCTTGGATTAGATATGATTATTATGGATACATTGTAGTGGCTATGGTTACATGTTTATAGTTAGTGTTACATTTTGGCATCATCATGCATGATGTTGAGAATTTGATATCTTAATGTCACTATATATATATATATATATATATATATATATATATATATATATATATATATATATATATATATATAATTCATGCTAACATGGAATTATCTATGTGGATATGATATCCTCCCCTAAGATGAATTGAGGTATGATTTGATTATGTCTCTATTTGGTTTATCTAACATGGTGTTTTTGTAGGAAATAGAAGACAAGAGTTGAAGAGAGGAATGGTGGACTACAACTCATATGACTCCTCTTATAGTCCTAATAAAAATTCAATTGAATGGGACAGGTCAGTTGAGAAAGAAGGAGAATGGTATACTCCTTATATAGTAGATACGCTGAGAAGTTTGAAGGAAGAGATCAGAATTTGCAAGGCATACAATAGCATGTCGATTGAGGCACACGAAAGACATTCCAAGCTATGGAAAAGCAAGAAGAAGTTAATGTAGTGATTCTTTAGAGTATTTTAGAATTGCAGAAACAGGGAAAGTTGAGGATTAGTCATGGAGATGGGTAGGAGGAGAATAATAACGGAGAATATGGTAACAAGTCTCGATCAAGATACAGGTTATAAAAATATAATACAATCATAGGTGGAAGATATTTAGACACACCTAAAAAGAGGGGTAGTGCCCATGGGTTCTATTCTAGTTCCATTTCCAAGAGACATCCAATCCATCACTATCATCATCCCTATAGGAGAAATGAGAAGAAATATTTGTTGGGGGGGTTATAGAAAGCTAAGCCTCCTACATTTGATGGATAAATTAATATATCAAAGGATAAAAAATCATGGTGTTTTGGTATGAAGTATTTCATATTGCATGAGTATTTAGAGAACATGAAAGACAAGATAGCTACCTTCAGTCTTAAAGGGAAAGTAGATAATTGGTGGGAATACATGATGAAATTCAGAAGCATTAGAGAAGAGGAGTTGATTTGGGATGAGTTCAAGAGGCTCTCCAAGAAGAAGTGCCTATCTAGAAGATACTATGATGACAAGGCTATGGAGCTCTACGAGTTTAATATGGGTTCTATGACAGATGATGAGTACACTAACAAATTCCTGGAATTATTGAGGTATGTTCCTTACCTCAAGGAGCAGAAATAAAAGATTCAAAGGTTCACCAGTGTATTACCAGTAACATTCAAAGACCAAATTGTTTGATGAGCCTCAGTCATTGGTGGAAACCATTAGAAAGTTGAAACAATGTTATGAATATTTAATCATAAGTCCAAATCTAAGAAAGATTGGAAAGGGAATGAGAAGGATAAGGGTAAGTGGGTTAACAATAATTGAAGACTTTAGGATGTAAGTGATAAGGACAATGAATTTCCATATAATAAGTTCAATACAATTGACAGAAGACATGGTTGTCATCCTAAAGGAAAAAATATGGGAGATGGCAATAAGGATTTGATGTGTTGGACTTGTGGTAGAGAGAATCATTAGAGTGAGTATCCATTGCATTGGGATGGTAGGCCTCAAATTTATAGTCCTTGGGAGGCACAAAAATTTGGAGATGTTGGTCATACTATTCCTAATATCTATGTAGAAATGAGCAATATGTAGACAAATCAGTAGACATCTATTATCCAGATGGAAGTTAATTTTTGTAATCAATTTGTTTCTATTTTGATTGATCTTAGATATAGCTATATTTATATTAGTCCTGACTTGGTGGATAAGTGTTGCTTGATTAAAGAAGTTCATGCAGGATCTTGGTTGGTGTAGTTGGCTACACGGACCAAGAGAAGAGTTTATCGAGTCAGATATTGGCATTTTAGTTGAATGGTATGCCAACATCAACACATCTAAATTTTCTTCCTTTGAGTACAAATACTATACATTTGGGCATGGAATCACTATTTATTGACATGACTAAAGTGGATTGATATGATAAGGCTATTGAGTTCCTGGATGATGATGGGGAAGAAAGAATCTTCGAGGGAAAGATGAAATCTACATCACTATTAATTGACATGAATAAAGTGGATTGATATGACAAGGCTATTGAATGGCTGAATGATGATGGGGAAAAAATAATCTTCCAGGGAAAGAGGAAAGGCTACATGGTTACAACTATGCAAGAAAAGAACTATCACAATAAGTGGTGTGTATTATTTGCAATGCATATTTCTAGTGATAAAGGGAAGGACATTGAGGATGAGAAAGTCCTGAAGGGGTATCTTATTTTGAAACGGTTTGAAGATGTATTCCCTGTAAAGATCCCATAGTTACTACCTCACATGGATGTGGACCTCTCTATTGAGTTGATGCGAGGAGCAGCACCAACATCTAAAGCACCATATAGGATGAGCACTTCAGAGTTAGTGGAATTGAATTTGTAGCTTAAGGAAAGTATTGACAAGGGATATATAAGGCCAAGTATGTTTCCTTGGGGTGAACTAGTGTTCTTTATAAGGAATAAGGATGATACTATCATATTGTGCATTAATTACAGGAAATTGAAAAAGGTGACAATCAAGAACTGGTATCCATTGTCACGGATTGATGAATTGTTTGATCAATTGAAGGGAGCCGTAGTATTATTCAATATTAATCTAAGATCATGATATCATCAAGTGCACATCAAAGAAGAAATCTACAGGATTTCATTTCATACAAGGTATGGGAATTATGAGTTTGTAGTGGATCCTTTTGGTCTTACTAATGATCCATCCACTTTCATGTGTTGGATGAACAATGTGTTTCATCCTTACTTCCAAAAATTTGTGATAGTGTTTGTTGATGATATACTGGTATATTTGAAGTATAAGGAAGAGAATGCAAAGCACCTAGAAGTAGTGTTGATATTTTTGATAAAGCATCAATTTTATTCCAATCTTAGAAAGTGGAGTTTTCTTCAGTATTAGGTAAATTACTTAAGACATGTTCTTTCTAAGAAAGGAATAAAACTGTATCTAGAAAAGATTAAAGTTATCATGGAGTGGACAACTCCTAGAAATGTGGATGAGGTTAGATCATCATGGGACTATCAGGTTACTACAGGAGGTTCATCGAGAACTTGTCAAGGATTGGCTACCATATTACATCTTTGTATACAAAAGGGAATAAATTTGAATGGACTGAGTGTGCAACTAGTTTTTAGAACCTGAAGAATTTTCTTACAAATCATCTAGTCTTGAAGATTTCAATTACTGATAAGGATTTTGTGGTGTGTACAAATTATTGCAAGGAATGACTTAGTGGAGCCTTGATGCAGGAAGGACAGGTGGTATGCTACAAGTCAAGGAAGTTGAATGAGCATGATAAGAAATGTGTGACCCATGACCTTGAGGTAGCATCTACCATTAATGCATTGAATATGTGTAGACATTATATTCTTGGAAGGAGGTTTATTTTGATGAGTCATCATAGTGGGTTGAGGTACTTGTTTGACCGGCCTAATCTAAATGTCAAGAAATCTAGATGGTTTCCTACCCTCAATGAGTTTGACTTTGATATCAAGTACATCAAGGGTAAGGATAATAGGTGTTAGAGTGAATTCTAATCGCAAGCGTACGAAAAAGATCACTTTAGTTGTGCATAAAAAACAACCCTAACATCAAATGTGGCTATCAATTTCCTTAGATCTGCAGTAGGTGATCAGAATAAATGCTACAAAAATTTAGATCTATGCAGTTAAAGACATTAAACAACAAAAATAAACAAGAGTTTCTCCATACATCCAATAGACAATAAAAGGATTTATAAAGAATTTTTTGTATAATGACACCTAGGAAGGGAACACAGAAAGATGTTAGCAGCCCCCCTCAATGGGATGAGTTCTTATATGTCCTTAGTGCTTCATATCCAAGATCTCTCTCTCTCTTGATGGTGCAAAAAACATAGACAAAATAGAACTCAAAGGGATCTCACAAGAAAAAGTAGAACAAATATGACAATAATGGAGGATCAAAGTCAGACCAAAAGTTTAGATCAAAAGGTGATAAAAAAGGTAGTGAATGAATGGAAAAACCCTTCTATTTATAACAAAATATTGAGTTAGTCTAGATATTGGTGCATAATTAAATATTATTAACCAAATCTAGATCCAAATTACTTGGAATATTTTATTATTTTTGGTGGAGGGAAAAGGAATTTAGAATTGGTTAAATCCCTTTATTTAGAAATAATAAATAAATTATTTATTTATTTCCTATTTCAAGGATGAGGTTAAGGAATAATTAAATAAATAATGATTTATTTAATTATTCAAAAATTATTTAATCAAATTCAATAATGAATATTATTAAATAATGATTTAAATAATTATTCCTAGAGAATAATAAGATAAATAATAATTTATCTAATTAATTCTCATGTTTTGGGTTAAATATGACCAGGAATATTAATTAAACAGTGATTTAGTTAATTATCCCTAGAGGAAAATCAAACAAATAAGGATTTATTTAATTATTCCTCATTGGGTTTCATGTTTAGACCAAAAATAATTTAATAAACTATGGGTTATTAAATTATTTCTCATAGTGAAAGAAATTTTAGTATGGTAAAATTGGTCTTACGTGGTTTACTTTAGTCCATCTAATAGTAACAAGTTAGATGACCAAAAATTGGTGTAGCAATAGCGTTGAGGATGCTCTCAATGGGAGAGTGCATGTGAATCACCTTCTAGCTATGAGTTCATATGGTACATATTTGCAGGAGTGGATCTTTCATGCAGGGCAACATGATGACAGGTATAAATAGTTGAAGCAGAGATTGTAGCAGCGAGGTGAAGGTGATAGGGATGAGGATTATCACCTCATGGAAAATGGCTTGGTCATATTTAGGAATAATATCTATGTACAATATATCAGTGAGTTGAATAATATTACCTTGAGGGAGCTTCTTTCATGTCAAGACATATTCAGGTCACCAGAGATACTAGAAGACTTTGACAGTTTTGAAGAAGTTATACTATTGGACGAACTTGAAAATGGAAGTGGCTAAGTTTTTTCTATATGTTTAGACTTTCATTAGGTGAAATTTGAGTGTAAACACCCAACCAGTTTATTACAGCCTATTACAATTCCAAAATGGAAATGGGAGGTCATTCCTATGGACTTCATTATGGGTTTTCCAAGGAAATTGAGACAACATGATTCCATAGGGTTTGTGGTTTATAGCTTGAGCAAGGTAGCTCACTTAATTGCAGAGAAGTATATTGATTCACCTAGTGAGGTAGCTCATCGAGTAGATAGTGAGATTGCATGGTGTTACGAAGAATATCATATCAGACAAAGATGTCAAGTTAAATTCCATGTTTTTGAAGGAGTTTTTTTGTAGGTTTGGGGGACAGAGTTAGCCTTTAGTACAACTTATCATCCGCAAACATATGGATGAACAAATATGGTTAACAAGATTATGTAGGACATGTTGATGATGTATGTACTACTTCAATAGAGGAAGTGGGAGGAATATCTTCCACTTGTAGAGATTGCATATCATAGTAGGTATCAGGAATCCTTGAGGATGGATCCATTTGAAGCTCTTCATGGAGGTATTTGTAATACTACTATTAGCTGGAGTGATCTAGTGAAAAGGATATTGATTAGACCAAATATGTTGGCTAACATAGAGAAAGAGATGCAAGTTATTAAGAGGAACTTGAAGACAACACATGATAGGTAGAAGACTAATGAGATTAGCATAAAGTGTTCAAGGAGTTTTACATTGGGGAGCATGTGTAATTTCACATCAATCCAAAGAGGATTTCCTTGAGGATTGGACCATATATCAATACTAAACCTTAATATTGCAGTCCTTTTGAGATCCTTGAAAGGATTGGACCAGTGGCCTACAAACTTTCACTGGCACCAATAGTGAAATTCCATGATGTTTTCCATGTTTCATTTCTTAATAGATACATCTAGGATGTTTATCATGTTATTGATTGGTTTGTATTGTAGGTGGAACCAAAGGGAAAGTTCCAGCCAGATCCACAATACATTATGCAATGGAAACAACTCATGATATGGAACGGACAAATAGAGCAAGTTAAAGTGCATTGGTATCACTTTGGGCCTAATGAAGCTACATGGGAGATAGTTGATGCAATGTAGGCCTTGTATCCTTCCTTATTTGTTGGTTGAGAAAATTTGTTTTGTATATGTGTTTTGGTTTGTACTTATATATGCATGTGTGTATTGTAAATATTGCAATGAAGCATGTTATAAATATCTAATAGGTTGTATGATGTAAATATTGCAACGAGTTGTGTTATAAAGCTCCAATAAGCAGTATGATGGTCATGATTTTTCAAGATTTTTTCATGTTTTAAATGATAAATGTTGTGTTTATAAATATCCATGGGAACTATGTTTTGTTGGTTATAAGGGTCATAGAACATGGAGGATGGTATTCCCCCAAGGGGGGGGGGGGGGGGGTGTAACAACCCCTACCTTATTTTCCATATAAATAAAATAAAACAAAGTTCATGGGGCACATATTCCAAGTCAAATGGTGGGAAACATTACAGTGGGCATCACTTGTTATTTTTTAATGGCTATGGAAACATGTAAACACATTGGTAAAGGAAACGAGGCAATAATTGACATTTAATTATGAGAGAAAAGGAAAATAGGAGAAAAGGAGGGTGAAGAGACACAAATATGCATGCTAGGGAAATTATAAGAAAATGAATAAAATAAATACGTCAATGATAAAAAGGCATCAGAGAAATAGTTGATGCATTTTGTCAATTTTATCATTTTTCAGTTCATTTTTGCAGTCTCTTTTCATTCTCTCTCTCTCTCTCATACTCTTGCACACTTAGAACATTCTTAGATCCTTTTTGGAGAACTCTAGAATTCATATAGATTTATATAAGGAAAGAAAAGGACAAGAAAAGGTGAGCAAGGAATCATAAGAAGATTTTTGGATCAGCATATACAATAGGGATACCTTGCAGATAACAGGTTGCATGTGTTATTTCCTTGCTACTTTATCGATGCATGATGCATGCATATGATTTATTGGTTATCTGTTGTCATTGGTATGGATATTTTCCTGGATTGACAAAGGTTTCAGGATTTCCTTTCCATTTCCTAGATAGCCACGATGTAGTAGGTACCCCTTTTGGATATTTTGATTGGTTCTCTGACTCCCTATAGATGTGGTTTGGAACAAATTCTCTAGATCCCTGAAACATCGTTGGCTAACTAGAGGCTGTGGGTTGAATTACTAGTCCATGTAGCCTATGGGTTGGGAAAAATTCTCTAGACCCCTCAGATAGCTCGGGTTACTTAGAGGCTATGCATTGAGTTACTAGTTCTTGAAGCCTAGAACAACTTGGGTAGAGACCGATCTGGTTTTTAGTGATTTCCGGACTGTATAGGTGAAATCACTATGTTTGTGGGTTGAGGTGGTTTGGCCTTTTGAATCCCTTGATGGTTTTTCTTTGGTTTAACACTTATTATCCCACATTCATGCTTGTAATATGGCATGGGGGTGATTTGCTGAAAGAGAGATTTTGGTTCCACCAATCTATGGTCGGGTGGTATGTGGAAGTACCTAACTTCGTTGGTGTTTTCATATGTCATTATGAGTTATTTTCCATTGAAATTTTGTGATCGCTTATACTATAGTGATCTTATGGTTGAATTGTCGTGGTTTTTATTCTAGTTATTTTTTGGTTATATAACTAGTTATATGATGTGGTCTATTTACGGATATTATTCATGATTCATAGGTGATTGAATGGTTGATGAATGAATGTAATAACAAGTCTTATTTCATCTAAATAGAGAGGTCATAAGGCCTACTTGGTGATTCTCAACTGAAGATTATCAATTTATGATTATATGTGCATTCATGAAATGTAAGTTATATGTCTACTTTATGTTTGATGAAACTTCTATCATGTACTAGGAATGTACTAGTTAATATATTGATCAAGTTTTATTTTTTTATCATTCTTATCATCATTATTATATTTCTATAAATCTATAGGCAGTTTTGGACAGTGGTTTGGAGGATAGTGTGGAAAGTGGCACTGATCTCATGACTGCTAGCACACAACTGAGGGATATGGGTCATAACCGCATGGAAGTAGGCTTATGGGTTCAGTTATAGCCTCATAACTACAAGCACTATGTGTTAATGTTGTGGTTTTGGATTTAATTCAATGAAAATAGGTTCCGGCTTAGGGATTGATCACCTAGGGTGGCTTGCAAGCTCGTGAGTGGTCTATAGTCCCTAAAGGATGGCTATAAGTTGTCAATTTGTTGGCACCAATTCCATAACTAGAACTTTGAGGTTGGTTCATATCATAGTGACACACATATCATGTTTACCCTTGACATCCTGTAAAAGGGGTATATGTGGGAGGAGGTGTTTAAAAAATAAAATATAATGTAAAATTAATAATTATTTCGAGAATGAAAACTTTTGTGATTCATAATGTTTTTTCAAGAGAATTATTATGGTAAATCACATTCCAATTTTTTGGTTTGTTGTGTTTGAAACCACTAAGTATGGTTCATCATGAGGACTTAGATGATAACCACACTTAGTGGTTTGAAACAAATCTACCTGAAAATTTGGAATGTGATTTACTAAAACAATTCTCTTGAAAAAAATATTTATAATATAATTATTTTATATTTAATAATAAAACCATCCTAGATCCATCTTAACACTAGATATACCAAGCCCAAGGCGGATCAAATCTTTAGATATGCCAACCTCTTTTAGAGTAAAAGGATATTTGATCCCTATCAACTCTTAGTAAATCTGGAGTTAGGATAAATATAGTCTATTTAGAATCATATATAATTATATAATTTTAAAGATATAACTATTTTACTTTTTAACTAACCTTACCTTCATTCATCAACAAAACTAGATATAAGACATATACCATAAAAATTATAAAAAATAATTTGATTATGACAAGACATTATAACTAAGTCTTAATGATTGACCTCATAATTTTCAAAATAATAGCACATAAGAAAGGAATATTATGTACATAACTATTTGAATAAAATTGTTTCAGTTAATAATTTTCATTGTATTACCAGCATACACACTAAAAAAATACTATATAAAATTTATAAAATATTTTGAAATATGAAATATTTTAAATACATACCACGTTTTTATTAAATATTAATAATATTAAATTAGCATAATATATAAGTTAAATGGTTTTTAAATGCATAGTATCAATCCTTGATAAGTATCAAAACACTTATTTTATGATAAATCTCACATTGCTCAAATATATATATATATATATATATATATATATATATATATTAAAAAATAATAATAATAGAGTTCATCCCTAGCTTACCATGGGAATTCTTAATATGTAACTAGGTTTGTTTACAATACCGTGGGTGAATGTTATCACTTATCAATATCACATGCCAACTATGATGCATGTTGATATGACTTTTATTTTGATCAATTAAATTTGAAATAAATTAATTAAAATAACATAAGTAACTTGGAGATAAATATTAACCCTTGATATATGAATACTACTATGAATATTCCAACATATTCCATGGAGGCTAAATCTCTACCATTCACCTAATAATTATTGATAATTAAATTAAAACTGCAATTGCACCAAATGTTGCAAAATAAACTACTTAAGGATTAAATTTGAGAATAATATAATTGGCAACTAATCCAATGAAGATCATGTGTAACTAATCCAATGATTTAGACTTGATGATAATTCAATGTCATTGTTTTAAATTCAAACAAAATATTATTTATAAGTATAATTCAACTACTACATGAAAAAAAATGTTCAATAGAAATAAAATAGTTCAATGTTAGGTAATGAAAAATATGAATAACAAAAATGTAATCACTGCATTATAGTTTAGAATCTCCATGTATTTTATTCAAATTTCTTATAATAATGTTCTTGTTTTTTAGTAATAAAAGTCACTAATGTTTCCATATTTCTTGTTTTCATTTAAAATCATCTAAAAATGGAACTTACAATTATAGACCATTCAAACCAACATTTTAACAACACATTGTATTAAACATCATAGCCTCCCTCTTTGACTTGTCACAACTAAGAAGTGATAATGGAATATTAAATATATCAAAAAAAATCTATATCAAGTAGTCAATTCCCTTAACCAAACACATTATACTACAATAAATACTAAAAATATAAGGAAGTTTCAATCCATAAAAAAAATATCAATCAATGAAACTTCAAAAATGAAGTGGTGTATAAATGGGCAACCAACTAGATTAACCTTTAACCTTGGAAACCCATGACGCAATAAAAATATTTAGAAATATGACCAACAATTTAAAATAAAAATAAGTACTAAATATCATGATGTGAAAAAAATAATAAAATATTTCTACATAGTCAACCAACAATAATACTATCTACATCCAAAAATAATATACTAAAATTGTAATTTTTTTAGAGATTAATGATGAACATTATTTAAAATTAAGACACATATGTATAATTTGTTGTTGGGACAAAATGAATTGGTATTTTCAAAGATAAAGATCTCTCGTCCTTCATTTCGTCTTTATCATTTTAGATAATCAATTTTTTTTTTTTTTTAATTGGGTATAGGAAAAAAAAATTGATGTTTACGTGGTGAGGTTGTGGCCTCCAGGCTTGCAACGTCAGGTGTTCTAGTGTCCAAAATAAAATGGGCAAATGATGACCGTGTTATTTGAAATGGGGCCTATATTTTCCATAAGAACTATTGACGGAGCACAAACCAGAGGAAAGCATAGTTCAACCCTTTAGCACTTCGAGAAGCAACCCCAACACTGGGAGAGGATTCCCTCTTTCCTAAACAGGAAATTGAACCATATATTCAAATAATTGAATAAGAGTATGTGGAAATCACTTGGGAAGTTGACAATGTTCTGGTGCTAGAAAATCACTTTGTATAGCATGTGATAAGGCCTTCAACCCACCCTATAATAATACTCGTAATCTTTTGCAAATAGTATGAGTGGTGTTAGCTAAAATGTTGAGAAATTTTTGTGGTATTATTTCCATTACTAAGTAGTGTTGTTCTTGACAATTAATCTCAAGGGTTGACCTCTTACTGCCCATCCTAGAAATATGCAAATAGATCTCTCATGGTTTATTACTGCAAAAATTGTATTTATACTCAAAACAAAGCCCTTTAATAATCTTTATCTTACAAAACCTCTCGACAGACAAGAAAGTTCAAGAATACAATAAAATAACTCCTATCCTAACTATGTTCATCACAAAAAACCGAACGATATCTCAAATATGGACACACACAACCTTTTAAAAATAAAAAATACATCTAGAAATAGTCTCTCACCTCCAAACCCCCGTCACCTTCAAGCTTTGCTTGTTTTCCCTTAGTTTTGGCCACTGGTTTTAGTTGGTGTTGTTGTTGGCATTGCACTTCCGCTTGAAATTAGGAGTCACCTAGTCTACACCTTCATTCAACATCGATTAGGTGCGGTGATGAAGAGAATGAAGCTCGTCTATTACCTCACTTATGATTGTTGAACAAGCATGGATGAATACCTTCAAGAGAAACCCTCTTCTACTAAACCGAGAGGGGAATAAGCCTGTTAAGCCATCAAGAAATTGTTAAGAAGCATTTTTCTATTACATTTTGAAGTTTCCCGTAAGGCATCGTAACTATTAGTTTTCTGTTAACTATTAACTATTAATATGACCGCCTCAAAATCTTGAATCATCTAACATTTTATTCGATGGTGCAAACTGATATGGAGTGGCTCGAGGAATTTTTTTCAAAGGGGAATTCCTTACCGTATAAAATTATTAAATTTACACCTCGTGTGATCATGATAGAAACTAACATTGGCGATGCTTATACAAACTTGGTACCTTGATATTGGCTTATCATAGTTTTCGCTCTAATACTCTGTTCAGTTTCGTACCTAGAATCCAACAATTAGTTCATAGAAAATCATTATTGATCTTCGAAATAAAAGAACCACTATGTTCTTAACACAATTTTTTAATGGAGTAAAAAATATTAAGCAATCTCAATCACATGTGACAAATAAATAAAAAAATCCCAATTAATATTCCTTCATTAACTTAATAATATTAATCTACTTGGACCCTTGTCTTAGGATAATGGCCCAACTAAGAAAAATACATTATAAAACATACATTGGATTTGATCCAACTAATCAAATCGTGGATTTGTACTTTATTTTCTTAGTTGATTTTGATCTCCTATATTGTATCGTTGCACATTTCTCAAATCAGACACACTCGAGTATCTTAGTCTTCATTTGAGAAAATCCATCTCTCAATGGCTTGTGTCATTGCATGGTTTGTCTTTCTCTTTTCCTTTCTTTTCAAATTTTTGTTAAGATAAATCCCTAACCCTAATCTTCAAAATATTTCACTTGAGAGTAATAATTGAGATAAAAGCATAATCACTAAAGTAAATACTTTATTTTTCTTAAGTTTTTGTAGCATAATATGAAACATAATTAATTAGATGTTTTTCCTAAGTTATACTTAGGCTAGGTTACAATAACAAATTACTCAATACCTGAACAAGCGTCCTAAGGACACTTTAGGCAACTTCTACACAACTAGATACTTAATCATGTACAAAAGAACCTTCTCTAGCTACAACATAACAACCTCAACATTTACCATTAAGTTTCTCTTTATTGGATTATTTACTTTGTCCAATTTCTCTTTTGTTCAGTGATTTGTGCATGCACACTTAGTTGTGAGTTTTCATATCAATATGGTGCATGTGATTCATTAATTTAATCCTATTTGAAAAATATAAGGAAATAAGGAAATCCTGTAATTTAGATGGTAAAAACTTGTGGTTTGGGTCTTCATATTTGTTATTCATTAACTTGGATATTCATTTATTTGATTAGTTGGCTACATCACTTGGTTGTTTTTTTTATTTCCTAGTTTTAGGCTTGTTAATCTTCATTCCCACTTTCAACATAGGCTCTTGAGTGAGGAGGCAACCTTCTTCTTCATTAAGGGAATATAGGTTAATCATGCTTTCACATAATTGATAAATCTATAAATTATCTATGTAGCTTGCTTACTCATTTCAATGTGTTGGGTATATATTATCCCTACTTATTGTTTTAGTGGGAATATCACCATTTCAAAGTATTTTATTAAGAAATATTTTTTCTTTGTGAGAGGTAACTATTATAAATTGATTAGAGCATAGTAGGTCAATCCACACCTAATCATTTATTTTATATACCTAATAAATTATGTACTTAATAAATTAACCATAAATCGATATTAACTCTCCATCTAGAAAGAGTCGAGGAATCAAAATTTGAATCAACATTTTCAAGATGAAAAATTCTATTTTAGTGCAAAACTTGAGGTTTGCACCTCAAGTGATTTGATTTCACTCTGTTCTTGGTCACTTCTTGGTACATCTCTAGTTAAGATGGATTATGGAGTTAAGATGGATTCTAGAGTTAAAATGGATCTATCCTCGTTTTAAAATACATGTTAATAAAAAAAATTCTTATAAATTATAATGAAATATTTTTTGTTAGTAATATATTTTTGTGTTAAATGTTATATGTCAATTGAACATGGAATGAATTAGAACGTAATATAGTATCAATAATATTGATTTTACATGTAATTTTTTAACTACATAACAAAAAGTACAAGAATTACATATTTCCAAATCATTTTGTTTACTTCCAACTACTTTATCTTTGTATAAATTTTGATTTAAAATGAAGGTGGAAATTGAAGTATTTTATTTATGGTAGACATTGATATTTTTTGTTATTAGTATTTTTATTTATTTATTAATATAAGAATTATTGTATTCTCTTTAAATGTAATGTTACACGATAACATCTCTCTCATAAGAATATATGGGGACAAAGACTCTAATAACAAATTTATTAGCTATTCCATTTTTTTTCTTATGACAATAAATTTAATAGTTGTATATTAATTTTACCAGAATGACATAAAGTGGATTAGATTGCACTTGCTTTTATTTGAAAAATTACACTATCCTGTAATAAACTATTATAGAAAGAAAAAAAAGAATCAATTTAATTTATGTTTATATTTTTTAAAAATCAATTCATATTTGAGTTCTATATATTTTAATAATAATTAAAATAATTAATTTTTTTAATATTTTCTATTTAATTATATATAATATATAATAATGCAAATTTTAATTATATATATATATATATATATATATATATATATATATATATATATATATGAAATAATTATGGGTCTAATTACAAAAGGTGCGTATCTCCATATAACTTATCTTCTCGGAGTCTCTGTTAACTTCTCATTTTCGGGTTCAGTCGCGTGTTGAGTCGGGTGGCATATCAGACCGTAGGCCTATTGTGCTAACTCTGGTCTCTCTCGAATCAAAGCCTCTGACTGCATTAAAATTCAATCTAGCATGGTTGTTGGAAGAGGATTATAAAGCACTGGTGGTCTCGTACTGGACACATTTGGCTCCTTCTCATTCACAATCATACATGCAAATGTGGGTTGAAAATATTTCAAAAATAAAGAAGGTTACTAAAACATGTGCAAGGAATTTTCATGCAAATCAACAGCTTCTTTTAAAATCCACTGAAGATGAGATAAGTGAAATTTTTAAACAGAACACCACTGGTATTCTGTCAGTATTTGAAGTGGAATCTTTAAAGAACCTAGAATTAAAATGACATAATATGCTACAACAGGAAGAAAAATTATGGCGATTAAAGAGTCGTGCGACCTGGATTAAAGAAGGGGACAATAATACTAAATTATTCCATCGTTTTGAAGCACATAGAAGAAACCAAAATTCCATTTTCGAAATCAAGAATGAGAATGGGGAATTGGTGCACTCCTTCAATGAAAAATCCATAGCAAGGGTTAATCATTTCAAAAGAGTATTCTCTTCTCCTGAGGGATGCCTTATCCAAGAAATCCTACAGGTTTTACAATTTTTCCCACGTATGATCATGGATGATATGAATATGGCCCTTAATAAAGAAGTGGATGAAGTGGAACTTGAAAAAAATCTTAAAGAGTTTCCAGAAAGGAAAAAGCCCCAGCCCTGATGGATTAACGATTGAATTTTTTCTGGGTTTTTATGATCCATTGAAGAATTATTTATTATTAGTGATCAAGGAATCACAACAATCCATAAAGGTGCTAGGCTCTATAAACTTTACCTTCATTTCACTGATTCCTAAAAATTCCACGCCAAAGGATTTTGACGACTTTAGCCCTATATCTTGTTGCAATCTGGTCAATAAGTTAATCTCCAAAATCATTGCTCAATGATTAAAACCGATCTTAAGCAGCATCATTTCGGAAGAAAAATTCTGTTTTTTAGACACGAGACAAATCCATGATGCAGTATCGTTGGCTCAAGAAGCCCTTGATTCTGTAAACCTAGATAAAAAGCCTTCCTTTTCCCTCAATTTGGACTTATCAAAGGTATATGAAAGGGTAAATTGGACTTTTCTCAGTCTATTACTCATTCATATTGGCATGGCAATGGAAGTTGTTGAGTGGATTATGGGATGTATACAATCAGCCTCTTTTGTTGTCTTGATCAACATATCACCCTCAACCTTTTTTCACTCCTCTCGAGGGCTCCGTTCAAGGTAACCTATTTCTCCCTTTTTTGTTTTTTCTTATAGTTGAAGCCCTAAGACAGTTATATAAATATGCCAAGTCATCAGGAAATATTAAAGGAATTCTCATTGCAGGTACCAAATCTCTTTCCCATATCCTCTTTGTAGATGGAATTTTACTCTTTGGTTATGCCTCCAGTGAAAATGCCAGATTTTTGCATAACATTCTGAGCCTTTTTCAAAAATCTAATGGGATGCAGATAAATGAAGAGAAGTTTGTGTTGGCTCAAAAAAACATATCATATCAAACTCTTTCCCAAATAATTAGCTTTCTCCCCTTTCCCACTTGTGAATGGGATTTTGGTTTTAAATACTTGGGTTTCATTTTAAAACCAAACTCTTATTGTTTCAAGGAATAGTTATGGCTCTACCATAAAGTTGAAAAATGAATCTCACATTGGAAAAATCATTTTCTTTCTTAGGGAGGCCGTTTGGTTCTTCTTAAATCTGTTCTTCAAATTGTTCCTGTGTATTGGGCCACCTTCACATCTATCCCTAAAGGTATCCTTCACAAAATTTGGAAGAAGTGTTTTTCTTTCCTATGGACTACCAGCAAAAGAGCTGAAGGTATACCCCTGGTTAAATGGTCGGTGTTGGCTCGTCCAAAATATTTAGGTGGCTCAGGCATAAAAGACCTCCCATATTTCTATCTTTCCCTCGCTGCTAAATATTTATGAGATTATCTGAATGCCCTAATTATCTATGGAGTAGAGTCTTACGTGCGAAATATTTTCCGGGGCAATCTATTATTTCTTGGTTTTGAAACCCAAACAAGTCCCACAAAAATTCTTCCATTGGTTGGAAGGCTTTGGTATTGGCCTTCCCTTACATTGGAAAATGGTTAGCATGGAATATCGGAAATGGAAAATTAGTTAAAATCGGTATGGATCCTTGGGTAGGGTCGAGAGATAATTTCCTTCTATCTAGTTGTTCAGTGGTCTGCTTATGTTTCTTTGCTTGTAAACAATTTTATTTACACAGAGTCTGATGTTGAGGATTCACTGGTGTGGACTAAGAACAGTGTGAATGGCGTGTACATAGTGAAATTGGGTTACAAAGTTGCGATGGAAGCATTGTCCAGTGAGGATCCTCTGTCTTGGATTACTCCCCTGTGGAAATCCCATGGCCCGTTAAAAGCTAAATTGGTATTGTGGCTTTCACTAAAAAAAATGGCTCTTAACCTGTGACAACCTTCAGCAGAGGGGTTGGGAAGGGCCGAGTTGTTGCTCCCTGTGTAGTAATGCATCAGAATCTATTTCTCATATTTTCTCCTCTTGTGCTTATGCATAGTCCAATTGGAATCACTCTTCTTCTTCAATTTTTTCTTCTCATATGCCATGGACAGATTCCTTCGAATCTAGGATGAAGCAGTGGTGTAATGAGCTTGGGGTAAATTCCTTTTTTTCATTTCCAGCATTATTCACATATGGAATTTGGTGGGCTCGAAATATGGCTATATTCAATGAAAAATATATTCATGAAGAGTTTACAGCAACTTTAATTATTCAGTGGGCAACCAACTATCATTGCACGCCCAAGCCTCCCATTTGTCATGTCGTACCTCCAGTTATTGATCAAAGCTTTTCATGGGCCTTTTTTTATGGTGCATACCAAGGTTCTCCTTCATTGACAGGTGCAGGATATTTTCTTCATGTCTCCATGGATTCAAAATTCCATATCTCTTTTGCATCGGACCATGGCTCAAAAAACAAGGTTGAGCTTGCATCTCTGTGGGTTGTCTTGCATGTGGCTCAGTTAAAATTAGTTACTTCTCTTCAATGATTTGGAGATTCAAAATTGGTAATAGATTGGGCTCTTCAAAAATCTCAAATCCACTCTCCTCACTTGCAAGCCATCCTTCGAAGCATTCATCACCTCAAACAATCATTTATTTTTCTCTCTTTCAAGCATGTGTACTGGGAATTAAATTCAGAATTTGATGGTCTGTCAAAAGAAGCTCTCACTCTTCCTCCGGGCACTCTTAAAATTGTAGATCTTTCTTCCAACTCGGAAGAGACTCTCCTAGTTTAAAAATTAGAAGTCAAGGAGGATTTCTTTTTGTAGCCATTTTGTATAATCTGATTGACTCGAGATCAGAGCGATATTTTATTATAAATCGAAGGACTGCTAGTACAGAATTATAAAACATCTCGGTGAAAGATATTTTAAGATTGTATTATGTTTTCAGAACAACATCTCTAATAGATCATTTTTCTGCATTGAACATTTTGAAATACTATTATAAAAAGAGTCCATACAACTCATGGAGCATTTGTAATAACCCCTTCTAAGGGGTCGGCCTATTATTTCTTTTACGAAATAAAGATTTTTTTCCAAGGAAAAAAAATATAACTTATCTTCAACCCTTTTTTTTCATAAAATTCAAATTTAAAATTTAATAAATTTAAATAAATTAATTAAATTATATTTGATAAATAAACACATATATATTTATTGTGCATTGGGTTTCCAAAATATGACAAAAATTATATATATGATTACAGGTTCAAAACTAGAGGGGTAGAGTATGTATGCCCTGTAGACTTAGCATTCTCTAATTTAGATCGAGTTTCCAAATTATGACCCAAATTTTAGAGGTGGACTTGATATTGACCACAACAACTCATATTTACTTGATATTGACCACAAAAGCTCATATTTACTTGCACAGGAGACTTGATATTGACCACAAAAACTCATATTTACTTGCATAGAAACACATTCGTCCTTTTCTTTCAATCTTAAGAGAGTTACTAATTTAATAGTGTCACAAAAATTGTCTAGAAACATTTGTATGCCAAATCATTTCTTAGAAATCATTCAAATTCATTAAGACAATTAGGAAAGCGCAAGTACCCAATAACCATTAATATAAGAAGCCCAAAACCTATTCACCCAAATACATTAAAGTAGTGGAGACAACTAACCACTACCCTCAGGTATAAGAATCTTGAGAAAGACAATCAACTGTAAGACAATGCTAAATTCCTTGAAGAAATGATTAACATTTCTCCTGAATTTCATTCACAAAATTGTTTACAAAATCAATGATGGATGAAAATTCATTAAAATTGGTTTACAACTTTCTCACAAACTTCCAGGTTGAACTATCCTACATATACATACAAATAAATGTAAAGCCATGTAACGCCAACTAACCATTACCCTCTGGTATAAGAAGCTCGAGAAATACAAGCAATTGTAATACAATGCTAAATTCCTTGAACAAATGATTAACATTTATCCTAAATTTCATTCACAAAATTGTTTACAAAATCAATTATGGATGAAAATTCATTGAAATTGGTTTACAACTTTCTCACAAACTTCCATGTTGAACTATCCTACATATACATACAAATAAAAGCAAAGCCCTGTAACTCAAACTAACCATTACCCTCTGGTATAAGAAGCTTGAGAAAGACAAGAGATTGTAAGACAATGCTAAATTCCTTGAACAAATTATTAACATTGCTCCTAAATTTCATTCACAAAATTGTTTACAAAATCAATAATGAATGAAAATTCATTAAAATTATTTTACAACTTTCTCACAAACTTCCATGTTGAACTATCCTACACATACATACAAATAAATGTAAAGCCCTGTAACTCTTACCAATCAAATATACAGATATATGTTCATCAAATTAAACTAGAGGAAGTAGCTCTCATAAAATAAAATAAAAATATTTACAAGAAAACATACCTCTCATAAAAAATATATTGACAAAAAAAAGTGTTCGTTATATGCCTGTGTAATGTTTCAAATCTAGAACTTTCTGCTCTATTGGGAATATCTTAAGATATTCCAATTCCTTCTTCACTGAGACACCACAAGTCCATTCCAGAGATTGATTGTAGGGGAATTTATAGGATATGTCTCCTTCCAAATAAGGGAGATATCTTGAGGCTAGTTGGCCCTTCATAGACTCTGTCTATGGATATGCAATATTCCACCTCGGGAATTTCTGCTACATGGTCCTTGGGGACGTTGTATAAGGAAGCTGCTGTAAAAATAAGACAAACCACTACTAGGATTCCTTAGAACACACAAAATATAGCTCTTATGCAGAAAATGAGCTCAAAGAAATAACTCCATATGGGTTATTCAGATCTCCCCAATCTAGGTCTCTAAAACAATGCTCAATGAGAGAGCATACAACAATACATGAACATTAACATTAACTTTGCAAATATGAAATACACCATAAGAGGAAAAATGCTATAGACATCATTATATTATCATATCAACAATAATATACAAAAATATCATGAGGAATGAATCCCTTAAGCCATGGGAATCAATCTCCAATGATTAAACCCTGAAATACACAAGTTGTTGCAACTACACAAAATGTCCGAGAACCATGCCTGCGTAGTATCTATGAGAGAAGCAGCTACTGAATATGCATAAAATTTACATGTGGCTTAAGGAATACAAAAGAATTCCCAATAACAAAGAAATGGGCTGAAATACAGGATTCCTAGCCAATCTAGAAGAGATTGCTAGAAATGCCAGAGAATACAAAATGTGACAATTAAGTTGTCATTGCAACTAAACTGAAATATGAATGAGGCCATGGCAGATCTGAAATGTGATTTCCCTCCTCGGGTAATGTCTCTAAGCACAAAGGGCTGATCCCTTTGTCTCAAAAACACACTCCTGATGAGCCCAATGAACCCCTCTCTCACTGCCTCCATAAAATAACGTAGTTTCCTCCATGGACTGCACAGTGGGAGATAATGGAATGTTGTCCAAGTGCCAAAGATCTGATATGAATCTCAAGAGTCCTCCTTGCAGCTCCTCCAATGAATAGATCACTCCTCCACTGAAGAAAACCAATCAAGAGAGACTCCATGAGTTCCTCTCTTGCTGCACCCAACAGCACAACGTCCTCTCTATTGTAGAGCTAACGCTGTAGGTGATGAATGTAGTTGTGGCCAATGCCGGATTGAGAAAAATGCAGCTCAATCCTCATCCTTCCTTGAGGAAGAGGTAGGGATTCCCGACCGGGAACACCCTAGTGCCCGAGGGCACCACCACCCTGCTAAAAAACCTGGGGATGCAAGCCTCTGCAGACCCTATTCGACATTCTATCTACAAAAATGATTCAAATGGGCTTCCATCTCCTCCATATAAATAAAGGGAACTCTTCTCCACCATGGTCCCACCAATTAGGGTTTCCACCCTCATGTGAGTGTCTTCCCTCCAAAACTGCGCAGTTTCTCTAGGAAGCCTCTCCTCCTTGGGCAATGCTATTGACTTTAGTCAAAGGTGACTAAATCAAGTGATCTAGGTTCCATTCACACCCTTAGGTGTTTATTTCAACTGCTTATTTGTCCTCCTTTCACACAAGGAGTGTTATTTCTTCATTAAAAGAGGGTTAAGGTGTCTCCTTACACATTTTATTAAACAAAAATAAAATATCCAACTATAATGTTCCATTTTAGCTTGAGGCTAAAAATTGGGAACATTACAGTCCTCCCCTCCCACATGTTGCTTTCCCTCAAGCAACTTCATAGAGAGAACAAAATTCCTCCTCCTTCTTCTCTTGTGGCCTCATCAAAACGCTCTACCATTGCTCAAAAGATGCTGCAATAAACCTGTCCTCCAATGCTCTCTCCCAAGTATGCAAGCTGAAAATGATGCTCCTCATGGAAAGATACAAGGTGTAGTGGAATCCTTCTTGCTATGATATGGCCTCTTTAAGGTAGGAGTGATGATATGCATGGGAAAATTCTGCTCCCAATGATGATCCTCTCATCCATGCTATCATCCAAATGGAAATCTCACCCCTGATTTCTGCAATATGTTAGGGGCTGAATGGAGAGCTGTTTTGATTTCCCATGATGGCCCTCTCTCCCTTTGTGGTGTGCATGGGGCTTCCTTTTTCCTTGGGTTGAAATGGTATGGCGTCCAAGAATGGCCCAAGCCACCCTATCAAGAAAATCAGCCATGAAACGCCTCCTCAAATTCTCCAATTGGTCCCTTCCACAAGAAGAGCAAGTAGCAATGTGGCATTCATGGTATGCCCATGGTGTTTCCTGCAAAATGAAGCATGTATAATAGGGAGAATCATGCTCCGAATGGGTTTTACATCCAATACTCTCCAAATAATGCTCCTCAGGAGTGTAAAAACATCAGAAATACAAGGAGCAATAGACAATAAAATCAAGTTGTCAAATGACAACCGGAGAGTGGTTCAAAGTTCCACTCATGGAACCTGCACAGTGTCTCTTGGCCTACCTCAAAATCACAAATAACAAGTGCTTTACTAGCCACTTTTTTTCTGCCACAAACTCCCCACAAGATGGAATCATAAAAATACAAATTGGTGCCAATGGTGCACACCAAGAAGCAAGTGGATTCCCCACAAACCATCATGAAAATAGCCACTCCCATTGCTGCAATGGGCCACAAGTACATCATAATAAGGAGCATAAGGAGATGTGATCATCCTTAGCCCATCAAGCTACCCATAAGAAGTAAAGAAAGGAAAATAAAAATGAAGATCTATACCTCCTTTACCATGTACTCTGGTCCTTGAGTTGAAATGGCTCATCTGAATGTTCTCCCTCCCCTCCAATAAGTAAGGGAATGGTTGTGCCAACCTCTCCAAAATCATCCTAGCTATGCATCTATCCATATGTTGATGTGGATCATATTGAATTCCCTCCCAAGTGAACTCTTCTAGCAAAGAAAAGTATGCATCCAAATGCACAGCTAGGAAGTCCTCATGTGCTGCATGCAATAATTTCTCCTTGAGACTAGAAACTCTAGTCAAGAAGATCCTGCCATAACAATAGATGACCATATCATCAACCATGTATCTGTCATCTCCCTCCTGGTCATCAAGAATCATGCATGCACCAAGATCCTGGGAATACTCAACCAAAAGCTAAGTCCTCCACCCTGGATCAATCCTCCACATAGACAGTGTTGGTGTTTTGCAATATAATTCTCCCTCACACTGTTGCCTGCTACTTTGACATCCCCCATGCCAAATTCATCCTCCAAGTTGCTGCCATTCTCATCATGCAGCTACTCATGCTCAAATAGAAATGATGCTCTCTGAAAATGAGCCTCCCATGAGAGACTATCACCTCCAAAGAATCTCTCGATCCTGGCCAATGTAAGCATGAGTGGCCTCCATCTACTCCAATGCATGAAAGAGTCCTTCCTAAAAGGAAGTATCCCCTCTTTCACCAAATCTATGGAGCAGTCATCCTGCATCATGAAGATGCTATCCTCCATCCATGCAGCAAAATCTATCAGCGCAATATAGCTGATGAGTGGGTGAGCCTAAAAATGAGAGAGTGTACCTCTCCTCCCTGAGCTTATCCCAAACTCTCTGCACTGTGTTGGATTCCTCTAATGTCTCCACCTCTCCGGAATCCAAGAGTGGTGAACCAAATGACATGATGCCTCTCATTATCTCTAGATCAAGTGGCCTCCTAGTGGAATGCCTTCATATAATGAGACATCAAGATCTGAAATAGACTGTATGTATGAGTGGACTGATTTGTCCCTCTCTTCACTATGCAATACAGTCTGTTTCCTTAGTGCAGAAAATTTCTGAAATAGATATGGGTGAATGCCCATCATCCCTTCATGATGATCCTTCTGCTCTTCTTTCTCCATCTCTCAATTCCCCAGCAGATGCTACATATGGCTCCAGAATTGTGTCTTGGTACCCACATGTAAAAATATTTGGAACTCCTTGCAAAGACACAAGGGCTCCTCTAGTGGAAGCAATGGTTCCCCTTTCACCTCCATGTGGTGATGGATCTCCTCCTAATGTGACAGCATTGTTGGTTCTTTCCAGTGTATGCAAAGTGTTTGTGTTTATGACACAATGATTTTCACCAAGTTCCTCCATCAAACCCTTAGTGAATGCCTCATATGTTTTTTTCATTTGCATGACAATGAAAAATGGAACCTTCAAACCAACAATCATGAGCCATACCTTGATTTGCAGCACTGCTCCTCCCATGGCCCCATTTTCTTCCTCTACTCCCTTGCAATGCAAGTGAACAAAGGACTGCGTTGTGGATCTGCATGTGTGGTTGAATGTCCACACCCTTCATGAAAATAGCAAGGATTTGTCCCATCAACAAACCCTCTTAGAAAATCTTCCCACTTTTCCCTTTCATCAATATTTTCAATGATTTCTTCAATGGTCTGGAAAAGAAGAAGTGAGACCTCCTCTTCCGTCATTCCTTTTCCCTTGTTTCCTCTGTCAATCTCCTCTCCTTGGAGAGAAGCTCCTCTTTCTGATGTCATTAAATCTTATGCATAGACTGAGCCAAGATTGATGCTCTGATACCACTGTAATGTTCCAAATCTGGAACTTTCTGCTCTATCGAGAATATCTTAAGATATTCCAATTCCTTCTTCAGTGAAACACCACAAGTCCATTCTAGAGATTTAATGTGGGGGCATTAACGTGATATGTCTCCTTCCAAAGAAGGGAGAGATCCTGAGGCTAGCTGGCCCTTCACAGACTCTGTCTATGGATATGCAATATTCCACCTCGAGAATTTCTACTACAAGGTCCTTGGGGAAGCTGTATAAGGAAGCTGCTGTAAAAATAAGACAAACCACTACTGGGATGCCTTAGAACACACAACATACAGCTCTTATGCAGAAAATGAGCTCAAAGAAATAACTCTAGATGGGTCATTCAAATCTCCCCAAGCTATGTCTCTAAAACAATGCTCAATGAGAGAGCTTACAGCAATACATGAACATTAACATTAACTCTGCAAATCTGAAATACACCATAAGAGGGAAAATGCTACAACCATCATTATATTATCATATCAGCAATAATATACTAAAATATCATGAGGAATGAATCCCTTATGCCATGGGAATCAATCTCCAATGATTAAACCCTGAAATACAAAAGTTGTTGCAACTACACAAAATGCCGGAGAACCATGCCTGTGTAGTCTCTATGAGAGAAGCAGCTGCTGAATATGCATTAAATGTACATGTGGCTGAAGGAATACAAAATAATTCCCAATAACAAAGAAATGGGCTGAAATACAGGATTCCTAGCCAATCTAGAAGAGATTGCTAGAAATGTTGGAGAACACAAAATGTGACAACTGAGTTGTCACTGCAACTGAACTAAAATATGAATGAGGCCATGGCATATCTAAAATTTGATTTCCCTCCTCTGATAATGTCTCTAAGCACAAAGGGCTGATCCCTTTGTCTCAAAAACACAATCCTGATGAGCCCAATGAACCCCTCTCTCACTGCCTCCATAAAATAATGCAGTTTCCTCCATGGACTGCGTAGTGGGAGATGATGGAATGTTGGCCAAGTGCCAAAGATCTGATATAAAGCCCAGGAATCCTCTTTGCAACTCCTCCAATGAATAGATCACTCCTCCACTAAAGAAAACCAATCAAGAGAGACTCCATGAGTTCCTCTCTTGCTGCACCCAGTAACACAACGTCCTCTCTGCTACAGAGCTAACGTTGTAAGTGATGAATGTAGTTGTGGCCAATGCTGGATTGAGGAAAATGCAGCTCAATCCTCATCCTTCCTTGAGCAAGAGGTATGGATTCTCGACCAGGAACACCGTAGTGCCCGAGGGCACCACCACCCTGCTAAACAGCCCAGGGATGCAAGCCTCTACAGACCCTATTCGAAATTCTATCTCCAAACATGATGCAAATGGGCTGCCATCTCCTCCATATAAAGAAAGGGAACTCTTCTCCACCATGGTCCCACCAATTAGGGTTTCCACCCTCATGTGAATGTCTTCCCTCCAAAACTACACAGCTTCTCTAGGAAGCCTCTCCTCCTTGGGCAGCGATGTTGACTTTAGTCAAAGGTGACTAAATCAAGTGATCTGGGTTCCATTCACACCCTTTGGTGTTTATTTCAGCTGCTTATTTGTCCTCCTTTCACACAAGGAGTGTTATTTATTCATTAAAAGAGGGTTAAGGTGTCTCCTTACCCATTTTATTAAACAAAAATAAAATTTGCAACTATAATGTTCCATTTTAGCTTGAGGCTATAAATTGGGAACATTACAGCCTACTACATTATTTTTTAATGTTGTTTGCTTCATCTAGCTGCATAATACTTATCAGATTCTTTCATGTCTGCCATACTAAATGATTAAAAAATTCTCAAAAGCACATCCACATTCTTTAGGGTGGCTCAAATCCAAAAAACACTCGCTTGAATAATTGTTGCTCACTGCACTTCCTCGTTATAAATTTGATTTTCTTCCTCTGAACTCTAATGGGTCGAACCGAACCCACAGTGGATAGAGGAGTAGGCCCTGGGTCAGATCGAACCCACAGTGGATAGAGGAGTAGGTCCCTTCTAAATAGGGGCCGATCAGTGGGAAGAATACAAAAGATACGCCAGTAAAAGATATGTCGCTTGGCCCGGCCTTTTGTTGAAGCATACATTTCAATAGGAATTGAAGTGGCATCATTATAGAACATGTGTGGTTGATCATCAAACATGACGGAACCAACACCGAGCCAGTTTCCTCTCCTCTCTCTTTATTTTAGTGCGGCTCTTTGTTTCAGTGCAGAATGGTCCATTTCCTCTCTCTTTGTTGGAGTGCTATCCATCTATCCCTCTCGGTTTCCTCTCTATCTCCCATAAATGACGCTATTTATATATATCTCCCAATTAACAGGTCTAGTCAATACAAAAGTTAAAACATTATATATGCAATCATAAATATAAGAAATTAAGTGTTAAAATATAAAATGATAAATTTTGGAATATAAAATTTAAAAAAAAAATGGAACTATTTAAATTTTAAAAAAAAATATTTAAAAAGAATAAAATTGAAAATTTAAATATGAAGTATCCTAGGGAAAAAGAGAGAGAGAGAATTGAATGGAAAGAAAAAAATAGTATATTTCAAAAAAAATAAAAGAAGTAAAGAAATATATAAAAAGGACAAATTATAAATAAATAAATAAATAAGAGAGAAAGATTGAAAATGAAAAAGTGTAGGTCAAAATTTTGATAATTTAACTTTAAGATATTTTTAAAAAATCAAAATAGCATGGAAATTAAGGAATAGATGAAGGAAGATAAATGATTGAAAAAAACATAAACATAATTTAGAAAAAAAAAAAATTTAAAAGATAAATACATATATAAAAAATTTAAACTAAAAATTAAAACAATTTGAATTGCCTTTTAAATATATAAATGAACATAAAAAATAAAAAAATAAAAAGCCGAAAGGAAAGATTAAAACAATTGAATTTTTTTAAATAAAAAAAACAGTTATTAATAAAATTAAATATAAAAACAATTGCAAGTTATAAATTAAATATAGATAATATTTTAAAAATTCAAAGAAATTTGTTTAACTTTTGAATAAAAAAAAAATGAAATATTTTATTTTTGGAAAGAGAGATTTTTACTCTTCATTTCTAAAAATTAAAGAAAAAAAAAATTCAATAAAAGACACATATTGCATTGAAATAGGCCACATGTAAATTACAGTGAAAATTGGAAAAAAAAAAATCTATTATATCTTAACATGTAAGTAGAAATTACAAAATCTATTATTATCTTAACAAAATTTTCGAAAGTCCTTAAAAAAAAAAGTGTAATCCATAACCATTTAATTGGAAAAAAAGAATATTTCACAACCGAGAACCCTAATTTTCTTCCCCTTGAATTAGAGCGGACAGGGTTCATAAATATGGAAGACAGTTTTAAGAAAGAATTAATTAATTTTCCAAAGTCCTTAAAGAGGGTGTAATCCATAACCATTTAATTGGGAAAAAAAATATTTCACTGCCGAGAACCCTATTTTCCTTCCTCTTGAATTAGAGCGGACAGTGTTCATAAATATGGAAGACAGTTTTGAGAAAGAATTAATTATCAACCATAGTGGCGTTGGAGGTAGGGAAAAACGAAAAAATCTGGAATAACTTTCGAGGTACTCACTCGTATAACTTTCGAGGTAGAATTTCGAGGTAGAAGAAAAGGGCATTGAACAAGACAAATTGAAAACATGTAACAAATTAGTTTTCATTCAAACAAATATAAAAAATATAAAGGTTATCACTTTTCAAAAAAAATGCAAACAAAGCGAACGGACCCATTAATAGACATTTTAAAGGAATTCAGCTCCTCAATGGCCTCCCCTCTATTCTACTATGGAGTACGAATAGATCAATACGGTTGGAACAAAATAGAGACGATTTTTGCATTAAGCAGATTAGAAAATGTACTAGAAGATGCCATGTAAATCAATAGCACTTAGATCAAAGGGTGGAAAAGGGTTTTTTTTCCAGAACCTGAGCAGATTTAACCAAGATATACATGTGGGGCTATGAAGAGAAAGAAGCTAGTGTGTTATAGGTCGTTAAGCTATCAAGTAATTGTTTAGTAAGAATTGGTTTTTTATTAAATTTTGAACTTTTTAATTATTAGTTTTTTTTAATTATTAATTATTAATTTGATGGTCTAAAAGATTTAAATCATCTAACATTCTATTTAATGGTGCAAACTAGGATAGAGTGGTAGTTAGGGAAGTTGTTTTTAAAGAAAATATATTTTCACTCTAAAATAGGTTTGCATCTCATGCCACTAGGTACTTGGTAACTTGGGGAAGTTGTTTTTAAAGAAAATATCTTTTCATTCTAAAATAGGTTTTCACCTCGTGCCATTAGGTACTTGGTAGGTTCAGAGTTAATATGGATCTATGTTGGTTTAAATATTAATTATAATCATAGTTTATGAAATTGTGTTTCGGATTAATCACCGAAAGACAATTTCATAATCAATATGGATCACAAAAGTCTAATATCAAGCATATTAATCACAGTTATTCATTTTATTTTATTTTATTTTTATGTCATTTTACAAAGTAAAAATGTTTTAATTAATAATTATATTATTATTATTATCTAAAATTTTATTTTATTATTATTTTTATTTTTATTTTTATGTTATTTGATTAATTCAAAATGTTTATATAAGAAGATAAGACAAAAGAGGACAACATATCTTCCATACTAGAATGGAGGGAGCTTCTATCGACAGCACTCTACAAATTGATATGGGAGAGATGTTGTCACCTACATTTAAAAATCATAAAATAATACTTATATTAACCAATAAAATATTAATAATAAAAAAAATAATGTCGGTCATAAATAAAATACTCCAATTTCACTTTAATTTTACATCAAATTTATAAAGACATATGAAATAATTTAAATTAAAAAAAAAAATAAGTCTTAGTATGAGGAACATATGTAATTTCTTCACTACTTAATATGAAGTTTATAGAAACTAATACTAATGATACTACATGACATATAATTCATTCTATGTTCAGTTTATATATAATATTTAAAACAAAAAATATTTTTAATTCCATACAGGCAAAGATGAGACTACTAAAATGAAATTATTCCATCTTCAGGGAAACACCATATTTCTTGAGAATATTGATGTGATTCAAAGAAATAATATAACCAAAAGTTTGAGACTACTAAAATGAAATGATTCCATCTTCAGGGAAACACCATATTTATTGAGAAGATTGATGTGATTCAAAGAAATAATATCTTAGCTCTTTGAATCGCATCAATATTATCAAGAAAGATGTGGACTCATTTTAGTAGTCTTAAAGGTTGGGTTATATAAAACACTTCAGGAAGTTATTCCACACTATTACAAAAAATATTTTAATATTAGCAAAAATTAAAACATTTCAATGTCCATATTAAATAATTTTTGGAAGGAATCTCAGTCATGTCACTCAAGATAGAAGTAATAATCAATAGTAAAATTGAATCATATACACCTACTTTAACATGAACTAATAAATTGAGAAGTGAAGTACATAAATTAATTGTTTGCTCAAAAGTCTTCTATAAATTTGGTAGGTAGTAGCCACAAGTAAAACTACACATTTATAGTTTTACTCCTAATAGGTGTTGAGGAAAACATAACTAATGGTGGGAGGTAACTCTTGCTAGGTACATTTATTTACATCTTATTCCTATACATTTTTTTATGCAAAGACTTGCTTAAATTATAATGAAAAATAAATGATGATAAACATTGTTATTCATCTTCGTATGATTTATTTTTAATGATTTTATTTTTAAATAGTTTTACTGCAAAACATAAGAATAAAAAATCAATTAAAACTCATGCATGAATATTGAAACCATATCCATAAATTGTGTGTGTATAAAGAGAGAGACAATATTAATAATATTTTTTTCCTTATAGTTGAAATATTTTATGTGTTTGTTGTTCAAAACTAGCATAGGTCCATCTAACTCCATATACCAACAAGTGAGAGGAATCAAATCTCTCCATGTGAAAACATTTCCTCGAGTTCTCCACTCAAAAATATATTTGATTTGATCCATGTATGTTGGTAATCACATTAATATAGTATATGTAAGAGAGAAAACATGAAAAATATAAAATACAATAATCCAAAATAAAATATAAGATATATGTCAATTTTTTCCAAATACTAACATTTAAACATTAAATTATTTTAAAAATAAAACAATTTTTTTTTAAATTATACTTTTATATTCAATGTAATATAATATATCAATTGTAACATAAAACAAATCTAAACTAATAAATGCTAGACTTATGTTAAGATAGCATACCTATGTCTTAGATTAAAAAAAAATGAACATTTATTGAAAGACTAGTCACATTTTCAATTATTGCACTCTCCAACCTAATATGGAAGAGATTTTGTCATGTCTTGCTATGTTATGCAAAACATTTTAACTCAATAAAATTACACAAAAGTTAAATTAATTAATTAATTAAAAAATAAATAAATAATTATAATTATAATTAATAACTAAAGTAGCTTTGATCCATTTTAACTCAATATCTATCAAGGGCCAAGAGGGATTAAATGTGAAAATCTAATTTAGAGTGAAAATATATTTGATCCCTCTTGGAGCTTGGTAAATCCAGAATTAAGATAAGTCTAAACTACTAAATACATGTTTGACCTTATACTCTCTACAAAGTCACAACCAATATGAAAAGTAAGTATAATTGAAAGAAAGAAGTCTTTGCTTTCAGGATCGACAGTAATTATCATTATAAGTTTTAATACAATTGTTAATATGTAAGTCTCAATTTCCCATAATCCAATGGACATAGTGGTTGTGTTCAAATTATCATATACTAATCTACACCATAGCCTATCTCATTTTATTAGCAATTTTTTGTTCGTCAACTTGGTTGATCTTTCTTGATATGCCGTGATATTAAAAAATACTTCATACTTAGACATAAAAAATAATATCCATAACAAAATGCAAGCCTAATCTAGTCAACTATGCCCATAAGCCAACCAATTACTAGTGGATAAGGAAAATCTATGTTGTTCATGTAGATAAGTGTGAATCCATTGTTAGGCACCTAGCCACTTCAATAGTGCATAAACCAATAAATTTACTAGTGAATAATCTATGTTGCTCATGTAGATAAGTGTCAGTCCACTCTTGGGAACCTAACCACTTATATAGTGTATTATTTAAGTCATGTAGATTATCAGTAGTTCTAGGCTATTTGATTCTTTCATAATTAATAGACATTAGTAATATGAGTATAGTAATCCAAGTCAATATTAGTAAATGATTTTGTACACTAGAAAAAAAACTTTAGTAGAAGGTTGTATAATTATTATAATTTTGAGAGTTTTTGGCTGGAATTCAGCTAAAATTAAATTGGTCAAATATTCAATTTTTTTGTTTAAATTTGATTTTTGATTACCTATATGAATTCAGTAAGCTGAAAAACCCTAGGATACTTCGGATCTCAAGTCAATCTTAGAGAACAATGTGGATTCCTTCAGCTGATCAAGCAAGTCATCAATCCTTGGGAATGGGTACATGTTCTTGATCATCACTTTGTTCATTTGTCTGTAATCAATGCACAATATGATAGTACCATCCTTCTTTTTCCCGAACAACACTGGTGTACTCCAATGAAATACACTTGGCCTAATGTATCCCTTATCAAGACTTTACTTTAGCTGCAACTTCAACTCTACCAACTCTGGTGTGCTCATCCTGTAAGGTTCCTTTGATGTTGGTGTATCCCCTAGTACCAACTCAATAGAAAAATATACTTTCGTGTGAGGAGGTAACTGTGGAATTTATGTTGGAAACACATCCTAAAACTGCTACAATACAGGATACATTTGGAATATTTCTGCATCCTCAACATATTTACCCTTGTCACTAGATATATGCACTTCAAACATTACACAACCTCTTCTGCAACTGCACTTATCCTGCATCACAATAACCATCCTCATCGATGTAGGCTTCTTCTTTCCCTCCAAGATTCTCTTTTCCCCATTGTCATCCAAGCATTCAATGGTTTTGTCAAAGAAATCCACCTTGGTCATGTGAAGGTATAGCCAATCAATCCCCAATAAAATAGTATATGATCCCAATGGAAATATGTTCAAGTGCACTATTGTAAAAATTCCATTCAACTCAAATGCACAAGCTCTTACCCAATGGTGAACTCTTTTCTTTTTACATGTATCATGTTAGTGTCTGGAAATCAGTAGTGATCAAATGTGCTCTTTAAAATTTAGTTGATAGGGTCCTAGGTCAAATTTTATAGTTTCAAATAAGTTTTCAAATAAAAATTTATCATTGGTGGTTGTCTGGGTCATGCTAATCCTTCACTTACTCATGGTTTCCATCACTCATATGGGTCATGTCATTATCCAGGTGTCTTGAGTCATCAAACAATTAACATGTCATCATTTAGGTCATGGTCTAGGGTTTCACTTGACTAGCCATTATAATGTCACAAAAATAAAAAAGAGGCATGCTCATCACTTGAGTCTTCATTAAATGGAATTAGGAGCTTAGGGACAAAAATAATAAAGGTAAAGGTAATTTCTCCATGTGAAATATCATGTTGCAGTCATATCAACTCATTTCTCAAAGTGACACATGATGTCATGCCATAATCACAACCTAAAATTGATTTTCAACTAATCAAAGACCAACCAAGAATTTTAAATTTCTCATTCCACTTTCATTTGTCTCTCTTCCATTATCAAGCCCCATTTCAGCATTTACAAACCTCAAATATCCATTAGAAAAACCTAATTTTCTCCCACACTGGGCTTTTTCCTAAGGATGCTATGCTTCTGTTTTCCTTGCTACGCTTTTGAATTGGAGGACAAGAAGTCATTCAAAGGGGTTTATTTCATCATTTCAGAGGTTTAAAACATCTATTGGGAAAGTAAGTATCTTTTGACACTTCTATTATGCATCTATCTTCTCAAAATTTTCAATGAAATTCCTCTCCTAGGGTTTCACTATGCTTTTCATTTCCATGTGAATTTGTTTCATTTCAGCGGTAAAACCCTTAGTTTCCTACTCTCCTACACTCACATATACCTCACATACTCCCAAAAATCATTCTCCTCACCTATTACCTTAATTTCTTCCATTTTTCATACAAACCCTAGCCTAAGCTGCTTCATTGACAATTTCATAGGCTAGGACTGTGTTTTCCACATTTTCACACCTTACGCTCACTATTTTCAAGAATTTCTACTTCCCTACACTCCCCAACATATATCTCTATCCCTTATAATTTTCTCGTAAATTTACTCAACCCCTAATCCCTCCATTCATTTCCTTCAATACCACAGTCCTTTTTCCCCAATGTTCATAGTCATACCCTATCCCTTCCCTTCTACCTACCTAGAGTTTTAATCATGGAAATTTGAACCAGTGATACTGAGAAGAAAAATTATAAGGGAGGGAAAGTTTCCAGGTATGGTCCATCCCATGTCAAAGAAATCATGGCTTCATCTTTCATCAGGAAAGCCTTTGAGGATGTGGGTTGTTTAGGTTTTTGTGAAAAGATTCAAGAAGCAGGTTGTCATGCCAAATTAATAAGTCTCTTTTCCACCAGTTTTAGGGGGGATAAGGCCATCATAGCAGGGGATGACTTCACCATCTCATCAAATTCCATAGCTTCAGCTATAGGGATCCCTAACCATGGAGAAATATGTTTTAAAGGGATGGATTTGGACATTGAGAATTACAAAGTTTTCCTAAAGTCACACTACAAAGATGTTCCAAAACATTTATTTCCCTTTAGAAAATTTATTTCCAAGTATGCTCCATTAATGAATATGAGCATGAGGTAATTTACCTATGAAGGGAGGTTATCAAGACTTTATCATTATCATATAAGGCTACTCATGCGTTTCACATTAGTAAAAACTATAAACCTACCTCATTATTTATATACAAGCCTTGTCAAGATGACAGAGAAGTTAAAAATCAAAGGGAAGGATCATCAATCCAACCTATTTCACCATGGCTTGGTCAAATTCATTGTTCTCCATTAGCTTTCATAAATCAACCTACCTTTGGATACATTCAACCAATCAACTTCTCTTTTACCTGCTACTAGTCGACTAAGCAGTCATAGTACACCATTGGCATCACCAAACCCACAAGAGGTTGGCTCTTCAATAAAAAAAATAGAGGTTGCAAATACAACCAGGGTAGAGGTGAGCAGAACCTACAGCAGAGGGAAAATACTAGTGTTTTCTCCTTCGGAACACCACCATGATGCACCCTTTCATGATGATGAGTAGGCACATTTTGAGGATGACATGGAATAACATGAGGCACACAAGTCACATGAGGAGGTAATAAAGCAAAAAGAAGCAGAAATCAGAGAAATCAAGGACAACCTTTCAAAGGAAAAATTCATGATAACATGAAGCTTAAGGTAAACCAACTTTTTTCAAGCAAACCTAAGGCATATTTGGTGGTAGAGGATGATAAAGTTAAGGCAGTAACTGATGTTGATCAACTTGAGGATAAATATGTGTAGATGAAGCCAAGGAGGCCAAGGAAAAAAAAATTATAAAATCAGAAAGAGTAGGAAAGTGAGTCATCTTCTCCCTTAGGTCAACATGATTTTGATGACCTGATTGCAGCTGAGATTGAACAAGACAAGGAATTTTGGCTTGACAGGGTTAATCAAAACTAAGATATGATTTTGAAGAATTCCAACATGAACACCAAGCTTCAGAGACACATGGAAAGGCACTACTTCACCAAGAACGAGATTTGCAGAATTAGGGTAAAAAACATGAAAAAGAGGCTAAGGAAAACCATAATGAAGCTAAAGAAGAGATACAACCTAGAATTAGTTTTTGATGCATCCTTTATTGTCTAACTCATCACCCAAGGAGTCAAAAAAACAAGTTTCAAGCGATTTTCAAGATTTTTAGTCAAATTTTGAAATTTTGGGTAATTTGGCAATTTTGTGATGCACAGAAGCACAAGAAGCTCTTGTTGCACTTCTTCCCAAGACCTCCAAATGAGGAATTTATTGCATTTTTGGATATATATTGATGATTACATGCCATATATGTACCTATGTTTCCATGTCACTACATAGGTTGGAAGGAAAAATCAAAAAACCACCTCAAAAACATGTTTTGCCACTGTTTCAGACACTTCGTTGCGCATATGGGAGTAGCTGTGGGAAAATTGAGTTTTGGGTGCCATGGAGTATGATTTTTGCAGGCTTGAAGCTTCAAGAGGCTAATATAAACACTAGGCTATCCTCAACAACTTTTAGTTCAAATAATAGATCAAGGCAACCCCCTCTTCCAATCAGCTCAGTGTGCTTTTGTCAGACACACTACGCTTCTGATAAATCTCATTGTGCTTCTATTAGCAGTGCAATTTTTTTATTTTTAGAAGTCAAAGTTGACTTTTCATGATTTAATTAGTAATTTTTTGGTTTTCACATGATGTAAATAAGTGTAATAGAGCTATTAAATTTCATTTTGATGTGATTATGATGGTCATTAATGTTAGTAAAGACAGTCAAAGCTAAATAGGGAGTTTGCTCTTAACCTCCCTAGTTTTAGGTTTGGTTAGAGAAAATGATGTAAGTTGTTCCTATCTTCATGGATTCGACTCCTAAGAAATGGGAATATGGTTTTTGGTCTAAATGTACCTTCTTTTCAACCAGATTCAAGGTTGGACATCAGTTAATCAAAGGCTTGGAGCTTGTGTACATTCTATTTTGCAGAAATACAAGACAGTTACAGCTATTATTATGGGATTCATGTGGTATTACCTTAGTAGCATTGTTTTTCTTATATTTCATAATTATATTGATTTTTTAATTTTCCTTAATACAGTAGCATACTTTCGGTGATTGTCTCATGAGGTGTTAAACATAATTCATAATTTATATGCTTTGGTTTTATGAGGTTTTCACTTTTATGTCCTTTTATCTCTGATAAATGAAATCATAAACCCTATGCTCATTTGTATTTATCTCTATTTCTACCCTATCCCACAATTAAAACTCAAAATATTTGTTGAACATGCCTATCTTTCCCCATTATATCCCTACAACTGAAACATTTGGAACCCTAACCTAGTTCCCTATACCTTCGAGTCTGATCCAGTAAACCCTAAAAATTAAACCCTCACTGAGTTTCATACCAAGCCTAATATCAATTCCTCTCTCCAGTCACTTCGTTGACTGTGAAATTTCAGAGAGATCCCTCTCTGATTTGGTAGGGCTGACTACTAAGTCGAAAGTGGTTTGAGGTTACCTCCTTCAATCTCCTTTCTTAGCCTTGGGACACTGTGGAGGATAACACATCCAACTGTACCAACCAAGATTCTGCATGCACTTCATTTCTCAAACCACACTTATCCACTAGGTTAGGATTACTATAACTATAATTATATCCAGTATCAATCAAAATAGAAATAACTTTATCACAATGCATACCTTCCATCTCAATGATAGATGCCTAATTGTATTTATGCCTATTGTCCATAACTGCATAAATATGAGGAATGATATGACCAACATACCCTACTATATGTGCCGCCTATGCACTATACATCTGGGGTCTACCACCCTGATACTTTGGTAAATCCCTCTTACGATGATCCTTGCCACATATCCAACACTACAATGATGCTCTACCATCACCTCTATTTTGTTTCTCTCCATGTATCCAATACTAGAACTATGCTCTACCATCACCTCTAGTCTGTTGTTCTCCATGTCCCTTCTCAGTTCTATTAAACTTATTGTAAGGAATTGCATTTTCTTACTCACCTGCATCTTATGGTCTTCCCCTCTTTGGTGCACATCTTCCTTTAGCTTTCTCATTTCCTTTAAAATCATGCTTAGGCTCAAATTTGCGTTTTGATTTCTCATATCAATGCTTCAATTTTTGAATGGTATCCTCCAATGATCTATTCTCATTGAACTCAATCCAATCTCTGAAGGCTACTAGAGGCCCACTAATGAATCTATAAACCTTGGCCTTATTCTCCTTGAGGTAAATCACATATCTCAACAACTCCAAGAACCTACTAGTATACTCACCATCTATCATGGAACCCATCTTCAACTCATAAAACTCCTTAGCTCTAGCAGTATAGTACCTCTCTAGCAAGTACTTATTATGGAATAGCCTCTAAAACTCACTCCAAGACAGTTCCTCCTCATTAATACCACTGAAATTATTCACACATTCCCACCAAATATATTCTTTACCTTTGAGGTTGAATGTAGCTATTATGGCATTCATGTTTTCCGAGTAATCATGCAACCTGAAGAATTTCCTCATACCAAGAAACCATGCTTTTGCTTCCTATGATTTCTTCATATATCTATCAAATATAGCTGGTTATTCTTTCCTAAGCTCATCCAAAAAATATCCAGTTCCATTCCTCCTATAAGGATGATAATAATGGCAATCATAGTGCCTATCAAAACCACAACTAGAATAATGCATGTGTTTGTCACATCTCTTATATGGAGTTTCCAATAACCTACCATCTCTAATCATGCCATCTTTATTCAACCAGTGACCACGATGAGACCTACTACCATGTGCCTTATTAGTCCCATCCTCTTGTCCATAGTTGATCCGAAGTGGTCCTTGTTCTCCCACTCTGACATACTTTGAATTATTGCTGCATTTACTTCATCTTGCTTCTCTTGTGCAGGAGAAATTTGAAGGGCTAATTGTTGGGAAAAATTCTGAGAGGGAGGACGGGAGGTGAATCAGTATTTATAGCTCACTGATAATTATAAATTTTTCTTTAAATAATTCCATATGTGACTTTAATGAACCCAACTCACGTATGCACGCGGATATACCAAAATAAAATTATGAATACTGAGATACCTTTAATGTTAGATAAACTTTCATAAAACAGTATTTAACTCAGCTTATTAGTTATGAAATAGTTATTTAGGCGGTAAATATGTGCAGTAACAGCATAATAAATCATCACACATGAACACCAAGATTTAAGGTGGAAACCCAAGTCGGGAGAAAACCACCGTTGTTGTCATCTCTGTCTTCAATATTTATTATATGGAAAATTGCTTACAATATTCTACTGATGTAGACTCATATCAATACGCAGGCATCTACCTACAGAAGGCTACAACCTTCTCTCATTTTCTAGTTGCTACTGTAAGGGAGCTACAACTCTCTGATCTCATTTACCAGCCACTACAGAAAGGGAGCTTCAACCCCGTGATCAAAACACCAACTTCTACTGGAAGGAAGCTTCTACTTCCACACTGAAGGCTTCAACCCTTAGAACCACTGCAGAACACGTTTCATCAATTTTCACACTAGATCACATAGCTTTAACACAACTCTTCATAAAACTCAACAATAATAAACTTCACCCAATACTTCAATTAGAACAGTGAGATCGTTGTAACCATAACATAGTATTAACCAGATTTCAGAATCAGTATGTAGAATCAAATTCAACCCTGAACATTCATTATCTCAAAATGCATACGCTACTTTTATTTACTGAACCCGCGTGTATATGTGCTTTCCTTCACACCAACCTGTATAGATCTACGAATATTGATCTTCCAGAATATGGTGAGTCTCAAAACTAGATCTGAGGCTTTCAATCAAATATCTTTTCAGTATGTAGAACCGTTAACTAGGTAGTCATAATTAACATATTTCCTCAGTCATTGATTAGATTTTTACATATTCAACTTAGCAGCATATACAGTATTCAAGCAACCCAGATCTACACGAAGACTTCATTAACAAATAGCAGAAATACAACAGCAATAACCTTTGCAATAAACCTCAGAAAACCCTGACTTCCATACACGCCTTTTCTGAGACAAATCCATGTATATACACACTTTTACCAAGACAAACTAGCATATAGATCTGTAAATATTTAATTCTGTAGAATTTTTCAGATCTATAAAACTTAACCAGATTTCTTCACTCCACTTCAGCAAACATGCACCACATCTCAGATCTAATCATCTCTTCAATAGAATATGCAATAACATAGTCATTTCAGGTCTAGAGATCTTGATCCATCATTGTATCCAAGGGTGCATAATAGATTTATATCTACCAATAAGACAAAGGTCATCCCATGCAAATATGCTTCAGAGAGAAGTATTCAGTGACAGCCCTTTCCCATGCACACCTTGCACTATGATCTTATTCTCCTTATATATATTTAGCCTTTACCAATACCATGAGTCAAAACCACACAACTATCGATGGTATTCTTGGACAGAATCAAAATAGACAACACAATGCTCAATATTGTTGGCCAATACCATGGTAACGCCCCCCGGTATCATCTTTTTAGAGTGAAAAAGGCATACGCGACTTGGATCATTCTTATCTGTGTGTATTTGCGACTTGGCTTGTACAAACTCACGTATATAACCTGCAATATGAATATTAACCAATATTCTGCTAGACATTACACATTTCTTCTGATATACCTTCTGCAAACTACTGAGCTTCTCCAGAAGACATATGCTCCATATTTTACCAGAGATTTGCCATCAAGGACAACATATTAAGACATAAGAATCATATTACCAACAATCTCCCCATTTGGACTTGATGGCAACCATGACGGTGTTTGATCACCAAAACAAATAGATACATTAAATATAGCCATTATTCAAACACCCAAAATAATCTCCCCTTTTGACATCAAGGGCAAAGGGAACTATTTTTACCATGCTCCCCCTAAGTTCATGCTAAATCTCTGGACATATTTTTTAGACTCTATAACTCAACTGAGTATGAACTTTCTTATCACCAAGGACTCATACTTACATCAATGATCCAACCAAGTGGAATTACATAATTGACTCAACTACCCAACCAAGTCGGTTTACAAATTTGAACAAGTCCTTACATGACTTAACATAACAATTTACATCATGAGTATCAACATTCCCTTTTCATCAAATTACAAAAATGAATTTTCATAATTAGGACCAAAAAATCTCAAGAGAGAGATCATATATCAGAAACAAATTAGAATGCCAAAATTGCATCCTTTTCAACAAGGCAGGTGCTCCCCCTAAGCTTGTGCATCCTGAACACCTTCAATAACCGATTCATCGGAGAATCTTCATAAAGGAGATAAATATTAGAGAATGATACATAAAAATGAATAGTGGAACATCGACAGAGATTACCCAATCAGCACCACAACCTTTCTGAACACTAGCCCAGAGAATTTATGTCAGCGAAACCCATACGTAGTTTTATGCATAGAAACTTGCATATATACGTGATTCACCTTTATGAAACCAACGTATCGAATTTAAACTTATGAAATTAAGCATATTTTATCAAAGAGGCAGAAGCAACTCCCAACTTCTATCTAAGATATTCTAATGCTTCCCTAGGAAGAGGCTTAGTAAATATATCAACAACTTGTTCTTTGGAGGGAACATACTCCAATTTAACCTTTTATTCAAGCACTTGTTCACGTAGGAAGTGATAATTCATAGTAATGTGCTTGGTATTGGAATTCATAACCAAATTCTTTGAGATACTAATGGCAGTTGTATTATCACATCAAATGGATATGGGAGGTGAACATTTGATTTGAATGTCTTGTAGATTCTGCATCATCCAAAGGACTTGTGTGAAACATGATGTAGCAGCCACATATTATGCATCCACTATAGATAAGGAAATAGATTTTTGTTTCTTGCTGAACCAAGATACTAATCGGGACCCCATATAAAACGCACCACCACTAGTGCTTTTTCTATCATCAACATTTCCATCCCAATCCGCATCTGTGTAAGCATGAAGACTGAGATCGGAATTCTTTGGATACCACAGACCAAAGTCTTGAGTCCCTTGTAGATATTTGAATATTCATTTTACAACCTAAAGGTGAGACTCTTTTGGATTAGCTTGGAATCGTCCAACAATCCCAACTGCATGCATAATGTCTAGTCTTGTCTGGGTTATATAAAGAAGACTTCCAATCATGGATCTACATTTTGATTGATTCACCATGGGACAATCATAATGAGAACTAATATTACATCAAGTTACTATTGGAGTACTCACAAGTTTGCAGTTTTCCATCCCATACTTCTTTAGAATTTGCTTAAGATATCTTGCTTGTGATAAAAATATGCCATCTATTTCTTGTTGCACTTGTAAGACAAGAAAAAATGTTAGCTCCTCAAGTAAAGACATTTCAAATTCTTGTTTCATAACAGAAGAAAATTTCTAACTCATGGACTCTTATTTACTTCCAAAAAGGATGTCATCAACATATACAACTACAATCAATAGTTTATCATTCTCAATTTTTGTGTATAAGTTACTATCAGCATATCCCTTTGTAAAACATTGTTGATGAAGATATTTTTCAAGAATATAGTGCCATGCCCAAGGAGCTTGTTTGAGACCATATAAAGCCTTTTTAAGTCTACAAAGAAGTTTTTCATCATTTCCTAGAATGAATCCTTCTGGTTGTTCTATATAAACTTCTTTTTCTAGATCACCATTAAGGAAAGCAGATTTAACATCCATTTGATAAACTTTGAATTGTTGAAAACTTGAAAAATCAAGAAACATTCTTATGGCTTAACGTCTAGCTACAAGAGAAAATGTTTCTTCAAATTCTATACCTTCTTGTTGAGCATACCCTTTACTGACAAGTCTAGCTTTGCTTCTAAAAACATCTCCATTTCATTTAACCTGTTTTTGAATATCCATTTTGTTCCAATAAGATTTTTATCATGAGGTCTCGGAACCAATTCCCAAGTATGATTCTTTTCAATCTGATCAATTTCTTCATTCATGGCTTGAATCCAACATTCATATTTATTATATTGATTTACATTATGTGGTTCAATAGTGGATAAGAATTCCAGATAGTTAGGAGATCCTGCAAGAGTTATTCTTGTTTGGACACCTGATCCCTTTTCTCCCAAAATTTGAGATTCTAGATGATTCTTTTGAACATACCTGGATGGAGCCTTTTTAGATAGATATTCTTCTGGTACTTCATTGGGTTCACCTTCTATATTGTCACTATTTAATGAGGGAATATATACATCATCATCATCTTCATTTTTTATTGTTATTTCCCTTTTAGGAGCCGAGAGAGACTCGTCAATTACAACATCAATACATTCAACAATATTTTGATGTCTTTTATTGTAACATTTATATGCTTTACTTCTATAAGAGTAACCAAGAAATATTCCTTCATCTGCTCTAGGTTTAAAATTACCAAGTTTTACATCATTGTTCTTGATAAAACATTTTCATCCGAAAACTCTAAAATGCTTTATGGTGGGAATATTTCCATACTAGAGTTCGTAAGGAGTTTTATCGTTGTTCACACAAACATGAGCCTTGTTCAGAAAATTTACAGCAGTATGTGATGCTTCTCCTCAAAAGGTATCAGGAGTTCTAGATTCATCAAGCATAGCGCGAGCCATTTTTTGAGCTGTTCTATTCATCCTTTCTGCCACGCCATTTTGTTGTGGGGTTCCAACTACAGAAAACTGTCTTTTTATGTCATGATTTTCACAGAAATCAAAGAATTCATCTAATATATACTCTCCTCCTCGGTCAAATCTAAGAAATTTTATTTTTAGATCTAATTCATTTTCAACCAAAGTGTTTGGTCATAAAAAGGTATCTTTGAAACACCTAATTAGCTTACATTAATTATCAATCCGGGAGCGACTTTTTATTTCAAGAGTGTACTCTGTCTGAGGCTGCAATTAACTAAGAGTAATGCTATGAAGATGTAGTACAGAATCTTAAATACAAGAGTAAATGGATGCTTGTAAAGAAATCTAATTACAGTAACATAAATGAAAATGCTCTGAAATCTTAACTACATCAATCTGCAAACCATCGATTAGGGATACAGTAGCAGTAACTCTTTCCCTTAGAAATTGTTGCAACTAAAATCACACTGAGGCAAGATAACCAATTTGAGAACTTGGAAGCAGTATCTAGTGTTCTCTACAGTTGGTGGTCTTGTTCTTAAAGCAATAGAAATGAACTCAAACTACTTGCTGATAAAAATAACTGAAAGGAACTTCAAAGGCTAGAAAAGAACAAAAACTCGTAATTCCTATGCATTTACAGCAACTGTAACCAATCTATCTGCTAATTTGAAGTTATGAATCGGAAATGAACAATAAACAGAAATGGAATAGCAACATGAATTGAACAGCAATTATAAACTTAACTAATCTCAATAATTCAACCCTGTCGACAGAAAATACCATGAAACAATCAATCATAAAGAATCGTAAACTAATAGAACAACAACTTAGAATTGAATATAGAACAACAAAGCTTTATAACAATGGCAAGGTAAATAAACAGTGAATGCGCTTCCTGCAGATGATAAAATAGCAATGCAATTCATTAATGCTCACAATGAATCTGTATTCAATCCAACAGCAGTCAATCAACTCTGCAATTGAAATAAACTTTAAACACAACTTCACGCAATAGTAAGCAAAGATTAGAAATACAAACAGCAAGGTAATTCCACCAGAGCCAGGCCCTTAGCGCCAGTGAAATACTACTGGGCTACTTCAGAACTTAAGAGATGAAACGAAACGCATCTTTGATATCAATCGAACATAAAGTATTACAAAGACTACTCTCTCAAAGTTGAGAGTTAATAAACACAATATTACAGAGGAAATGTTTTGATAATGAGAACTTCCGACCTCCCTAATCACCAAAGGAATTTCCTTATATAACAGACCCTGATGGACAAGACGAGGAATAAGATGACTTCGAACAGTGATCCTTCAGTATCGAAGGATCCTGAGGGATTCGCTTCTCTTCATTTGGTTATCGTATGGTTTACTTTGACCGAAGCCGAGCTGTCCCTTGCCTTTTCTTGGCAATGCGTTCGGATTTCCTTGTCTTTGGCTGGATGTGGTTTAACACTGGTGGAGCAGCAGTTGCATTAATCTCAGCCTCGCCTTTGGTACAGTTTTTCACTTCGTCTAATTCATGTTTTATCAACAAAAAACAATCTTTAGTCATCTTTTTTCAATAAACATAAACCTTTCCAATTCTACCATAATTCTTATAATAAATTACCTTCCTAAGGTGAAAAGGAGTATGTATATAGTAAAAGAATGAGAAAATACACAGTAATTTCATACCTTTTTCACTACCCAACATACCCCCCTGCTTAATATTTTTAATGTCCTCATGAAAACTATAGTTCACATGGAGAGAATTCAAAGAATAAGCCGGATAAGGTTTGTCATCAAAAGGCCTAAAACCATGCAGTGCAGCTAATTCCTCAAAAACATGCTCTGTCTGTCCTTCGTGGAGTTCGTAAATGGCTTTGTAGTTTGAAGCAGGATACCATGCAATGGGGCTTCGAAACCTACACCCTAGCCAGAATGGTCCTTCTTTTAAAATGAGATGACTATAGGAAACCAAGCGGTCTGCAGCTAGCCCAAAATTTTTATAATTAAATGGTTCTCTATTTTGCACATTCTGATTGGAAATTCTCCACTAGACCTTAGCTGCTATATAAGCCTAGTTTCTAATGGACAAGAAATAATATGTCCCATTTAAGATAATCGATTTGTGGACAGGCCCCAATGCTTGGATAACACCTTTCTTTGTCATCAAACTTTTCTGCCTAGCCCAAAATTGAAATGGGTTCTGAGGTTCACTCCTAACCCAAAAATATAATTCATTTTCCTGTCTTTGAAAATCATTACAGGCTTTAATCCATTTTAATTGATTTACAGCAAAGGAAATAAATGTCTGATGTTGGACATCTCCCACAAAAGTGTTAGGATTTGATTCACAATCGTTTTCAAGTATTAGATTATGCAAATAAAATTCACACAAAAGGTGTTGTACTTTGATCCCATAAAGTTTGCAGCATGATACAAAGTCATCTATAGTTTTTAGCTCTATGGATTTCCCTGCCCTAACTTCCTTAATATTTAGCTGTAAATATATTTCTAGTAAAACTAAAGCATAGTTTTTGGCAGGGCATCTACGGGCTAAGGCATCAGTGTACAATGAGCAGAGAGTGTTCATTCGATTGTAGGCTAGTTTTAATTGGTTCATTACCTTGTTAGCCTTTTCCTCTTCTTTTTGACACCTTTCGTGAGCTTCAACTTCTGCTTCATGGATAATCTTCATCTGTTGCTGCAACTCCTGATATCTCTTCCTAGGGATAGTGTCCTCTTCCAAACTTTGCCTTTCTAGTCGGGCATGTGCCAACTCTTCTTCGAGTCTGGCTAATGTAGGGTCACTAAAAGTATGTTGACTACTAGCTTGGAGAATTTCACTTGAAGCGGGTCCCTTTGGAACAGCTTGTGTTGGAACAACTATTTTTTGTTCCGTATTTCCATAATCAGGCTCAGGCATGGCCTCTGCAACTTGGGGGTTCCTCTTAGCAGCCACTTTTTTATTTTTCAAAGCTCGCTTAGTTGCTATGATTCTTCTCTTAGGGGCTCGCTTAGGCATTTGTTTCATTATCAGAACCATAATGGTTTGCCTGAGCTGTTCCATGAGTCTGTGAAGCTTCATTCGTTCCCTCCGAAGCTTTTCAATCTCAGTTACTTTCCTCCTCTTTTTTTAATGGAACAGTTGTTCCTTTATCTGAACCTGTTTGCTCAACAGGGTTTTGGTCCATATCAGTTGTGCCTTCAGTTAGCTTCTCTTCTTGGTATTCTAATTGGGGTTCTTCTTCAACATTCATATGCCCCTGGCTAAATTCTTCAGGAATCATACCCTCGTTTGACTCTGCAGTCCCCTAAGGGATTTCAGGTTGAGATATATCTTTGGTATTCTCTTTTTCTTTTTCATGCCTTTTAGGGGAAGCAACCCTAGCTTCGCTAGGGTTTGTTGTTTCATCTAGAATTTCTTCAGCTATTTCTTTGTTGACTGCAGAGTGCTCCTCCAACTGATTAATATCAATGTTAAGGTCTAAAGGGCTATGAGGCTGCACATAGTCACTCATATTGGCCAGAATTTGGGCCAACTGGTCTTCCTGTAAAGGGCTTACAATAGTATTTTCGGGAGGCTCTATTCCTTCTTTTTCGCTTCTATGATTATCTTTGTCCTCCTCACAGGTATGATAGCTTCCTTCTTCCTCATCCAAATATCGAATTTCACCTTCAATTTCCTCTTCCTCAGTATTTCCTTCCTTTGCACTAGATTATTTCTCACCACTGGTGTGGTGACTTATTTCTTCTTGATCCGAGTAGTGAATTTCTCCTTCCATTTCCTCTTCTTCATCAGTACGAGGACTTCCTCCCTCAAATTTTGGAGGATATTGATCCTCTGAGTTGTATAATTCTAGGGGCTGGCTACTACTTCCCAGAAGTCCTTCCATCATCCCCCTACTTCGTTTTGAATGGAGGGACTGTCTGTGAGTTGATGGCTCAGCTATTGAGCCAGCCATTCTCTTTCGTTTCGGGGCAGGTAAGGCTAACCCTCCATCAATGGAGAATATCAACTCTTCCCAGTTGGTCTCTTGTTGGAGGAGACTACAACTCACTGTTAATCAGATTAGGCAATGGTGGTTGACCACCATGTCGACGTGCTGATATTTTCTTATATTATGGGAAATATCATGCAGTAAGGAATTTAAAAATGCAGGAAAATTTACCGTGCATTTCTATTTTAATACAACCAATAAATTAAGGTGGCGAGGTCTTACCACGTATTTCCTTTTGTCGCACGTTATATAGGCCTGCACTATCTTGGCCAATTCCATCCATGGTTCTCCCAATGATACTGGCTGGACTCCTTTGCCTTTGACAACCAATGTCTGTTCGCCATCCTGAAAAATCCTCATGGCTTCTAGAAGCCTGAGCTTCTTCTGATTCCATATAGTTCCTTGTGCTGGTATGCTAGACACCTATGCAATTATTTCATCAGATATAGCTATCTGTCTTCCTCTAACCATGGAGAATCTTTCTTACAAGTTCTGTAAAAATTCGATGGCCACTGCTTCATGGGGTTGTTGCATCCTCGTGAAATATGTAATCCATCCTAATCTTTCCAAAATATCTCGTGCAACATCAAAAACGACTAGCACCTGTGGCTCACTGTGAATTGGTCATCCTCCCATCGTCTCTGCACACGGTTAGCTCTTCCCAAACACACAGTGATCGCAATGGAACATCATAGCATGGTGAATTGGAATAATGTCGTTAAATTTTTGTTATTCCCTATAATGCAGGGATTTGGTTCGCATACAGGTAAAGAAATATCAGGATTTGATCTGCATGCAGACATCCGCACTCGCCCTAATGGACGATAGGTCATCCTCGACCGTCAATTAAGAGAGGCAAGTGTGGCACAACAGTTGTATAGCAGGAAAAAGCAGGCATAATTATGATACATTCAATAAAATTATAGCAATTACTAAAATCAATGCGTGTGATAAATCATTGATAGATATAAAATCATTTGTAATGATTCAAATATAAGGAGAAGCGACAGCTTAAGATAAACATAATTATAGATGCATTTATTACCCACTTCAAACTAATATGATCGATTTGTAATGATTTTCATGTATAATAGGTTTGAAATCAAAGGTTTAGGATTCATACTTTCATTTGATATTTAAATAAAGATATAGGAAAAAGGGTTTAATATGACTATTTATGTGTATAAATTTGACTCCAATACCATCAGCAAAGCTTTGTTGCCCACAGGTGTCCATAACCTTGACAGAGTTGCTTTCTCACCCTTGGAACCATTGTCCTTTATTTATGCTGACGAAGTGCTTGTTAAATGTCATAATGGAGGCCATTGTGCTAGCTTGGTGACCAAATAAATCACAATTCCATTCACCGGGAAGAAGTGAAAAGTGGGCAGGCTGGCTCGTGATGAGACCTCCTGTTCCAAGGACTTCCTTAATTTTTTCAATTGTCCATTGGACCATATCCCTGGTTTGGTGGCCATGATGGGAATTTCACTTCACTAACTTCCTTATGATCATGGTAGGTTGGCTCTTGATGAGACCCCCTATCCTCCATCTGCCAAATCATAAAATTATTAGTGAACTATGTAAATATTTTCTTTTTCATATAGCACTTTCCTACTTATACATAAAGGATGGCTCAGCACTCCTTAAGAGTAGGGATGGTGGAATAAGTATGAACATCTCAATAGAAAAGAATATGCCCTTATTCCTACTCCATAAATAAAAATCAAAGAAAGTTATAAAATATGGGAAGAACCAACATGATAAGCATAATCGATCAGATTAATTTAGTGGTAATAAGGCAACAAAATCATGTTATTGATTATGTCCCTTTTTCCTGTTTTTCTTATCATTACTAAACAACTTCCTTAAAAATGGCGATTTATTTTGATTTGTTGATTACAGTAAGCTTTAATTTGTATGATTGTATATGAATAATATGTTTTCCTCTAGAAGAGTCATCAAAAATTCTCAAAATGCTAATCTAAAACAAAAAAACAATCCACTCAAAAGGTGTTGTTCCTTTTAAAAAGAACAGCAAAAAAAATCTGCGGAACTGCTGTTCTTTCCGAAAGGAACAGCAAAAAAAATCTGCGGAACTGTTGTTCCTTTAGAAAGAAACAGCAAAACCTCAAAACAGGCGAAATAAACAAGGTTTTTGAAAAAAACAGAATTCCATGAAACAAACAACAAAAACTTAAAATAAATGAAATAAACAAAGATTTGAAAAAACGAATTCCAACAAACAATATTTATGTACAAAATTTAAAAAATAAATGATTTAATAAACTCGTGCCAAGGAGGAGTTATCCCCTTCAGCTAGAATTTTCATGGTAGAATATTCCCGTAATTATTGGTAAAAGGATTCTCGGGTAAGCGGTTTATGATACAATCGTACTTGATGATCGTTTACCTTAAAGGAATGTCCAGATCCATCAATGGTAGTTAATGTAATAGTGACATTATCATGCACTTTTTGTATTTCATAGGGTTCGAGCCATCGTGTCTGGACTTTCCCTGGAAAATCCTAAAACCTAGAATCATATAGGAGTGCCCAGCTGTTAGTACGAATCCTTTGTCGAAGTGTACGAAAAAGGACCTCTTTAGCTACGCATAACTAATAGCCCTAACAACAAAAGTGGCTGCCAATATCTTCAGATCTATGGTTAGTTGAACAAGAAAAGAGCTGCAAAAACCAGATCTATGCATGGAAAGACATTAAGCAGTAAAAACAAGGGTTTTCTCCATATACCAATAGACAAGACAAGAACAATTTTTGGAAAGAATTTTTATATTAATCGGGCACCTGGGAGGAAAACAAGAAGGCGTATCCAATTCTCCTCAGTGGGATGGGTTCTTGGAAGTCCTCAGCACTTCAGATCTAAAATCTCTCTCTCTTGTTGGTGTAGAAAACCCACACAAATAATGGAACTCAAAGGGAGCTCACACAGCAAATGGTAGAAAAATGTGACCAAGTGTATAGATCCAGAGTGATCTAATAGGCAACAAAAGGTGAAGAATGGTAGGAAAAACCCTCCTATTTATAACAAAATATTGGGTCATTCTAGATCTTGGTGCATGGGTTAGCCAGATCTAGATCCACTTTTTATGGAATATTTTATTATATTTGTTGGAGGGAAAAGGTATTTGACTTGGGTCAAATCCCTTAATTTGTCAAAAATAAATAAATAAATGATTTATTTATCTTTTAAGGAAGCGGTTAGAAGATAATCAAATAAATAATGATTTATTTAATTATTTAAGGAAGTGGTTGAAAGATAATTAAATAAATAGTGATTTATTTAATTATTTGTGGGTGATTTGGTCATATTTAACTAGGAATATTATCTAAATAAGGTTTAAATAATTATTCCTAGAAAATAATAAGATAAATAAAGGTTTATCTAATTAATTTCTTTGATTTTGGGTTAAACATGACTGGGAATAATAATTAAATTATGGTTTAATTAATTACTCCATGAGGAAAATCAAACAAATATAGGTTTGTTTAATATTTCCTTTTGGGGTTTCTTGTTTTAACATAGTGAAAGCAATTTTACTTAGGGTAAAATTGGTCTTATGTGGTGTACTTGGGTCCATCTAATGATAATAGGTTAGATGACCAAAAAATGGTGTAACAGATTGCCCCCCAGCGTGCGAGTGTCAGGAGCAAATCGTATGACCGAAGTACATTGTAAGAACTCAATCACTAGACAACAAAAGGGAAGTCAGAGAGAGAAATGGAAGGTAGATAGTGTGCTGAAGAACTAGACCCTGAGGAGACGAGACTCGCAGGTGCAACAAGTCTCTTTTTATGAGAGGGTACCTATGCTGAAGGCGGCGGGGGAGGCATACCTATGCCCGCCGAGACAAAGTACAAAAGAATAGTGTGTCTAGTAAACAAGGGACCGAACCATAAAGTATAGCTGGCATAATCATGAGCCAGATAAAAATATAATCAGGAATCCCATATACATGTTGTGCCTGGGATAACAGCCAGGACTTGTACAATAATATCTGAGTACATGAAATACAACCCAAATGCCCCCTGGAAATGCGGAAGGGCTCACAAAATCTGACTGATACATGCAAATCAAAGAGGCGCTGCAAGTGGCTACGACCAACATCATCAAATATCTGGAGCTGCATCGAAGGCTGCAAGGAAGAGGTCATCCCGGCATGTGGAGGGCTACCTGCAGGGCCAACCCCTCATGAGGGTTGAGACATCTCACACACACCCGGGAATCATCAAGAGCTGCTGCTGGATCACTGGACCATCAAGTATACGGATCTCGATCATACGGAAAGGAGCTGGAGAAACAATCAAGTCAAAGGGAAAGGAAAGATCCCTTTGCCTGATCCGAGGCACCGAACAAGAGTGGAAGCTGGAACCAAGGTATACCGCCCTCTAGACCTGGCTTCTGGAATGAATGAGCTGATGTCGACAGAATGAGGTCTGCCATAGGTGAGACAATGAGAGACCCTCAACTAAGGCACGAGAGAAAAGAGTAGAGCGACGGACAGACGGACACTAATGATGATAGTGAAGTGGAAAGGACTGAGTATCTAATTGACGACTTCCCTTGTTAGAGCATAAATGGCATAAATGACATGGCAGTGACTGACACAATATCGTAAGGGATAGGGGACAGTGGGACTGAAAGTCATAATATGCGACACAAGAGAGAGACCAAGCAATGAAGGATGGAGGGCTATAGCGGGGTACAAAGGGACGCGGGATAGACTCCATGAATGTGATGATGACTCAACTTGGATGCTCTAAACAAGGGCGACTCTATGGTGCTGCCACACAGTAAAAGGCCCAATGGGGGACCATAAAAACATGAGTCCAAGATGGTAACTCATGACGAAAATCGACACGAACAAAGACAAGTAAGGAGGCAAAATGGTGCCCCAAGTACAAGTGTCGTAAGTGAGGAAATTCGATTTTAAGGAGGGGGGAAGTGACCCTTCTTGGACAAAATGTGTCCTGGTGAAGCATCAACGCATAAAAAACTAACAGATACCCATTTGGGGGCTCGGTGAGAGCTTTCCAACGGTGCAGACGGTTTGTCAAACGGGGCTAGGGTGTGGTCGCATCAGTCGAAAGAAGAAACAGGGGTTCTGTTTTTAATAAGGCGGTTTTCCCTCCAAATTCACTCATTTTCTATTGTTGCTGTGGTGAATGTAGAGAGGAGAGAAGGCCCTAAATCTTGCGGCGAGCGTAGCGAACAAACCGACCGTTGGAATCGAGATCCGTCAGTTGCAGGTAAGAGGCCGAACTTTACTCTTTCATTTTGATGGATTGAAAGTTCAGTTTAGGGCCCAAAATCCCAGAAACAGACCCTCCTTCATCTCTACGGCCGGGTCACACTTTTTGGGCCAAAAAGTGCGACCTGGGACGCAGGTTTCAGGGCAAAACCTACGACCTAGTCCAGAACTGGGCAGAAAACTGTGACCTGGGAGATGAGGGGGTTTTGGTGCTATTTTATGGCTGGGAGTTGGGTTTTTATGTTTGGTTATGGTATTCCCGATCTGTATGCTGACAAAGATGATGTTTTTGTGTAGGTATGGCAGATTTACGGGTGAACTGGAGAGAGAGAGACCTAGGTACATTACGGGCAGAGATCCAGGCGGATCAGGGTGTCCATCGTGTGTTGGCCAGGTTTGGGGTTCTAAAGTTTTTGGAGAACCCGTTGATGAGAGCAGGAGAGCCCTTGTTAGCCTGGATTATCAGTTATTGGGATCCAGAGCATGAGGTCTTTGTAGTGCAGGGTCACAGGATCAAACTGACAGTCCAGGATGCGTATTTCCTGACGGGTCTCCCACCACTGGGGATGGTGGGGAACACGCAGCCGGTATTACCGCGGGGGGGCATATCATGGAGTTTGTGGAATGACATTGTCGACCGGGTCTCCAAGTCAAGGGGACTCGGATACCGATCAGGGATCTAGAGAGGCCAGAAACCCGTGTAGTGGCCGCAGCTGTGCTGCGTATCCTGGGCAACCAGGCGTTCCATCACATCACCGGGGGGCAGATGATTCTTGTAGAGAGTGCGTTGAGTGGGACCTACTATGGGTGGGCCCAAATGATGCTGGTGTCGTTAAAACGATAGTTGTCGCTCTGCAAGCGGCAAGTGAACCACGATTGCTCGTATGGGACTTTATTGTGCGCCTTCTTCTTTGAGAAGATCCCGACCTTGAGGCCTCATATACAGCTTCCAAATGGGGGCCCGAGAGAGCCCAGGATGCGCCGGTGGGGGCGGCTACTGTGCAGAGGAGGAGGAGGGGCGGTCGGGCGAGTGTTTCGACCTGATTTTTTCACCCATTGGGATCAGATGCCGTTATACATAGACGACTATCCCTATAGTGGGATGAGTTATTGTGGAGATCCGGACCTGCCACTTCCGCCTGGTCGAGTATGGGGGCCCGATGGTAAGTGACAGATTGCTATTCTTGTATGAGCATGGTTACAGTTTTTTGAATAGTAGATAGGGTACTGATTCATGTACTGTTGGTATGCAGATATAGCACTGGTAAAACCGGCCGGATATATGGGACGACCGGCAGCAGTTGGAGCTACAGGGTCGAGTGGGTCGAGAGCAGCGCGCAGTGAAGATGCGGCCGCCCTTCTGGAGGACATCCGTCGTAGATGCGAGACGTTTCTGACTGGAGTTTCAGAGCGCGGGTGGCAAGATTTAGACGACCAGTATGCGGAGGCATGCATTGGTCTTCCCTCGGAATGGCGAGGTGTCATGCAGCGCATGGCGATGGTCGGTCAAGGCATAAGTGATCTACGGGCTGCAGGGGCAGAGCCATTGGCTCGGGATCTGCCAGATAGTGAGTAGGTGTGGGGCATGTGGTGCCCCCTAGTGTGTATGTAGGGGCATGTGGTGCCCCCAGTTTTGAGTTTTTCGTAACATGCTATGGGCATGTCACATGTATCAGAGTAGATGGACTCTAAACACATGTTTTGCGACACATATTGTGGATATGCATCATTTTTAATGATGATAAATGTTATTGTCTTGTGTGAAATGCGTGTGATAAATGCCAATCTAGAACATGGTTTGCAATACTATCTACATAGTGATTTTGTTCTCGAGGTACATGATTGAAAGTTATGGTTTCAAATTCACGTATCAAGAGTTTCACTCGTAAATAGCGTCTAAACAGCATAGGGTTATGCACACGATAAACACCATTTAGTTGCATGACAAGAAGTAGGGAATCTAAACAAACATGTAGATGGAGGATGCGATGAAAGAGGGCATCGGCTAAGAGACCACGCATTGCATCATATTCAGCCTGATTGTTGGTGGCAGTACCAATGCAGACCCCGTTAGAGAGGACAAGGGTATGTAAGGGGGTGAAGATGGCCCAACCTGCCGAGGCTAGATTTTGGGAGTAACGACTTGCAACATCGGCGTAACCGATAAAGGGTGGGGACTGGAGGTCCTGCAGAATGGTATCACAAGACAACAAATGGGGAGAGGAGATAAAATGACGGCAGCGTGAGTGTACAGAAGACATCGAGCGGAAAATGTGGGAGGGAGTGCAAGGAGCAGGATGACTATGACTCATATACAAACTAAGTGGGCTATCGGAAGTGTGGCGAGGACTTGGGCTGCGGAGGTCATCAGAGATACCGGTGGAGTGATCTCGTGTGTGGGTAGGAAAGAGGGGAACAGGCAAAGCACCAGGGGAGTAGGCAGGGGGACTGGGCTCCAAGTGTCTCGCAAAGGAGGATAGGTAAAGAATGGGGGCAGTAGACTCCGTCATCTGAACATCAGGGGGAGGAATGTTGATGGGAGCAGGGGGATCCTCAGGCTGGCCTGAAGCATACTGCGCGAGGATGGGAGAGGCGGATTGATTTTTTTCGACCTCATACTCTCGGACTACCTCTAAAGAGGCGCGGTAATGCGTCAAGTGAGGACAATGGTGGGATTAATGGCCATGAAGACCGCACAATGCACAGGGTTTGTTGGTGCGGAGAGTCTTGGGGTTCTTGGTTATGGACGAAGAAGGAATGGAGGCTTCAGGGACCGTAGACTCGGGGAACGTGACTTTAACCATGGGTTGAATACGGGGCAATTCGGGACAAGCGTGGGTGGCGTGACCGACGACATCACATAAGGCACAAGGTTTTGCGGGCAGAGGAGGGGTTGGGTCAGTCGTGGTGGTCTTGTCTTTGGATGCCCCCTTGCGGGCTTTTCCTTTCTTCCCGGGAGCCGTCACGACAGGAGAAGGGTCCTGTGGCGGTGCTGGGGGCACAGTGGCAACAGGGGAAGCGAGGGGGACTGGTTGAACCGGTGTCAAAGCCATGTAGGGTTTGGGGTGACCAGGAGGGGTAGCGGCTGGAGGATCAAGGTACCAGACCGGTATGCCCAAAGTCAGGTTAGGGAGAGAGAGGGTGGCCATGACGGGGATAGAATATACTCTGGGAGGGGGAGCCAGGAAAGGTATCTGCCCAGCAGGGCAATGACCAGGAGGGACGGCTCCAAGATGGTTAAGGCCTGGGGGAACTGATCCAGGAGGGTAAAGGGGTTCCGGGATACCAGCTGTAGGAGCAAGGCCAGAAGGAGGAGGTCTGGCTAGCGGAGATGAAGGGCTAGGAGCAGGTTGCGGTGGGCGGGGTTGAGGTTGCTAACTAGCCGAAGCGTCCGCTTAGGGGTAGCCCGAGACGATTGCATCATGCAAACATTCGACAAGCTGGGATCAGGGATGTGAGGAGGGGGAAGACTAGGAAAAGTTCCAAGCAGGGAGGAATCTTTGTAGACGCCGGGGGAGACACTGGTCAAAGAATCGATGGTTTTCTTATTGGCTACAGAGGAGATGGTCATCTCAGGGGAGGTCTGAGATGGTGGCTCATGGTAAGACAGCTGGTCAATGGTGACTATCTTTCCATTGTGAGGGAAAGACATCTTGCGGAAAACTGCGGATGGGACAGAAAACATGGCGTAGGTGTAATTTCGCCCCAATAGAATGTTATATTCTAGAGGGGCGTCAATGACTTCGACGTCAATGCAAACAGTCTTACCGGCAAGGGTGATGGGACAATTACGGAAAAGGCCAATGGGCTGGGAGGTGTGGCCGTCCCATGCTCTAAGGGTGATCATGGAAGGGGCCAGCTCAGGGGATCCGAGTTGCTTCCAAACCGAAGCGGACATCACGCAGGTGGATGCCCCCTCATCAATTATACACCGAGAGACGTTAGTGTTCCGGATTTTGACTGGGATTTGGAAGGCGACGGAAGCAGGAAGAGGAGGATGGTCCGATTGATTGGCGTCGAAAACAATCATTTGGTCATCAGCAGGATCTGTAGCACCCACGGCAGATAGTAGAGCCTTCTTTTGGGAAGGACATGACTAGAGGAGTTCCAGTGTGGAAATGGCAGCAGGAGATTGCGCCAAATCATCTACTATGCTATACAAGTGAGCAGCTCGACCGGAGGCAGCGTTTCGGCGTAATGGTCCCTTAGGAATCTTGGTATGAACCTCAACTTTGGGTTGAGGGATATGTAAGGGGCCATTCAGTGTCAAAAGAGGCTCTGTAGAACCTGAAGAAGGAGGCTCAGAGGCAGACTGAGTAGGAGGCTTGGGGTACTGGCGAGACCGAGTTTGAAGGTGAAGGTCGACGGTCGGGGAGGGATCGGAGTGCATCATAAGGATCTGGTAATCGGAGGAACCAGAAAGGGAAGGTGGAGTGGCGACCTGGCTGTCAGGCGGTTGGGTAGCCACGAATCCTTGCTGAGGGAAGGGATCGGTAAACACAGCTGGTTGAGTAGTGGCCACATTAGGAGGAGCATAAGGGGAGGCGTGTTGTCCGCGCAATGTGGCTTGATACTCCCACATCTGCCGCATCTGGGGTAAGAGGGGACAATCGTGGGTGTAATGACCATAAACACCACAACACGAACAAGGCTTATTTGTGCGAAGCGGCCTGTCCGGCTTGGGCTGAGTGCCCTGTTGTTGGTTGGTAGTGTTAGGGTCGACACCAGGATTGGGTCCACGGGTACCAGGGGCAGATGGGTTTGGATTGCCTCTCCACCTTCGTTGAGACGAAGGGGGATTAGTCACACCCTGCTGTGCATATACTTGCCCTGGAGGGGGCTGTAAGTGCTGTTGCGGGTTTGGAGGAGGCAAGGGAGATGGAAGCGCATATGCTGGAGGAGCTGGCGCACCAGGCTGCGGATAAAAGTAATGGTTGGGTGGGGCAACATTGAGGTAAGCAGGAGGTTGGGAAAAAAGAGGAGGCATGCCGTATCCTGGATACATGCTACCGGGAGGGGGGAGAGTGCTAGAGGTGCTGGCCCCTCCCTGAGGGAGACCATAGCCCACAGGAGGTTGAGCATATGGATGGGAAAGGGCTCCAACGATACCGTCGGCGGAATGAGATGCCCCCGGGGCGTTAGCGCCACCGGGCCTGGGGAGGTCAGGAAGAACGGTATAAACATAACCAGATTGAGCGTAGATCGGGTCATATTTCAAGGCTATTTGGAGGGCGGCTTCTTCGGTTTGAGGAAAATGGGATGCGACATCTTTGCCGATGGGAGCGGGAAGGGTGCGAAGGAACCAGTCCATATAAACCCGATCTTCAAAGGGAGGGGCTCGACATAAGCTCCGTCTTCTTCGCCATTCCTGAACATGGGCGGAAAGGCGGGTTGAAGAGGATTGCTTGAAGGAAGTCAAGAGCTCCGTGCCAGTGTCGTATCGGAGAGGGAGCTAGAAATAAGACAAAAAGGCTTGGGCAAGGGTCGCAAAGGTGGTATGGGAAGAGGTGGCTTGTTCAACATACCATTTAGAAGCTTCGCCGGTAAGCGTGCGTTGGAACAAACGAAGACGAATGGAGTCATCGGTAATGGAATTGGAGGAACACCACATGTGGAAAGATCGGACGTGATTGGTTGGATCTTCTCCAGCTTGGCCTTCGAACTTTGGGATGTCGGAAGGGAGCTTGGTTGGCATAGCAGGCCAATTAGCATTGTGGTGGATAGGGTCATTGATCAACTGATTGAAATCGGGGAGGCTGAGGCCTGCAATGTATGGCAGCACGGGGGTGGCCGGGGTAGTTCCGGTGGTGGTTCCGCTAGTAGTATGGCCGACATTAGGGCCGGGAGAACCGCTAGCATTAGGCCCTGGACCAGACATGGTGAAGGTGACAGGGGGAGAACCAGGCGGAGAAGGAGGACCCGATGAATCAGGAGAGGAGTTGGAGTGCGGACTCGGAGGAGGACTGGCTCGACGACGGCGGTCGGAGTAGGTCGATCGACCGGAAACTGAGGGTGAAGGCCAAGAAGTCTCCGGGAAAGGCGCCTTGGGGGCGCAATGATGACAGGAAGAAGGAAACCGACAGGGGCATAAAGGGACAGAATCAAGTGAGGTCAAGGGCAGAAAAGGTGCGGTGACAATTGATTTTAGAGTCTTTTCCAGGCGGTGTTAACCAGGCGCTTCTTCACTTAGGGTCAGTGTGTGGCATGCATTAATTTTAATTTTTAAACCCTTTTCATTTTGAGAGCAAGAAAAAGTGTGCTGCGTAACTGAAAAGAAATCTGCAGAGAACAGTATATAATGCTGAAATAACAGAACATTTAACAGCTAACCATGCATCAATCTAACCCAAAAAGGTGGGTCTCTCAAAACTACTCTAAAAGAGGGAAAAAATCTAGTCAAAACACACGTAAAAAGAGGCCAATAGATCTAGGGTCAAAAGGGACAGGGATCTAAAGGATAAAGCTGCTGAAAAGAGGTGCAGATCACAGCCAAGAGACAGAGGCAAGGTGGCTGGAAAAAGGAAGGTAATCAGCAAAAAGCGGAGGGGGCAAGGAGGAGGCCCTAAAAGTAGATCCAAACAAATCTTCAGGAGGTGATTTGAGAGGTAGAAGAGATGATTACAATGGATCTGAAAGGGAGGTAACATATCTGGAAAAAAGGAGGCTGAAGCTCTGAAAAACAGATGGCTGAAACAACGAAAACTCTTCCACCAAAAGTGGAGGGCACTAAAGCCCTAGGGGGCTAGGTTCCCACTTAGATGAGTAAAAACAGATCAGAACTTGGTCAAAGCGGGTTGAGACAGAGGCTGGAAGACCCTGACAGAAGATGCAGCAAAACCCTGAAAAATTGCAGAAAAATCACTGAAAAATTGGTAGGTCGCAGGTTCTGACCTGTTTTCAGTGCAGGTCGCAAAAAAGGGGCAGAAAAGTGCGACTTGGAGGTCCAGGTCGCAGGTTATGGGCCAAAAAGTGCGACCCCCCGTTCCGGTTGTCTCGGCGGCAGATTTTCAGAAAAGTTTCCGTCTCAGTTGCGGCTGGTGTCGCTTACCTGCGCAATAGGGCCAGAAACACACAGAAGTTAGAAATTTTGATGTTTTAGGGTTTTATGTGAGAAAAACAACATAAAAATAGGAAAAATAAACAGCTGAAAAGAAACCCTAGGGTCTGAAGTAGCTGGATATGCAGGAATATGAAAAACGACGGCGGTCGTAATTTAAAACCCGTGTGGAGTCGCCATTTGTTAGTATGAATCCTTTGTCGAAGTGTACGAAAAAGGACCACTTTAGCTACGCATAAATAATAGCCCTAACAACAAAAGTGGCTGCCAATATCTTCAGATCTGCGGTTAGTTGAACATAAAAGAGCTACAAAAACCAGATCTATGCATGGAAAGACATTAAGCAGAAAAATAAGGGTTTGCTCCATATACCAATAGACAAGACAAGAACAATTTTTTGAAAGAATTTTTATATTAATCGGGCACCTGGGAGGAAAACAAGAAGGCGTATCCAATTCTCCTCAGTGGGATGGGTTCTTGGAAGTCCTCGGCACTTCAGATCTAAGATTTCTCTCTCTTGTTGGTGTAGAAAACCCAATGCAAAGAATAGAGCTCAATGGGAGCTCACACAGCAAATGATGGAAAAATGTGACCAAGTGTATAGATCGAGAGTGATCTAATAGGCAACAAAAGGTGAAGAATGGTAGGAAAAACCCTCCTATTTATAACAAAATATTGGGTCATTCTAGATCTTGGTGCATGGGTTAACGAGATCTAGATCCACTTTTTATGGAATATTTTATTATATTTGTTGGAGGGAAAAGGTATTTGACTTGGGTCAAATCCCTTAATTTGTTGAAAATAAATAAATAAATGATTTATTTATCTTTTTAAGGAAGTGGTTAGAAGATAATCAAATAAATAATGATTTATTTAATTATTTAAGGAAGTGGTTGAAATATAATCAAATAAATAATGATTTATTTAATTATTTGTGGGTGATTTGGTCATATTTAACAAGGAATACTATCTAAATAAGATTTAAATAATTATTCCTAGAAAATAATAAGATAAATAAAGGTTTATCTAATTAATTTCTTTGTTTTTGGGTTAAACATGGCTGGGAATAATAATTAAATTATGGTTTAATTAATTATTCCATGAGGAAAATCAAACAAATATAGGTTTGTTTAATATTTCCTTTTGGGGTTTCTTGTTTTAACATAGTGAAAGCAATTTTACTTAGGGTAAAATTGGTCTTACATGGTGTACTTGGGTCCATCTAATGATAATAGGTTAGATGACCAAAAAATGGTGTAACACCAGCCTCCTTCATGAAAGATATTTTCTTTGATAAGGGTGTCATGTGATTTTTCTCTCTGTTGTTGAATTAATGTTGTGTGCTGAAGAGCAGAGAGCCTAATTCCATCTAACTCATTAATTTGTTGCAGTCTTTTGACTTGGGCTTCATTTAGATCTAGACCCACCTTTTGAGCTATTCTTAATGTCTGAATTTCAAATTCTATTGGAAAGATGGGTTCTTTTCCAAATACCAATTGATATAGTGAATATCCCATAGTGGGTCTCCACGTTGTTCGATATGCCCACAATGCTTCTGGAAATCTGTAGGCCCAATCTCGTCTGTGTGAGGCAACGATTTTTTTCAATATAGATTCAATCACTTTGTTCATGCTCTCTACTTGGCCATTGGCCTGTGGGTGGTATGGGGTTGTAATATTAAGCTGGATGTGGTAGTTTTGTAGTGTTTCAGCTAATTTATTACCTACAAACTGTGGTCCTCCATATGTGATTATGTCCCTTGGGAGGCCATATCGCACAAAGATTTGGAAAAGAAACTGTATTATAGAGTCCTTTGTAGCTTTTGAAAGTGCCTCTACTTCAACCCATTTGGTAACATACTCAGTTGCAACTAGAATATATGTTTTTTGGTTTGATGGAGGGCTAATAGGGCCAACAAAATCAAGCACCCAGCATTCAAATGGTTCAATCACTAGTTGAGGGTTCAAAGGCATTTCATCAGACTTCCCAAGGTGACCTGCCCTTTGGCAGCTATCACAGGCCTGCACAAATTTTTTGGCATCTTTAAAGATAGTAGGCCAACAATAGCCTGTTCGTAAAACCTTATGGGCAGTTCTACGATCTGCAAAATGCCCGCCACACTGCCCATCATGGCATGCTTTCAAAATATCAAATACCTCTTCCTCCCGGACACATCTTCTTATTTGCATATCTGCCCCTGTGTGAAATAGGTAGTCCCCAATCCAAGAGAATCAGGTACTACATTGTATTATATGTTTTCATTCATTAAGGGATAGATGTTTAGGTAATTTACCTATTGCCAAATAATTTTCTATATCATCATACCATGGGGTTTTGACAGTAATAGCGAACAAATTTTCATCTGGGAAGTGGTCTTCAACTGCTTCTGTATCTATTGGCTTTGGCATTCTTGACAGAAATTCAGCTACAGGGTTCTCTTTCCCAGGTCGATCTTTGATTGTAATGTCGAATTCCTACAATAAAATCAACCATCTTGTCACTCTTCCATTTGTAACAGGTTTATTTGCTAAGAATTTAATGGCAGAGTGATCAGTATATAGTACTACAGGATACCCAGTTATATAATGTCTAAACTTATTTACAGCATGAACTACAGCTAAAAATTCCTTCTCAGTCACAGTATAATTTAATTCAGCAGGGGATAGATTTTTGCTAATGCAATAGATTTCATATGGTTTCTTGTCTTCCTCCTGCCCAAGTACTGCTCCAATTGCTGTGTCTAAGGCATCAGATGAAATTTGGAATGGCAAATTCCAATTTGGGCCCCTCAGCACTGGGGCTGTTGAAACAAGATTTTTCAGATCATTGAAGGCATTGTCACATTTATCTGTCCAAATAAAATCAACATTTCCAGTTAGTGCATATAAAGGTGCAGCTATTCGAGAATAGTGTTCTATAAATCTTCTATAATAACCAGAAAATCCAAGAAAGCTACGTACCTCTGTTTGTGTGGTGGGTGTGGGTATTAACAAGATTATTTGAATTTTAACTGGGTCCACCTAAATTCCAGTTGCTGAAATATAATGCCCTAAGATAACTCCTTCGGTCATCATCATATGACACTTTTCATGGCTTAAACAAAGCCTAGTGTCAATACATCTTTACAACACCTTTTCTAAATTTTCTAATGCTGGCTCAAATTCATCCCCATAAGGTGTGAAGTCATCCATATATACTTCGAGACCTTCATTTATTAATTCTGCAAAGATGCTGAGAATGGCCCTTTGGAATGTAGTAGGGGCATTACATAGGCCAAAAGGTAAGACTCGGTAGGAAAATGTCCCCAATGGATAGGTAAAATTAGTTTTGTCTTGGTCTTCAAGGGCAATCTAGATTTGATTATACCCATTGAAGCCATCGAGGAAGGAAAATAATTTCTTTCCTGCCAATGTGTCTAATACCTGGTGAATGAAAGGAAGGGGAAAGTGGTCTTTCTGTGTTGCCTTTTTAAGTTCACAGTAATCTACACATATTCTCCACTTTCCATTCTTTTTTTGTACCACTACTAATGGAGAGACCCACTTGCTATCAGATATTGGGTAGATGAAATTAACATCCAATAGTTTTTGTAATTCAGCTTTCACAATATCTTTAAGGTGAGGGTTTAGTCTTCTTTGGGGTTGGCAAATGGGTCTCGCATCTTTTTCAATATAGATGTGGTGTGTACACAATTGGGGGTCAATTCCCTTCATGTCTGGGTAATCCCATGAAAAGGCTACTTTGTATTTTCGTAATAATTGGACCAACTTCTCTTCTTGTTCAGTAATCATATTTTTGTTAATGTTTAGAGTTTTTCCGGGCTCAATTTCTACAATCTTGCTATTGTACACAGAAGTAGTGGGTATTACTTGATCAGGAATGTCTTTCAAAGGATATTCTTCTTCTTTATTATCAAATGCTACCTTGATCATGTGACATTGTAGATGGGATCTGATTTGTGGTTTATTAATAAAACTATTGATGATATCATCCTCTATTTGATCTTTGAAATCAAGAGAATTTTCTATAGTTAGAGGTGATCTCATATTTTCCATAAGATATGATACAGGTTGTTTTCTTGTTTTGATTATTGATAGACTTGGTTGGGCTGGGGGGGGTATAAAGCTAAATTCTTGACATAGTTTCCCCTTGTTATTGTCATGTTGCCTTGTCAGCATCCAATATAAGCATCGACAGTTGCCAACCAAGGTCTACCTAAGATTAACGGGTGTCCTTCTAGCCGGTTCTTTGGATTGATAACTAGGAATTCAGCAGGGTATTCCCAGGAATCTACAGATACCATTACATCTTGTAGTGTACCCTCTGGTTTGACTACCGATCGGTCAGCCAATTCCAATAAGGTTGTTGTTGGTTCTAGTGATGTAATGCTAAGTTTTTGACAGGTGGTGGTTGTTAGGATATTGATTGCTGCTCCCAAATCAACTAAGGAATTTGGAAACAATTGCCCATGGATTTTCACTGTCACTATAGGATTTCCCGGGTCTTCATATTTTACAGGTGTTTCCATCCCTGATAATAAGTCAGATAAAGTATCGACTATTTGGATAGTTGGATTGGTGGTTGTTCTCCTCTTTGGCTTCTTTATGCATAATTCCTTAATGGTTTTTGCATATATAGGAATGTCATGGATAGCTTGGAGGAGAGGGATTTTTATACAAAATTTTTTTAATTCTCCCAGAAGGTAAAAATTAGGATGTTCTAATGGGCGTGGTATGATTAATCATTCTGGGAATGGTGGAGAGGAATTTGTTACTTGTTGTTGACTTTGTTGTTGATTTTTTTGTTGAACCTCCTTCTCTTTCTGTAATGTTTGTTCTACAGGTAACGGATCTTCAATATGAACATTATTGTTTCTCTCTGTTTCTACTATGCACCTAGACCTTAATTGAAGGTCATTTCATTCCCTCAGTTCATTTTCTAATTCTGGGGGTTCCATTATTTGGACAGACTGAACTGGCCTATTTTTTGGGTTTGGGTTGGGCTGGGCTGGGAGTTGTGGTCTTAAGTTGGTCTGGGGGTTTGTATAGGGAGCTGGTAGTGTAGGTTGAGAGAGAGGGATTGTTCTAGCTGGCTGATTTGTAGGTTTTTTCCAGTTTGACTGCCAGGCCTGACTCTGCGAAGCAGAGGGGGACCATTATGTTGGATAGTTATTATTTTTCCAAAACGGTGGGCAAAAAGGAAAGCTAGGCCAATTATTTTGATTTTTTTGATTTGGCCAAGAAGTTGTAGGGAATGGCTATTGTGACCAATTGGGGAAAGGTGGTTGATTTTTCCACATTCCACTATATTGTTGAGCATTGCATTGAGGAGGCTGAAAAGAAGAAAATGGATCAGTTGGCATACCTGATTGTCATGGCTGCCATTGTCGGCGCTGATTAAGCAGACATACCACTTTTGATTCTTCTTCCGCTTCCTTATAAACTAATTTTAGGTCAGGAAGTGAGGGACATCCTTCTGTAGGGTGATATTTTGTGAAAATTTCACAGACTTTGATTACATCCAACAGACATTCTTTTTGGCTATGTTTCTTCCTGCATCTAGGACAGAATATCGCCAAATTTTTCTCTTCTTCTACTTGATTTTGTTTGGCTTGCATAATGTCGAACTGCGTTGTTAGAGTCCTAAGTATATTTGTCTTAAAATCTTCCAGTAGGTTTCTAATCTCTGCACGAGTCACACCTTCATTAGAGGTCTTGTTGTCTCTTGTAATCATATCACATTCTACAGATTTTAGCTTTGTGTTTCCCCTCAAACTCCTGATACACAAATCAATGATGTTAGCATAACTTTCCTGATATATATATCACCTTTTCCCATAATATTCAATGTTTCAACCCATTGATCTTTCATTCCCCTAATTAATGTACTTTTCAACACATTATCAGGTAAGGGTAAGGATGCATAAAGGGATATCTGAAGATTGTATTGAAACCGTTCCACATATTCTTGCAAGGTTTCATTTGGTTTTGCTGTCATTTGGAATATTTCATCTTTTAGTTCTCAAGACCTGCAATAATCTTGATACTTTTTTAAAAATGCAGGCTTCATCTTATCCCAATCAATTATGACACCCCCACCTAATCCCATAAACCATTGTAAGGCTGCTCCTTTTAATGTAGAAGGGAATAGTTTTAGTTTTTGGGGATCGGTGGTATAATCATATCCCCTGCATAACACATCAAATTCAAACAAAAATGCATCTGGATCTTCTGATGTTAAGCCATGAAATGTGGGAATATGTTGAAGGGGAATGGCCTTCATAGGTGCGTTGACTGCAGTATCTACTATAGGATATTGTAGCGTAGAGGTTTTCTAGGGTGTCTACTGATTCTGATTTTGGTTTTGGGCCATTTTTTTGAAGATGTGCCAATATCCTTCTGGGATCTCCAAGGAATTTCTAGGGTGACTAGGAGGAGCAATAATGGCTTTGACAACACTTCCCTTATTTGGAACAATGAGTATTCCTTGTTGACCTACTGTTTGAGGTGATTCAAAACCTTGGTTTTGAACAAGTTTAATAGCACTTCCTTTATCTGGACTGCTTACTGGTTGGGCTATTTCAATAGGAGATGTTGGGTCTCCTGTTTCTCCTGTTTCCCCTTCTCCTTCATGGATATTACTAGAGTTCCCTTCTTGAGGGGAAATTATACAAGGATTCTCAATTTCTTGAGAATCTTGCTCAATTCCCTCTGTTTGACTATGTATCTCAGCAAAGGCTTCAGATGGTGACTCTGTAGCCTGAAGGGAACTAGGAGGATGTCTATAGATAGCTTTTCTAAACCCTAATGATGGCTGAGATTCAGCTCTTTTAAGGATTTTGTCAATAAAATTTGTCCGCCCAAGTGTCACCGGTCCCTTAGGTTTTTCAACTTTAGGAGGAATTGTGTTTTGCTTAGTTGGTCTATTCATTCAAGAAAACAAGCCTACATTCCTACCTAAAGAAAGAAGCTTACCTACTTCTACTGTGAAGCGATCTATGAGCAAGTTTGTTTCTTGCCCAGTGCGCAGTTTCTTACCTTCCATATTTAATACTCAATTCTTCGCAAGCAGAAGAAAATCAGTTGTGCATCACTCCTTTGAAATGGCATACACTCTCCTCAGCAACGGCGCCAAAATTTTGGGTCATAAAAAGGTATCTTTGAAACACCTAATTAGCCTACATTAGTTATCAATCCGGGAGCGACTTTTTATTTCAAGAGTGTACTCTGTCTGAGGCTGCAATTAACTAAGAGTAATGCTATGAAGATGTAGTATAGAATCTTAAATACAGAGTAAACGGATGCTTGTAAAGAAATCTAATTACTGTAACATAAATGAAAATTCTCTGAAATCTTAACTACATCAATTTGCAAACCATCGATCAGGGATACAGTAGCAGTAACTCTTTCCCTTAAAAATCGATGCAACTGAAATCACACTGAGGCAAGATATCCAATATGGGAACTTGGAAGCAGTAACCAGTGTTAATCTACAGTTGGTGGTCTTGTTCTTAAAGCAATAGAAATGAACTCAAACTACTTGCTGATAAAAATAACTGAAAGGAACTTCAAAGGCTAGAAAGGAACAACAACTCATAATTCCTATGCATTTACAACAACTGTAACCAATCTATCTGCTAATGTGAAGCTATGAATCAGAAATGAACAATAAACCGAAATGGAACAACAATATGAATTGAACATCAATTATAAACTTAACTAATCTCAATACTTCAACCCTATCGACAGACAATACCATGAAACAATCAATCATAAAGAATCATTAACTAGTAGAACAGCAACTTAGAATTGAATATAGAACAACAAAGCTTTATAACGATGGCAAGGTAAATAAATAATGAATGCACTTCCTGCAGATGATAAAATAGCAATTCAATTCGTTAATGCTCACAACGAATCTATATTCAATCCAACAACAGTCAATCAACTCTACAATTGAAATAAACTTTAAACACAACTTCACGCAACAGTAAGCAAAGATTAGAAATACAAACAGCAAGGTAATTCCACCAGAGCCGAGCACTTAGTGCCAGTGAAATACTACTGGGCTACTTCAAAACTTAAGAGATGAAACGAAACGCATCTTTGATATTAATCGAACATAAAGTATTATAGAGACTGCTCTCTGTTGAAGCCCCGAAAATCGGGTCTACAACAAGGGGGATACCCACCCGATCCGGACCTTGGTTAGCAGCTCCTTTTCCGTTTGGTGTAGTGGGTCCGACTGGGGATAATGGGACCAATTTCCCAATATGTGTGTGTGTGTTTGAGATTTGATATTTCTTTTTTTTAAATTCCTAAGTAAAATGCTTTTAATCTATTTCTAATCTATTCATATGTAAACTGCATTCTAAGAAATATCTAACTCTAAAACTAACCCGGGATGTAAATCTTTCTATTTATGCGATCTAAAATGATTTCAGATAACAATCGAAAATAAAGATCATTCAATTATTATGAGAAAAGAATTCAATAAAGATAAACCATTTCATATAAAAAGTTAGATGAAACAGTTGTGAGAAACATATCGCATAATAAGCTTTTCATACATCAAGCACAAATAAATAGATATCACCGTATAAAAATGCCAAATGATAACTCAAGTATTCAAACATCAATATATAAATAACTGAACATAAGTATCACTTTTAACACAGAAACAAAAACAGTTAAGAGATAAAAGTACCATTTATAACTGGTTCTACTCATGAGCTAGAAGCAATAATGATTTATCTCTTCCTAATCCAACATCCATTAAGAGTACAAAAATGCAACATCAGTAACAGATATTAGACACAGATATCAATAAATCTCATTCCATTCATTCATCAAAACCTCCTCTGAGGGTGCAGAAGTGCATGTTCTGAGGATAATTTTTTGACAAATTTCAGGACCCTTCTCTAAATGCATGAGAAGGGTTTAAATACTACTAACTAAATCTAAAAATAGTTTATTACAAAAATTTAGGATTCGGTTTAAATGACCGTCCTTTTTCTAGGAAAAAATAAAGTAAAACTGAAACTAAATCTAAAATTGAAAACTATTAACTAACTACTTATGAATTTGATCTCTGAATTTGCAAGCATCCAGCATTGTTTTGAGAAGAGGTGGTTGGCCGACTTCAGATTTTAACTGCCCTGAAAAGACAAAATCGGCAAGTGTAGGTGCGATCTTCTCAGCAGAATTAATGATGCAAAGAGTGATGCATTCACTGTGTGGTTTTACTAGATATGTCCAGTAAGAATCCCAATTTAATCTTGTCAATCCTTGAATTGATTTTTCTTTAATCTTGTCGATCCACTAAACAGTTATGCAAATTTTTATTGAAAACTTCATAAGTAAGAAGAAATGGAGGAGTATGAGACCTCGACCTTCCTCCAATTAAAGCGATATTTTCAAGATCAACTTTACTGATCGCATTAGCTGGAGGTCTTCCCATCTCGTTGGAAGCTTGAGAAATTATAGGATCGGGTAAAGGTTTTTCTGGTACAGCATGTAATTCTTTCAAAAGTACCTTTTGCTGGTGCTTTAACTTGCTCAGTTCATAAAAAGTGATGTTAGCCCTAGTCTTCTTCATATCTTCTATAATGTTATATTCCATTTCATCCAGAACAATCAGTGTTCTTGATGGAATTGATGAATCTGTTTGGACTGGGCTAGTTTGAATTTCTTTAGATGTCATTTTCTTGGGTGCAACTTTTTCCTTAGTCAATGGGCTTGCGCTCTCTGACTTAGGAGTAGATTAAGGAGGATCAAGTCAATTTCTACTTCGAGTGCTAACAGGGGATGCTTCTTGATCTTCCTCATCTGGGAGGATGAAATCCCACATAGCTTGTACTTCTACAACTTCTTCTTCATCAGTATTTTCTTCAGTAGCAGTTTCTTCTTCTTCTTCTTCTGATTCAACATTAGTAATAGCATTTGGTGGCTTTGGATCATTTGAAGGGTTTCTTCTAAAAGGCTTGAAATACTTTCTAGAAGATGTTTCTGGCACTTGTTTCTTAATGTCAACCATTTCGTTAGACATGGTTTTCAAAAATTTCTGCAATCCTTCTAAATCAAATGGATCTTTTGTTTGTTTTTTCTTGGGATCTTCTTTAAAAGTGACCTTCTTGGATTTTCGTTCTTCTATTGCATTTTTTTTTCTAAAGCAATGATTCGTTTTTCTACTGCTATTTCTTCCTTCATATTTTCTTCTAAATTTTTTTTGTTAGCCCTATCAACAAAGATTGCTATGTTTGATGGTAAAGTAGAAATATACCATTCACTTCGCACTTCTTCGCTAGGCTTGGAAGCAGTAGGGATTTTGTTTAAAAATGTATTGAAACGTGAATTGAAATCCTTGACAAGCTCTTTTGAATCAACTCTAAGATTAGACAAGTCATTGATCAATGTTGCTGTAGACCTGTCATCACCAAATTTAGTCAAAAATTGATCTTGAAAGATATCCCAACTAGTGATGGATCCGGATGGCAATGATAAATACCATGATCTAGCTGCTCCTTGTAGAGTATAAGGAAAAATTCGGACAACAACATCTAAATTAATAACTCCATTGAGGTTTATGGATAGCATAAAGTTGTTTATATGTTCTTCTGCTAGCATGCCCGCTTCAGGATTAAACTTAGGCAGCCATTTTTCAGGATGGGCTGGTAATTGACTCAAGGGTGCAGGCATTAAGACTGCCCCTGGATTACTGCATGGAATTTGTGCCATCGCTGAACTACTAACAGAGGAAAGTGCAGAAGATGATATTTGTGATTGAGAAAATGAAGATATTATGATTTGAGAAGGAGATGTGGAAGATTGAGTGGACTGATGGACAGTAATCTGGGGTGGAGGAGTGGGTGGTTGAATTCACGATGAAGAGTTTGAGATGGATGATGATGATGAAAGAGTCTCACTATCAGACCCTTTAGGTGATTTCCTAGCTCTTTTTCTTGTAGGTAGAGGTAATTCAGTTGGCTGAATGCCAAGCTTTTCACTCTGTAATCTAGTAAGGGGATGAGCAGGATTATATTGCGAAGTCACACTGCCTTGAGATTTATCAGACCTTTGAGGTGATATTGAAAATCGCTGAAGTTTATGAACCAAAGATTCAACTTCCGGAGGTTCAATAGCAGATTCGTCTGAAAAGTCAGGGTTTGTAGCAGTGTCTGTTCTTCTTTCGACTTCAAGTTCTAGATTTAAAATTTCCGAATGTGATGGAGAAGTCGGGGAAGATGGTGAGGGTGATTTACTCTCAGAATGGTATTTATATTTAGATTCACTTTCCATTCATAGTTCGTGGCCCTCCTTCTAGCGCCAAATATGTTGAAGCCCCGAAAATTGGGTCTACAACAAGGGGGATACCCACCCGGTCCGAACCTTGGTTAGCAGCTCCTTTTCCGTTTGGTGTAGTGGGTCCAACTGGGGATAATGGGACCAGTTTCCCAATATATGTGTGTGTGTTTGAGATTTGATATTTCTTTTTTTAAATTCCTAAGTAAAATTCTTTTAATCTATTTCTAATCTATTCATATGCAAACTATTTTCTAAGAAATATCTAACTCTAAAACTAACCCCGGATGTAAATCTTTCTATTTATGCGATCTAAAATGATTTCAGATAACAATCGATAATAAAGATCATTCAATTATTATGAGAAAATAATTCAATAAAGATAAACCATTTCATATAAAAAGTTAGATGAAACAGTTGTGAAAAACATATCGCATAATAAGCTATTCATACATCAAGCACAAATAAATAGCTATCACCGTACAAAAATGCCAAATGATAACTCAAGTATTCAAACATCAATATATAAATAACTGAACATAAGTATCACTTTTAACACAGAAACAGAAACAATTAAGAGATAAAAGTACCATTTATAACTGGTTCTACTCATGAGCTAGAAGCAATAATTATTTATCTCTTCCTAATCCAACATCCATTAAGAGTACAGAAATGCAACATCAGTAACAGATATGAGATACAAATATCAATAAATCTCATTCCATTCATTCATCAAAACCTCCTCTGAGGGTGCAGAAGTGCATGTTCTGAGGATACGTTTTTGACAAATTTCAGGACCCTTCTCTAAATGCATGAGAAGGGTTTAAATACTACTAACTAAATCTAAAAATAGTTTATTACAAAAATTTAGGATTCGGTTTAAATGACCGTCCTTTTTCTAGGAAAAAATAAAGTAAAACTAAAACTAAATCTAAAATTGAAAACTAGTAACTAACTACTTATGAATTTGATCTCTGAATTTTCAATCATCCAGCATTGTTTTGAGAAGAGGTGGTTGGCCGACTTCAGATTTTAACTGCCCTGAAAAGACAGAATCGGCAAGTGTAGGTGCGATCTTCTCAGCAGAATTAATGATGCAATTAAGAGTGTTGCATTGACTGTGTGGTTTTACTAGATATGTCCAGTAAGAATCCCAATTTAATCTTGTCAATCCTTGAATTGATTTTTCTTTTTCTTCCGCCTTTTGTTTCCACTCTATTTGCAATTGCTGTGCTTGTGGAAGATATCCCGGAATAGTTTCTGAAATCAAATTAGCCTTGTGCAAATTCTCATTTACACAATCAGTAATATTGCCTGCTGCTGTAGCTGACTCCTCTGCCACTTTTTCTGCCTCTTTGATCTATGCATCCCAATTATTGAAAATTATTTCTTTATGACTGTCGTTGATAATTGGTGCTCCAGATATTTTTCCTTCTTCTGTCTTTTGCCATGCCAAATAATTAGTAACTCTTTCATTAGTTAAATCATAATCATGTCATAATTCTATGACATGATTAGTGATTTTATCACTTCGCTGACAAAAAGAGTTCCATTGCGAGATTTTATGGCATAATATATCTTGTTGTTGCAGCAGTTGATTGTTTAAAGAAATAGATTCTGAAATAAACTCTGGAAGTTTGGGGTCATATTTGTGCTCTTCTTGGATAATCTGTATTTGTTTCTCCTTATCGGCCAAACTTTTTTGATATCCGATTTGCATCTCTTGAAGCTCTTGCTGTAACTTTTCAAGTTTTATCTGTGTTTCACTGTTAGCATGGGCTTGTTGCAATTGTTGTTGCAGAACTTGTATTTGATCTTCTTTTTCATTTAATAATAGTCGTACCTTATATGCTTTGTCAATATTTGTGGAGGCATAAGCTCCTGTAATCTGAGATAACTTGGTAAGATTCTCAGTAGGATCCGTTGTAGGATCTTTCCATAAGACATCTAATTGTTCTGCATTAGTAGAGATTGCGCTCTCTAAATTTCTCTTTTTCCTTTGCTTCTTGACTACTGCTTTATAGTGCGGGCTGTAGAATACATCCAGAGGAGGAATGTCTTCTATATTAAGTACAATTTCAGAAGAGGGAGTGATAGGTATATGCTCTATGTTTGTTACATTGCCGCTTATTCCTGTGCTTAAGAATTTTTTTGTCTGTACAGGGGTTTGTGTGTTCTGTCCTTCAACATTAAGCAATTCATTAAATGTTTCCCATTATTTATCTAATTGAGTGCTGGTGGATGGTTGTTGTACAGTGAGAGGTGGAAGATTCAACTGTGGAGTGGTTGAAGTCTGTAGTTGTGAAAGCTCTTTTGATTGAGCTGTATCTTTTACTGAGCCTTCATCATTATTAGTCTTTTTAGAATGTTCAGAAGTTTCTTTGTCAGACTTCGACTTAGACTTTTTTGTATCTGAGCTGCCACTAAGACTGACACTAGGAGTTGGTTCCCTTGCGGGTTCCAAGCGTAAATTTTCCAAAGGGATAGTGGTTAATCTTCTTTCTCTGTAGATTTTAAATTCTTGAAATAATTCTGGGGAAAACTATGTTTGAGCTAAATGAAAAATTTCTTTAAATGAACATTTTTCTTGAAACATATCATCAAAAGTATCTTATTCTCCAGAAAATACTCTCACCTTAACGGCAGTGGTGAAATCTTTGACAACATCATATGGATCAAATAGCCTTCTCAAAAACTTGAACAGTTGTAAGCATGTAATATTTCTTACCTCTTTGAATGCATGACCAACATCAAACAATTAAAATGCTCCACAGGCTACGGGAATTTGTGGCCAGATGGCCTTCTTCTTATCCTTTAATTCCTTTGTCAAACCTCCTTCACCACAGGTTTGGTATGCAATTTCCCGAGCTATAAGTTTATCTGGAACATATAAGGGTAAAACGTGAGGAGAAGCAGAACTTCCAAAAACCCTCACATAAGTAAACAACTCTTCTCCAAACCACCGTGCGATAGGGAGAATGTCGACTTATGCTTCCGGGGAAAACCTTGGAGCATCCTTATTATACAATATTCTGTATAGAGGCAACATTATGCCATGGAAAATATTGTAAAAATGAGGAACAAACTTCGATTCCCACAATTCTTTGTGATAGACATGAATAGGCAAGGGATCATGAATTGTCCATTGCCAACCCGTTAAAGGGAATTTAGAAACAAAGCAGATTGAATCCATAACATAGGTAGATAGATAAAAAGGAGCATAAATCCTTTGAGAAACAATATTTTTAGATCGGTAATTGAAAATAGCGGTGGCTAAATTATCAGACAATATTTTGGCCCAGTCTACAATGGTAGCGTTAACAGCAGCATTTAACAACGGAAGCCATTCAGGCAAGACCTTATTAATGTCAGGATTTTCAAAAAGCCTACATAACATAGCAACAGCAAAACAATATGGAGAGGTGAGTGAACCGGTACTGTACATACCGTGTTTGTCTTTCTTCAATGGTTCATCTCTTTTGGTCCATTCTTTGGTGCATTCCGCCAAATTTGCATTTTCCCTGGAAAATTTCTCCATAAATTGTTTGTTGTAAGTCGCCTGAGGCTCCGGCAAGTGATACATAAGCCTCAAATCTTCTGTAGTGAACGACCCGATGAGCTCTTGATCTGGAGTTCTAAATTTCCTGTCTGAAATATCGGTGCTATCCAGCACCCATTTTACCATATCTGTATACGGAAGAATTCTCGGTCTTGCTGCTATCTGGTGCAAAAATGAACAAGCCAGTTCTGTAAGAGATGCTTCAGAGGAATTACTTGAACCTCCAGTAGCCGCGACTTCCATTACCCTGAGATTTTCTTCTTCGAGCAAATTATGCATACCCTCCCAGGTAGTGATACCGGCATCCTTGTTGCAAGCAGTATCTGCATATAGGGAAGCCATATCTTTGTTTTCAGAACTTGGATTTTTCTCTTTCTTTCCCATAATACTCTATGAATGCTTTATATAGTCTTCTTCTCCTTCGCACCTGCGGTTTTACGAATTAAGTGAGAGTAATGATATGAGAAAGGTGACGGGATAGTTTTAAATGCTAAAGGCGGATGAAATATATTATTTTAACGTGAAACAACCTTTCAATCAAAACAAAATCCTTTTTATCAAAAATTGACAATCCATTCATTAATTCAATCATTAAAGCGCATAATGGATATTGATTTATGAAAATATTTTCTTTGGACAACGAGCTTTTAAGAATCTGCGATATTGCGATCTGCGATTTGCTGTGCAATATCGTAATATCTCAATATCACAAATCGCAGTTTTCTCAAATCGAAATCATCGCAAGATCACAATTATCGCAAATCACAATATTCATGAATCGCAGTCTCATAGCATCGCGAAATCGCAATATCGCAAAATCGCAATATCGCAAAATATAATATATGAAAAGTATTCGTTAAAAATCTTTTCTGCGATATGCGGTTTGCGATCAATATTTTAATGCATAGTTTTTTTTTGGGATCGCGCTATCGCAATTTTGAAGATTTTACTTTGCAAAGGATATATACTTATTGTGATGGATGCGATATTTTCTTCAAAGAAAATATTTTATTCTAATCTGTCATAAACTTAAGTGCATTTAAAGATTTCCAAAGGAATTTCCCTAAGTTATGATAGTAAGTTTTATTTGAGAAAGGAAACAAGCACTCATTAATTTTTTTGGATTTTTTGACTAAGGGTCCCCACTTATTTAGTATTATTACTAATACTAAATAAGAAGAGGAGTTGTTGCTGGCCACAACACTCTCTCAAAGTCGAGATTCAATAAACACAATATTACAGAGGAAATGTTTTGATAATGAGAACTTACGACCTCCCTAATCACCAAAGGCATTGCCTTATATAACAGAATCTGACGAAAAAGACGAGGAATAAGATGAGTTTGAACAGCGATCCCTCGGGATCGAAGGATCCTGAGGGATTCACTTCTCTTCATTTGGTTATAGTATGGTTTACTTTGACCGAAGCCAAGATGTCCCTTTCCTTTTCTTGGCAATGCGTTTGGATTTCCTTGTCTTTGGATAGATGTGGTTTAACACTGGTGGAGCAGTAGTTGCATTAATCTCAGCCTCGCCTTTGGTACAGTTGTTCACTTCGTCTAATTCTTGTTTTATCAACAAAAAGAAATCTTTAGTCATATTTTTACAATAAACATAAACCTTTCCAATTCGACCATAATTCTTATAATAAATTACCTTCCTAAGGTGAAAAGGAGTATGTCTATAGTAAAATAATGAGAAAATACACAGTAATTTCATATCTTTTTCACTGCCCAACACAAATATTTGAAGATCTTAAATTTTTCAAATGCTTCATCTTTATGTTTCATTAAATTGATCCAACACATTCTAGAGAAGTTATGAACAAATATAATACAGTATTGTTCTCCACAACGTGAATTTTTCCTTACAGGACCCAATAGATCAATATGTATAAGTTCAAGAGCCTTACTTGTTGATCCTTCTTTAGCATTGAATTGCACCATGGCTTGCTTGCCAAATTGGCATGATTTGCATATGGTACTTTCAGGTAGAGTGATGCTGAGAAGATCGCAAAAAGATTTGAGTTTGCTGGATTTTCCTATTTGAGAGAAGCATAAATGTCACAACCTTCTGTGCCATAACCAATTTTTTAAATATTTACCCAAGTAGCATTGTTCTTGGCCACCTTTCAATACATACAGATTTCTTGGTGTTCTAGTTCCTTTGATTACTGTTTTTCTTTTGTCAATTTCACATACTACACATTGTTCTGAACTAAAGACAACTTCATTTCCTTGATCACACATTTGACTCGCACTTAACAGGTTATGCTTTAATCCATCCACATACATAGCATTGTTAGCTTTCACCTTTTCTTTTATAAAAACATAACCTTTTCCTTTAATGACAATAGGAGGGCCATTTCCAAAGGTAACATTATTTTCTTTCTCTAGAGCATTGTAAGAAAGGATTTTTTATCACCTGACATGTGTTTTGAGCATCCGCTATCAATGTACCATTGATTTTCTTCCCCTTCTACAAATAAAGCTATGCCACAAATTTCAACCTATAAGTCATTCTTTCTCCATACCTTGGAATTTGAAGGTATATTCTCTTTTGGTTTATGTTTGCTCCTGCATTCAGATTCTTCATGACCAAATTTATTGCAATAAGCACATTCAATTTCATTTTGAAGAGGAGAATTTTTTTTATAAGTATTCTTCTTTATTCTAGTCACATTTCTTTTCTTTCTTGCCTCTCTAGTCATGATCGTTTCGTATGTAACACATTGAGCAACTTTATGACCAAAATTATGACATGAGAAACATTTTCCATTAAATAAGAAATTTTTTCGATCATGCAATTTTCTATTTATGTTTACCCGCTGATTGATATTTCTGTTATAGTTCTTCCTTGTGTTAAAGTGTTCATGCTTTACCTGTGTAGTTTATTTGTTCTTTTTCTAAGAGACAGACTGTTGTAGGTTGGCTTTAGCTGCAGTTAGATACCTTGGTGCTAAAGACTGACATGATTCTCCAATATATCCAAGACCTGTCTTTATAACAGGGGAGTGTTTTACCTTGATAATTTCATCTAAGTTTTTAGATACTTTAGTGTTGAACACCTAATACTCTATGGGTAGGTGTGGAAGGCGAAGAGTCACAAAGGAGTCCAAGTGACCTTGGAAGATGAATACAAGGGTCACCTCATTGTATTATAAATGTACATTTATGGTGAGTAATATGAGCATCTCATGCTTATCTTTCTATGTGTGTGTTTATGTTTCCTCATACACCATGTGTGTGTTTAACATGGTATCAGAGCTGATACGTTCATAACCAACTCAATCTTGAGTGAGACATTTTTTTATGGCCTGTGTAAACCAAAAAAAATCATGTACATTTTTGCAGCACTCAAAAATCCTTTGTAGCATTCAGAAATCATTTTTTCAGCATTCAAAAATCCTTTGTAGCATTCAAAGATCAGTTTTGCAGCATTCAGAAATTATTTTTGTGAAGAGCAGCATTGTGTACTGCCATTTGAAAGTCTATTAATTTTAAAGTCTGCAGGTTTTCTCATTGATCCCTGCTGCATTCAGTTTTTTACTGCTCCTAGCATTTTGTTTTACTACTCCTGCCATTCTGAAATTTTGGAAAATTTATGCAATTTTTCCTGCAATTTTTTCCTGTAAAATATTTGCAAAATTTCACTGTTTATTCCCTGCAGTCAAAAGTTTGCTTCTACTACTGCTACGACCCTGAGAAAATATTCTCACGCAGCTCACGATTCACCCATCCCACTCACAGCACTCTACACTCTTGGCCTCATGCCCCCTTTCCCATCTGCACCCTCGCTCACGCTCCCTCACCCTCTCCACTCACCCTACTCCCCTCCCCTCAAACACTCATAGTGCTCACTCCCAACTCACCCTCTCACCTTTGGCTCTTGGCCCCCCTCACCTCCCTGCTCCCACATCACCCATACCCCCTCACCCATTCCCTCAGCCCCCCTCTCAGCATACCGCCCCTCCCTTCCCACTCAACCCGCTCTCCCCACCACAGAGCCCTCATAAAAACATGTTGTCCCCTCATTCTCACATCGCCGCCCCCTTACTCCTCACTGCTCACGCCCCTCACAGCCACCCTACCCTCCGCTCTCCCCATCCCCTCACCCCTCGTTCCTCCCCTCTCACGATCCCCGCTCACACCCACTCACAGCCCTACACACTCACCCTCATGCCCCCTCTTCCCTACACTCTCCCCCACCCTTACGCATAGTCCATACCCTCACGCCCTCCTCACCTCTCTCCCTCTCTGCTCATGCAGTTCACCCCTCACACGATTCCCCTGTCCCATAACTGCACTCCCCACCCCCTCAAGCACTCGCCTCCCCCCTCACCCCTCACAGCCACCCTCTCCCACGGCCTCGCTCGACCCTTCCTCCCCTCCCACGTTCCTTTTTTTTAATTCAAAAATGATTTATTTAAAAAAAAAAAAGTACAGTTTGGCCTACCCCATATTTCACCCCCCCTAGTAGTCGCCTCCCCCAATAATAACCTACCCCATATTTCACCTCCCTCAGTAAACACCTCCCCCAGATTTCACCTTCCCCAGTAAACACCTCCTCGAGATAATACCTCTTTCTTTCCCCAATTTTTTTTTTCCTTAAAATAAAAAAAAATAAAAAAATAAAGGCAGGAGAAGAGAGAAGGGAGATGGTATATGAGTAAATGGATATATGGATTTTCTATATAGTAAAAAGTGAAGTTTTTGTTGTATGTTTTCTCTATTATGAAAACGTGACCAAGATTTGTGGCATGGATAGAAGGATGACTCTCTGAAGATATTAACAGTGTGAAGGCAAATGTTGAAAATTGGTCATCATTTTTAAAATAGCAGTGGCATCATAAATTCTCTCATATTTTTGCCTTCGTCTTTATTGTGAGGTAATATAGCAAGCTCAATACCATCTTCTCATCAATACTGAAGCATCCAAGCTTGTGAATATCTTTTTGTTGCATTAGAGTTGTTGGTGTAAAACAGTTCTTTGAAGAAGAGAAAAATCATTTGCCTTAAAGGGTTATTGCACAGTGGTTTTTGCTGCACATTTACAAAATATTTTCACTGACATTACATTGCTTCTTAATTCATAGTTGTAGTTAGTGCTTGAAGTATAACTTTGAGTTGTTGAGAAATTGCTGTATACTTCTATGATATGAGTCACTGTTTCTTGTTGGTTAAACGGCCAAGTCTATACCTTGAGGTCCTCCATAATTTGAGTAGCAGAGTTTGTTCTTTGGGAATTCCATAATTGGAAGTTCAAAAAAAAGAGGGTCTTTGAAGTCATTTGTATTTTTGAAAGATAGTTGAATCACATTGTAAATGACTGTATTATCGGTTGAATCTGACACCCTTTATTTCTTGAGCCTGAGTTGTTGAGAAAAATGGCTAAAATCAATGATGCATTAGAGTTGTTGCATAACCTCATTCATTCCACTATTCATGATATGGTAAAAATGAGCAAGAACACTCTTTTTAATATTCAAACTTGCTTACAAGATGCACAAGACAAGATTGAGTTTTTGGAGTTGGAGTCTCAACTTTAGCAAGATGAACTTCAGCAAAAGAGTCATCATTCTGAACCTGTTTCTGTTTAGAAAATTGAGAAGGACTCTCATCAACAGCAAGAATATAAAATTGCAGTTGATTCACATTTAGTTCCTTGTACAAGAGCAGATGCAGCAGCTTAGTCTGCACTTCCCAAGCCCATCATAAGACGTTGGGAAGAGCTTGTCCATAACAAGCACATAACTGGTCTTAGATATGACAAGGAGTTGTCCTTTCATATTCCGGACTACTCCAAGCCCATCAAATTTCAGAGTGTCGGATTCCTTTATGACATTTCACATTCAGCTGTTCCAGATCCTACTCCTCCTCCACAGCAAAAACAACAACAAATTGAAAAATGCCAACACTATGATCGTGTTGGCCATATCAAAGATCATTGTTTTGATCTTCACCCATGCAAGCATTGTGGTCGGCACACCCATTATTCACACAGATGCTTCAAAAACAAGCCTCCTACAAGAACAAAGATTCATATTGGATGGGTTGCTTCTTGGCAATGGGCATCAGCAGCCAAGAATATTTTTAAGTCACATGTCAGAACTTGTTCTAGAATATTGAACAAACTTGCAGTTGAGTTTTCACCATCATCTCACCTTGTACCTGACGAGGGGGGAAATGGTGGTCATCTACAAGTTTCAACGCTACATTAGGCGAGCCTGAGCCACAATTCGTCATTCCAAATTCAGAGTTGTAGCCAGAGACATGGATGCCCATGAGCATGCCTTTGGTTGCTGGACAGCCTTAAACCATCTATGTGAGGTTGATATTCTTCCTCTTTCAGAACACTTCTTCTAGTAGAATACTTCAACTTCTTGCCAGATTTGGAAGAGTTCCAGGAAATGCATTAAGCATTCCAGTGTTGGTGGTCATCCTTAAACCATCACAGGTTGTAGACTTCCCTTATTTTAGGTTGAAGGTCTCCCTCTTCAAATATGAGGGACACTTCCTCTAGCAGAAGCCCTTAGCTTCTTCCCAGTTTTGGAAGAGTTTTGGGAACTGCAATAAGTGTTGTGTTCCAGTGTTGGTGTTCATCCTTAAACCACCTCTTTATGCCAACATTTCAGAGATTTGATTCAGCCTAAGTGTTGCCATGAATACTTTGCAGATTTGTATTGCAATTCTCTTCTTGGACTCACACATACCCCTTTCGATTAAAGGGGGGAATGTTGAACACCTAATCCTCTATGGGTAGGTGTGGAAGGCGAAGAGTCGTAAAGGAGTCCAAGTGACCTTGGAAGATGAATCCAAGGGTCACCTCATTGTATTATAAATGTACATCTATGGTGAATAGTATGAGCATCTCATGCTTATCTTTCTATATGTGTGTTTATCTTTCCTCATACACCATGATATGTGTGTTTAACATTTAGAAAATCTAAGATTTAAATTTTTCACTTTCTCAATTTCCTTTCTTAGACTTACTATTTCAAATTATAATTTCTCATTGTGTTTCTCCTTTTCTATAAGATGATTCTTTAGAGTATCTATGGGAATTTTGTTTTGTTCCAAACATATTTTGAGATGATTTATTTCTTCAAGAAAATAATTTTCTTCTAATTCATCCATAAAAGTATCTTTAGCCTCAATAGAGTCTTTTTCAAAAGCCATGAGTAGTCTAATATCTTGATCAAATTCTCCTTCTTCACTATTTAATATACCATCACTATCTTCATGAGTATAATAGCCTTTTCTATTGATAAATCTTTTCTTATTTCCTTTAACCACTTCCTTTCCCTTTTCATGACTATCTTTATGGGGACATTTAGTAGCATAGAGACCAACTCTTCCACAAGAAAACATTTAAAATGAAGATTACCTCTAAACCTTCCAGTGCCAAGTTGTAGCTTATTTACAAAATTTATCTCATCTTCTTCTGAAACATACCCTGATCCTTCTTGTTCTTCTACCTCCTTTCCTTTTGTAGCAGCTCCGAAGACATCTTCTTTGACTTGAGATGGACCTCCTTTTCTCATTTCATAAGCAGTTAGAATCCCATGAAGTTGAACAAAAATAAGAGTTTGTAGATGCTTCTCTTTAATAGTAGACACTTTTGAATCGAATTTGGGAGTTAGAGATCTTAAAACCTTTTCTACTAGAGTAGTGTCAGTTATGGTTTCACCCAGATTTCTCATACGATTTACAATATCATCTAGACATAAAATGAAACTGGAAATGCTTTCCTCATTATGCATTATGAGTTTTTCATATTGAATTCTGAGAGTTTGGAGTTTAGCACTTTTTACCTTGGCATCACCTTCATAGCTTAGAATGATTTTGTCCCATATATCCTTTGTTATATTCAACTGCATAACTTCGACAAATTTTGATTCAATCAAACTTCCCAATAATGCATTGGCTTCATAGAGCTTTCTTTTTGTTGTATCTATTGGAGCTGAAGCTGGATATTGATAACCTCCTTCAACTATAGCCCATACATCTGCTCCAAGAGACTGAAGATAGGATCTTGTCCTTGTCTTCCAGAATATTAAGTTGTTTCTGTTGAAGAGAGGAGGCCTGATAGATGTTGTCCCATCTTGATTGGTCATCTTAGTTGATCTTCCTTCTAGCGATTAAGCTTCTTTAAAAGGACCTGCTCTGAAAACAATTGTTGGGAAAAATACTAAGAAGGGAGGGGGGTGAATCAATATTTAGAGCTCACTAATAATTATAATTTTTTCTTTATTGAATTCCATACGTGGCTTTAATGAACCCAACTGGTGTATGCACATAGATATACCAAAATAAACTTGTGTAACTGAGATACCTTTAATGTTAGATAAAATTTCATAAAAGAGTCTTTAACTAGGCTTATCGGTTATGCAATAGTTAGTTAGGCAGTAAATATGTGTAGTAACAGCATAATAAATCATCACACAAGAACATCACACATGCACACCAATATTTAAGGTGAAAACTCAAGTTCAGAGAAAACCACTACCACTGTCGTCTCTATCTTCAATATTTATTATATGGAAAAATACTTACAATATTGTACTGATGTAGACTCATATCACTGTGCAGGCATCTACCTATAGAAGGCTACAACCTTCTCTTGTTTTCCAGATGCTACTGGAAGGGAGCTACAACCCCCTGATCTTGTTTACCAGCCACCACTGTAAGGGAGCTTCAACCCCCTGATTAGAACACATGCTTCTACTGGCAGGAAGCTTCTACTTCCACACTAAAGGCTTCAACCCTGAGAACCACTCCAGACCATCTTTCATCAATTTTCACACTGGTTCACACAGCTTTAACACAACTCTTCATAAAACTCAACAATAATAAATTTCACCCAATACTTCAATCAGAACAGTGAGATCATTGTAACCAAAACACATTAATAACCATATTTCAGAATCAGTAAGCAGAATCAAATTCAACCCTGAATATTCATTATCTCAAACTACATACGGTACTTTGCTTTACTGAACCCGCGTGTATACAGGCTTTCCTTCACACCAACCTGCGTATAGATATATGAATATTGATCTTCCAGAATATGGTCAGTCTCAGAACCAAATTCAAGGCTTTCAGTCAGATATCTTTTCAGTATGTAGAACCCTTAATCAGTCAGTAATCATTAACATATTTAGTCACTCATTGATCAGATTTGTACATATTCAAATGAGCATCATATACAGTATTCAAGCAACCTAGATCTACATGAAGACTTCATTGACAAACAGGAGAAATACAATAGTAATAACCTCTGCAAAAAGCTTCAGAAAGCCTTGACTTCCATACGCACCTTTTCTGAGACAAAGCCGCATATATACATGCTTTTACCGAGACGAACTAGCGTATAGATCTATAAATATTTAATTTTGCAGAATGTTTCAGATCTATAAAACTTCCAGATTTCTTCACTCCACTTCATTAAACATGTGCTAGGTCTCAGATCTAATCATTTCTTCAATAGAATATACAAGAACGTAGTCATTTCAAGTCTAAAGATCCTGATCCATCATTGTATCCAAGGGTGCATCATAGGTTCAGATATACCAATAAGACAGAGTTCATCCCATGCAAATATACTTCAGAGAGAAGTATTCAGTGACAGCCCTTGCCCATGCACACCTTGCACTATGATCTTCTTCTCCTTATATAGATTTATCCTTTACCAATATCATGATTCAAAACCACACAACTGCCGGTGGTATTCTTGGATGGAATCAAAATAGACAACACAACACTCAATATTGTTGGCTAATACCATGGTAATTCCCCCTGGTAACATCTTTTTAGAGCACAAAAGCCATAGAATACTTGGATCTTTCTTATATGTGTGTATACGCAACTTGGCCTGTACAAACTCGCGTATAGAACCTGCAATATGAATATTAACCAATCTTCTGCTGCAAATTACACATTTCTTCTAATAGACATTTTGAAAACTACTGAGCTTCTCCAGAAGACATATGCTCCATATTTTACCAGAGATTTGCCATCAAAGACAACATATTAATACATAAGAATCATAATGCCAATAATCTCCCCCTTTGACATCAAGGGAAAAGGGCACTATTTTGACCATGCTCCCTCAAAGGTCATGTTGAATCTCCAGACATATTTTTCAGACTCTGTAACTCAAGTGAGTATGATGTTTCCTATCATCAAGGACTCATACTTACATCAATAATCCAACCAAGTGGAATTACATAATTGAGTCAACTACCCAACCAAGTGGGTTTACAAATTTGAACAAGTCCTTACATGACTGAATATAACAATTTCCATCATGAGTATCAACATTTCCTTTCCATCAAATTATAGAAATGACTTTTAATAATCAGGACCAAAAAAATTCAAGAGAGATATCATATATTAGAAACCAATCAGAATGCCAACAAAGCATCATTTTCAAAAAGGCAAGTTATCCCCCGAAGCTTGTGCATCTTGAACACCTTCAGCAACTGATTCATCAAAGCATCTTCATCAAGGAGATAAATATCAGAGAATGATATAGAAAGATGAATACTGGAACATCAACAGAGATTACCCAATTAGCACCACATGTTAGGTCCCTATATTACTAGTATAGTCCCTTATTGTTGTTAGTGTAACCACCTTACTGTTATTGTTGTACCCCTATAACCCCCATATTGTTATTATTGTTCCCTTACATTATTATTGTTAGGTCATCTAGGATTACATTGTGGCCCCATGGACTCCTATATATAGAAAGGAGGTTTGGTCATTTCTATCATCCAAGAATTGTTCATCTATGTAATATATTGGAGGTTTCCCCCTCGAAGTGGCTGATTTCTAAGGCTTTTATCTCTCTTCTCTTCTATTTTTGGAGCTAGTTTCATAACATTTGGTGTCAGAGCTTTGGATTCTAGAGTTTTGCTGCTCCAAACAGGTAATCATGGAATTTTCGCTATAATTTATTTTATATGAATCTTCAGAAACTGAAATTTTCACAGAGCGAAGTGAAATCTCGAGGAACCTTCTGTAAAAATTTTAGATCTTGGTTCTCAATATTTTCAGAGATATGATCTGTTGAAGTTAGGGATTTTTCAGGCTCAATAATGTTACCGATGAAATAGGTAACCTGACCTCAAAATGGGAACTCTAGCCCAAAAAGACTCAAAAAACATGAAAAAACACCCCAAAAACAAAAAAAGTGTATTCCAGAACGCACTTGGTTTTTTTTTAAGGTCAAATTTCAGCATTTTATAAAATTATGCTAAAACCAAAATTGTTTCTTGAAAAAAGGATTGAAAAAACACCCTCAAAACAAAACCAGTTGATGCTGGAATAACAAAAAAAAATTGTGTCATATTTTTGACATTTTTTAAAAATAGAAATAACATTTTTTAATTTTCAAAATTCAAACATTAAAATAAACCTAAAATTTAAGAAATAAATAAATTTAAGAAATAAAAACATTTTAAAGCTTAAAATTTAAAAATATATAGGAATAAAAAATAAAAATAAAAACAAAATAAAAATTTTAATTCAAACATTAAAAAACCTAAAATTTAAGAAAAAAAAAATAAAGATTAAAATTTCAAAATATATATAAATAAAAAATAAAAATAAAAAACAAAATTAAAATATTAAATTAAAAAAAAAGGTTAAAAAAATAAAGAAATTATAAAAAATAAAATATAGAAATTAAATTTAAAAAAGAAGAAGAAAATGTTTATTAAATTAAAAAAATAATAATAATAATAATAAATTTAAAGAAATATATTAAATTTTAATAAATTTAAAACTTTAAAATAAAAATTAAAAAAAAAAATACATTATTTAAATTAAAAGTAAAAAAATGAAAAATTAATTAAAAATGAAAAATGAAAAATAAAATACAATAAAAATATTAAATTTAAAAGTAAATTAAATTTAAATTATAAAAAATAAAATATATATATGAACTTAAATTATATTTATATATATATATATATATATGATTTTATTAAATTTAAAAAAAAATGTTAATATTAAAATAACAAATTAAATTTAAAAAAGAAAAATATTAAATTTTAATAAATATATGAATAAATAAATAAATTTTGAAATAAAAAATAATTTTGAATTTAAAGAAAAAAAAAACATTGTTAAAATAAAAAGTTAAAAAACTTTAAAAATCTATTAAAAATGAAAAATTGAAAAAAATATATTAAATAAAAAATAAAATAAAAAACAAATTAATTTGAAAATATTAAGTTTAATTTTAAAAATATATATATATATCTAATTTTAAATACACAATTTCAATTCAAATAAAAAAATATAATAATGTTATATAATTAAAAAAATAATAAGAAAAAAATATTAAATTCAAATAAATTAAAAAAAAAATACAAAATTTATTAAATTTTAAAAAATTAAATAAAAAAACTAAACATAAAATTTAATAATAAAAAAATACGAAAAAAAAAAAATCGATTAAATAAAAAAAAATTACAAAATTTAATAAAAAAAAAAAATTACAAAATTTAATAAAAATTATTAACAAAGTTTAGAAGAAAAAAATTAAAAACAAAAGAAAAAGAAAAAAAATTTAAAAAAAAATTAAAATTAAAATTAAAAATAAAAAACAAAAAAAATTAAAACAAATTAAATTTCAGATATAAAAATTAAATTAAAAAAAATAATAAATAAATAATTTTTTTGAATTTAAAAAAATAAATTAAAAAAATAAAAATCAAATTAAAAAATATTAATATATATATATATATATATATATATATATATATATATATATATATATATATATATATATATATATATATATATATATTGATCGTGGTGGCGCGCCAATCGACCTCCTGCCCGGAATGGTGGGGAGACGGACCATCCCGCCCCGATGAGTACAACTCTGCGCCACCTAGGTGGAAGGCGATTCCGGAATTGGCCACCGCCAGTGGCGACGGCCATTTCTTCAGGCGGGCGAAGGCTGCATCACGACCTCATCGCCACCGACCGGCCTCCCGCTGGGTGAGAGGCCGATTGGCGGCGCCACCCCGATCAAAATTTTTTTTTTCTTTTTTTAATTTTTTTTTAATTTTTTTTTAAATTCAAAAAATTTAAAATTATTTTCTTTTAATTCAAATTTTTTATTTTAAACTTAATTTGTTTTAATTTTGTTTTTTTTTTTTTTTGTTCTTAAATTTAATATTTTAGATTAATTATTTTTTAAAATTTAAAATTTATTTATTAAATTTATTAAATTTTGATTTAATTTAATTTTTTTTTAATCTTTTAGTTTATTTAGTTTTTCATTTTTTAAATTTTATAAATTGTTTCATTTAAAAAAAAAGAGTAAATTTATGGATATTTGTTTTTTAATTATTTGCATGTGGTTTTTTTGTTTTTTTTTTTTTTTAATGATAGTTTTTTTTTTTTTTTTTATTCTTTTATTTTAATTTTCTTTTTCAATTTTAAATTTTTTTTTATTTTTTAATTTGTTTTTTTTTTTGTTAATTTTAAAATTTGTATTTTTTTTTCTTATTATTATTTTTTTTTAATTTTAAATTTTAAATTTAATTTTTTCTTTTTTGTATTTTATTTTATTTATCTAAATTTTAATTTTGTAATTTAAATTATTTTTAAATTTTCTATTTTAATTTTTTTTTTAATTATATGGTTTTTTTTAATAACTTAGAAAAAAATGTTTTTGATGTTTTTATTTCTTTAAATTATGTGTTTTTTTTTCAAATTTTGTCATTTCTTTTCATATAATTTTCGAATATTTTTGTTTAAATTTTTTATTTTTACGAGTTAATTTTGTTTTTTTTTACAATTTTTATTGGTTTTTTTATTGTTTTTATATATATATATTTTTTAATCTAAGTTTTGTGTTTTATTACCAACATGAAAATCACCACTCTAAAAAAAAAAGGTTGATGCTGCATCAATATGTTTCAAAATTAGCATGAAAATCACCGCTCTAAAAAAAAAAGTTGATGCTGCATCAATACGTTTGAAAATTAGCATGAAAATCACTAACATTTTAAAACAAATATTCATACTTCATAAATAAAAATATTAGAGTGTAAAAAATGTACACAAAAAAAGGGGTGATTTTGCATCACCACTTTTCAAAATCGGGTTTTTTTTATGCTACCAAAAAAAAGTAGGTAACAGTGCGGTTACTTATTTCATCAGTAACAGTGTTGCTCCTGAGTTTCACCTGAAACAGGTCATCGTGGCATTTTCGCTATAACTTTCTATCTATGAAGTTTCATAAGCTAAAATGTTTACAGAGCAAACCTAAAATCCTGATGAACCTCCTGTAAAAATATTAGATCTTGGTTCGCAATATTGTAAGAGCTATGATCTGTGGAAGTTAGGGTTGTTGCAGGCTCCTGAATTTCATCTCAAAAAGGTGACCGTGGGAAAATCATCATAACTCTCTCTCTGAGCATCGAGTTGGAATTCTGTAAAAAGTGGTTTTAAGTACACAAACTGTAGTGTTATTTGTATCAATTTCAGAGATGAAGGAGAAAAAAGTGACACGTGGTACACTGTAGAAATTCAATCCACTGAACCAGTCCATAATTAGGTCATTGTGGGAGATTGGGCACAACTTTGCATTGAAGAATCAAAATCAGGTCAGACCTATGGCATTTGAAATAAGCTTTAGAGGGCTACTGCAAGGCTAAATTTCAGATATTGAGGATCTTCATTTACAAAGATAATTCAATTTCAATATTGAGCTCTTCAAAAGCAAGAAAAAGGTGTGTATTTCTTTTTTGAATTGCATAAGAATCAAGTTGAATTGATTCCAAATGCATGTTGTAGAATAGATATCAGTATTGGGTTCTAAAATGCCCCTAAAAATAATTCAGCACCCACTAAGCCTTTAGAAGGCTCTACTATGACTCATGAAGACGAAGAATGGAAACATGACATATCAATATTACAAGAGAAAATGCAACAAATTTTGCTCTCGCAAAGAGCAACAAAAAATGACATTGAAGTTTTAAAGAAAGACGTGGAAACTATGATGGATGGTTTGAATAAAGGCGTGGAATCTAAGATGGATGGTTTGAAGAATGGCATGGAAGGTAATATGGATGGCATGGAAGCTATCATGAAATCTAAGATGGATGACATGGAAGCTAAGATCAATGAAAAAATGGAAAACATGAAGAATGATCTAAAAGAAAACATGGAAGGTTTGAAAAAGTTGATAGAAGAAATGTTTCCTAATGGTGAAAAGATAGTAGAGGAAACTCATTATGAGAAAAAAATAAATGTTAATCATGATTTCATAAACTCTAATGTTGGAGGGAAGAACCACCATATTCCAAAAATGGATATGAGCGAGTTTGATGGCAAGGATCCTGTAACATGGATACTATAGATGGAGCAATATTTTGATCTCAACAATGTGCAAAACACACAAAAGGTACGCATTGCAACTTTATATTTAGAACAGAATACATTTGTATGGTATCGATGGCTTTGCTCCCATAAAAAAAAATTCACTTGGTTAATTTTTATGGAGAAAATGATAGCACATACAAAGAGCAACACCTTCTTTAGCCAATTGATAAATCTCAAACAAAAGGGTTCAATAGGGGAGCACATTGAGGACTGTTGAAAATGCAGCAAGATGATGCAAGCTGGTAAAATCAGTATTCTGGGTGAAGCCCATGTTGTTGCTGGCGCAAGTCATTGCAGACATTGCATTATTTTGTTTATATGGGGCATAAATGCCCAGATTTTAGTGTACCCTATTCACCAAATATTAGTATGGTGGTGATCGTTTCTATGTGGAGTATTAGAATAAAAATCTCTTTTAAACACTATTAAAAATAGAAGATGAATATTATTTCTCAATAATATTTGGACTCTAAACTTCAGTGTATTCTCTTACAGCACTTCAGTTGGAGCTACGGATGTGGCCCATGCATCTGACGGAAGGAATTACGCTATTCCTTGGGGTTTGGTGAGCTCATGCATGGTTGACTTCAGTTAGGACTTCAGTGGCAGAAGTTTGGTGGAGTTGATGAGACAGTTGGTGGAGTTGTGTTAGGTTTAACTTAGTTGAACTAGTTGTGATTAGTTTAACTAGCTAATCAACTAGTAATGAGTGGAGTGAATTAAATATTATTTAATTCACTAATTATTAACTCATTATTCAACTCAAGAACACATCAGTTCACTACAGTGCATGGACAGTTCAGTGGAGACCAGTGGAAGAGGTAGATGAAAGGGTTGAGATAGCTATCAATTGTGCATGAGATTTGCACCACACTTGGAGGAAATTTCCCATGAGGATTGCATTGTCAAGCCAAGGAGATTCGAACCTTGGATCTCACATTAGACCAGCCTGGATTGCGCAATAGATGCAGGCAATTAGTGGATGTGTTTTGAACCTGTGACTTGTTCAAAACCAAGCTAGTTTGTGTGTAACTATTGGAGACATTACTGAGTACTTGTGAGGAGTATTGTACTGAGATTGTTACATGTTTTCTCTTCCATTATAATATACAATAGCTGAGGGGTTTTCAGCTATAAGCTTTCCCCATACATACTGTGTAATGTGTGTGATGTTTTGATGATCTTTTGATCGCATACCGCTTGTTTTATTTCCGCATGTGTGATGATCTGAGTAGAAGAGACTATGTGTTGCATATGAATTCGAATTGATATGTGATCAGGATAATCTCAGTGGATAAATCTTCATTATTCAGCAAATTTCTACATGGTATCGGAGCTATCAGAGCTATCGGAGCAGAGATTGATCATCACATTGATTACAAACTTATTTCGGTAGACAGAGTCTGCATGCGGGCCAGGTAGCCTCTGGATCCATCCTTTCCTTTGAAAGGTGATACATCCAGTAAATTCCCCTGCAGTCGATCTCAGTGCTAGAAAAGTTTTTCTCACGGATCAAGAGCGGTGGAGTTTTGAGCTTGAAATTCGAATTTTGCAGCAGTTTGTTTTCTTGGTGCCAGAGTTGAAAATTTCTTTCAACGGTTTGCGACTCGAATATTCTCTTGAAGGCAGTTGGAATTATGTTGCATGGAAAGATCGCATGGAAGAAGTATTAGAAGATAATGTACTGAAGGATTTCGTAGATACGGATGTCCAAAAGCCCACTGATCCTGCTGAAGTCGAAGCTTGGCAAAAGAAGATGGCGAAATGTCGAAGGATTCTGTTGGAGGGTGTCAAGGATCATATTGTATCCAGCCTGCATGGAAAAGCTTCTCCATATTTAATGTGGAAAGCATTGACAGATCTATTCCAGAGTAAGAGCGACCAAAGGAAGCTGGCGCTCAAGGATAAGCTCAGAAACATCAAGATGGAGAAAGGCGACAGTATCGCCAAGTACCTCACGAAGTTCACTCAATGCAGAGATGAGCTGGGAAGTGTGGGGGTGATTTTCGAAGATGAGGACATGGTGGACCTGGCTCTCCTTGGTCTTCTGAAGGCTTGGCATTCATAACAAGATAGTGTCAATGGTCGGGAGAAGTTGCCGGGATGGGAGCGCCTTTGGGCGGATCTCATGCAGGAGGAGATAAGGAGGACTACCAGGGACGAATCTTCATCCAAGGTAATGATGAAGAAAATTGTGCTTTGGCTGCCAAAGCAAAGAAGGGGAAGAGAAAGAAGGCTTCTCAGTTTGGTGCAAAAGGAAAGAAGCAAGACATGTCTAAGGTGAAGTGTTTTCACTGTCACCAACACGGACACTATGCCACAAATTGTCCGTAGAAGAAGAAAAATAAGAAGGCTGCCGGATCTGCAGCGGGAGAGGCATTGGCTTCTCAATTCGAACTGGATTTTTCACTGATCGCATGCTTGGTTTCAAGTGTGGTGGGATCAGTATGGTTCTTGGACAGTGGTGCGTCATTTCACATGACCGGAGATCGAGATCTATTTTCAGATCTGGAGGAAAAGGATCTTGGAGTGCACATCGAGATGGGCGATGATGGTAGATACAGTGCGACTGGTATCGGTACCATTTCCTTTGAGAGGGAGTCTGGTAAACCCTTCGTATTGAAGGAAGTATTGCATGTTCCAGGATTGATGAAGAATCTGATCTCTGTGGAGATGTTGGAAGACAAGGGGTATGATGTGGTCTTCAGCGAGGGAAAGGCTTTCCTGCGCAGTAAGACAACTGGAGAGACCCGGAAGATAGGGGTTCGAGTCAAGAACCTTTATCAGTTGCAAGTAGATGGCTGCGCAGCAATGGCATGCAAGGTGGAAGCAGTGGTGAGCCGGGATGATGGCGAGCTGTGGCACAGGAGGTTGGGCCACCTTCACCATGGAGCTTTGAAGATACTGCAGCAGATTTCTACTGGGCTTCCTAAGGGCACTCTTGCGCAGTCAGATCAGTGCAAGGGGTGTACCTAGGGGAAGTATGTGAAAGCCACCTTTCACGAGAAGGATAGTCGCGCCACGACGATCCTTGAGAGAGTTCACACAGACGTGTGTGGTCCTTTCTCTGTAGCTTCGACAGCAAAGCACAAGTACTATGTGATCTTTGTTGATGATTTCTCTCGGAAGTGCTAGATCTTCTTCATGCAGAAGAAGAGCGAGACATTTTCTAAGTTCTGTGAATTCAAGGCGCTCGTTGAGAAGGAATCGGGGAAGCATGTGAAGGCTCTTAGGAGCGACAATGGTGGTGAATTCATCTCTACTGAATTCAAGGACTTTTGCAGCGCAAAAGGGATTCGGAGAGAGCTCATCACACCCCATAACCCACAACAGAATAGGGTGGCTGAGAAGAAGAACAGAACGATCGTGGGTGCTGCACGGGCGATGTTGCATGATCAGGGCCTACCCCTTCACTCGTGGGCTGAGGCATGCAATACAACAATATATGTGCAGAACCGTTGGCCTCACAAGATTCTTGGCATGAGTACACCGGAGGAGGTGTTTTCTGGCAAGAGGCCTGATATTTCTCATCTGAGAATTTTTGGCTCACCTGTCTACATGCATGTGAAGAAGGATGCCAGAAGGAAGCTGGATCTGACCGCAGAGGTTGGAATATTTGTGGGGTACACTGATACACCTCACAACTATCGGGTGTATTTGCTAGAAAGTCGCAAGACTGTTGTGTGACGGGATATCAAGTTTCAGGAGGAGAAAGCCATGCAGTGTTCGCTTGAGAGGGAGCTACACTTGCATGCAGATGAGGAGCCTTTTAGTTCCTAAGGAGGAGCTTCCGGATTTGGTTCAGCCACAAGAGGAAGTTCAGGAGGTGGAAGAAACCACCCATGCAACGCCAACCATCAGAGGGCACAAGCGCACTACAGAAGCTGAGCGACTGGCTCGAGATGCAGAGAAGGTTGTAGGACCACCTACAACACAGCGCAGACAGAGACAATCACCGGATCGGTACACTGGATACATGGCTCTTATGAGTCAATGTGTCGTGACGGAGCCATCCTCTTTTGAGGAAGCTGTGGAGGAACCCGCATGGGTAGATGCCATGATCGAATAATATGATTCGATCGTCAGAAACAGTGCATGGGAGATTGTCCCAAGACCGGAGGGGAAATCAGTGGTGGGTTCGTGATGGATCTACAAAGTGAAGCAGGCGGCTGACGGGAGTGTGGAGAAGTACAAGGCGAGATTTGTCGCCCGTGGCTTTTCACAGATCGAGGGGATTGACTATGAGGAGACTTTTGCACCTGTCGCAAGGTACTCTTCCATACGAATGATCCTTGCTCTCTCAGCGCAGATGGGGTGGCACATTCATCAGATGGATGTGAAGACTGTGTTCCTCAATGGAGTTATTGAGGAGGAGGTGTACATAGAGCAGCCTGAAGGTTTTGAGATCTTCAGTAGTGAGTCGCATGTGTGCCGACTCAAGAGAGCACTGTACGGGATGAAGCAAGCACCTCGTGCTTGGTACACTCGGATAGACAGCTACTTCACCGGGCTTGGATTCTCCAAGAGTGAGGCGGATCCAAACCTGTACCAGATTGTGGTGGAGGGGAAGCTGTTGATCATCGTACTGTATGTAGATGATCTGATTTTGACTGGCGATGAGCAGTTGATACTTTCATGCAAGGAGGATCTTGCACGAAAGTTTGAGATGAAGGACTTGGGCATCCTTCATTATTTCCTGGGATTGGAGATTTGGCAGCGCAGTGGAGGACTGTTTGTTTCTCAGGGCAAGTATGCCCGGGAGATTCTGGAGAGGTTCAACATGCATGGCTGCAAGCCTGTTGACACTCCTCTTCCTGATGGTTGGAGGAAGGAGGATGCTACTTCAGCGGAGGTAGTGGATGCCACTGTCTATCGACAGTTGGTGGGGTCGCTTATGTATCTGGTCAATACACGACCCGATATATGCTATGCTGTTAACCAGCTTTCGCAAGCTATGGTTAAGCCTACCAAGCTCTTCTGGAAGGTAGGCAAGCATGTATTGCATTATCTTAGTGGCACATCGGGATATGGTCTATGGTATAGACAGGAGGATGGAGCGAAGCTTTTTGGCTTCACTGACGCAGATTGGGCAGGGAGCCCAACGAACCGTAAGAGCACATCTGGAGGTATTTTTAGCATTGGATCGACAGCATTTTCCTGGTACAGTAGGAATCAGAGATCCATGGAACTCAGTTCAGCAGAGGCCGAGTACATGGCAGCAAGCTTGGCTGCATGCGAGGCTATTTGGATGAGGAAGATCCTCGTTGGATTGTTCGGGTTGCATTTGGAGCCTATTGTGATTTATTGTGATAACCAGAGCTGCATCAAGCTCTCGGCTAATCCAGTATTTCATGATAGATCCAAACACATCGACATCAGGTACCATCATATCAGAGATTGTGTTCAGCGAAGAATCATGATGCTTTCATATGTTCCCACGGAGGATCAGGATGCTGACATTCTGACGAAGGCGCTCACCAGGAGCAAGTTCGAATTCCACAGAGGCAGGATAGGGGTTGTAGATAATCCATATATTGCTGAGAGGGAGTGTTGAAAATGCATCAATATGATGGAGCTTAGTGAAATGAAGTCGCCTTCACTAAGTGGGCCCGCAGGCTATTTTTTGGTGCAAAGTCTATTTTTAGACTATGTCTATTTTTAGACATATGGAGCATGGTATGGGAGTTGCAGTATGCTATTCTTGGAGTATTGGTCATGTTGGTAAAAATAGATGGACCTCTATTTTTAGACATTTAGGTCGAAGTCTATTTTTAGACTGCCTAGCTAAAAATAGAAAAGTCAAATATTATTTACCCTTAATAATATTTTGGCTCTAAACTTCAGTTTACTCTCTTGGAGCACTTCAGTTGGAGCTACAGAAGTGGCTCATGCATCTGATAGAGGAATTACGTTATTCCTAGGGGTTTGGTGAGCTCATGCATGGTTGACTTCAGTTAGGACTTCAGTGGCAGAAGTTTGGTGGAGTTGATGAGACAGTTGGTGGAGTTGTGTTCGGTTTAACTTAGTTGAACTAGTTGAGATTAGTTTAACTAGCTAATCAACTAGTAAAGAGTGGAGTGAATTAAATATTATTTAATTCACTAATTATTAACTCATTATTCAACTCAAGAACACATCAGTTCACTACAGTGCATGGACAGTTCAGTGGAGACCAGTGAAAGAGGTAGATGAAAGGGTTGAGATAGCTATCAGTTGTGACATCAGTTGTGCATGAGATTTGCACCACACTTGGAGAAATTGCCCATGATGATTGCGCTGTCAAGCCAAGGAGATTCAAACCTTGGATATCTCATTAGACCAGCCTTGATTGCGCAATAGAGGCAGGCAATTAGTGGATGTGTTTTGAACCTGTGACTTGTTCAAAACCAAGCTAGTTTGTGTGTAACTATTGGAGACAGTACTGAGTACTTGTGAGGAGTATTGTACTGATATTGTTACATGTTTTCTCTTCCATTATAATATAAAATAGCTAAGGGTTTTTCAGCTATAAGCTTTCCCCATACATACTGTGTAATGTGTTTGATGTTTTGATGATCTTTTGATCGCATACCGCTTTTTTTATTTCCGCATGTGTGATGATCTGAGTAGAAGAGACTATGTGTTGCATATGAATTCGAATTGATATGTGATCAGGATAATCTCGGTGGATAAATCTTCATTATTCAGCAAATTTCTACAAGGACTTCCAAAAATTGAATATAATGGTAATTGATATTCCAAAGGAACATAGGATTGATGTCTTCATAGGGACTTTAAAGGATAACATCCAACATGAATTTCACATTTGGGAACCTGATTCATTGGAGAAGGCATTCAGGTTGGCAAGAAAAATTCAATGTAAAATTATGGTGACAAGGAAGCCTACCACTCACATCTATAAAGATGGAAGTGTTGCTACTCATAGATTTCCACAACCTACAAGGTTGACACCACAACAATTGGAAGAAAAAAGAGAAAAAGGGCTTTGCTACAGTTGTGATAGAAAATACACTAAAATTCATAAGTGTGGTGAGAAGAAATTATTTTACATAGATTGTGAAGAGGAGGAAGAAAATTGTAATATTCCTAATTTAGCTTCAGCTAATAGGAATATTAAATTTTTCTTTTGGATCCTAGATGCATGAAAAATTAAGCAAGGAGGCTCATAATTTGCTCAAGTATGAATAAAATTCCCTCCTAGTGTGAAAGGGGATCATGTAATAACTAGTTCAAACATCCACATTTGTGAACAAGGTCTAAAATAGGTGGGCAAGGTCAATTTTGACCAAGTCAACATAAATTACTCTCAAAGAAGTGGATTCTAAATAAAGCCAGCTCAATGTGAATGGGGATCAAACCCAGCTAGATAAAATGAAGGCACCTTAAGTGTGAAAAGGGACAAGGCATGAAGAATCATTCAAGCTTGACCAAATCAACAAAAATTTCTAGATGCATTGAACCATCTTGTTGGACAACGCAGTTTTTGTGGAGGAGCCTTTGCATGGAAGCAACCTCATAGTGGGTGGGACCCTTGGTGAGGAAGCTCATCAATTATATAATGAAAGAGATGGAAAGCATATGGACATATTGGAGATTAAATTTTCATTATTTCTTCTTAGACTTCCTGCATACTTAGCTATTTAGCTAAGTTGCTGCACTACTTGGTGCAGGGGTTTACCCGGGTGGGAATTCCCTACTCTTCTTTGGAGATCTTGTTCAAGAAATCTAAGAGGAGGTATCTGATCTAAATTTTCCACTACCTGGTGTTGGGATAAGCATCTACCAACAGCAAGAACACATTCCCTTAAGAAAAATACATTATTTCTTAAGGGGTGTAGTGGAAGGGGTTGAAACCCCATTTTCAGGAGTTAGTTTCCCAAGAGGAGGATCAACCCTTTCTTTGGGAGAACTAGAAAATGATTCTGCATCCATTTATTTATATGTTCATCCATTATTTTTTAGAGCTACAGCCATACATCATTATTCAGCCACATATTTGCAGCAGCTTTCTCATGTACATCTTTTCTGACAAGAAACCCTTGCTGGGTCTTCTTAGATCTGTGTAAAAGAGATTATCTATGTTTTTGTACTTCATTGAGTATTCCAGTAAAATTATCAGATATATTTCTCTATTTTCTTATTTTACCTCTCTTTTGACTACGCAGTCACTGGTGCAGCTGCTCCGGCATTTTGTAGTCTTGGGGTTTTGCCCATTTTTAGTAGTTGCGAGCATAGGAGGCCTGTTTAACCTGGATAATTGCATTTGTTTCTGAAATTTTTTTGCATGGATGTCCTATATTTACTATTATAAGGGACACAACTGTTATTTTCCACTTTTTTAGCCCAATACTCATAAAATAGCATTTTTAAAGCAAAAATAGCTAATTTTCCCCACTCGGTGAATTGTATAAATGCATATTTTGTTGTTGTGCTTGTTATTATGATATCTATTTGTTCAAACACATTATATGAGTTGATTGATTTCTATTCTCCAACTTTTTAATACCTTAAGGTATTCTTATTTTTGTAGAAAATTCCAGTTTTTGGATATTACAAAAATGAACAAGAAACAAGAGGATATGCACCAGGAACCAACCCTAGCAGAAGAATAAATGAGTCCAAACATATTGTGTAATGCATTTTCAGGAATTACCACTCAAACTCTCAAGATAGAAGGACATATCAAGAAGAAAAAGGTAATAGTGTTGATTGATTCGGGTAGTACCCATAATTTTATTCATTGTAAGGTAGCCAAAGAATTGAATTTTTTCCTATACCCAACACCAGAATCTCAAGTGATGGTTGCAAATGCAGGAACTATAAATTGCTCTGGAAAATGCCATAATATCAAGCTAGAAATGGGAGAATATGGATTGAATATTAAAAATTCTTTCCATTCTAATGTGAGATGCTGATGTTGTACTAGGAATACAATGGTTACAATCTTTGGGGATGGTGGCTTTTAATTTTCAAGAACTTTTCTTGAAATATTTTTTGGAAGGAAAGGAAATCGAATTACGAGGTATCGCAGGGAAGCCACGAAAGAATGTAAGCTCTAATTTCATGACAAAGCTTCCGAAGAAAGAACAACGAGGTGTAATTACACAATTATGCTCACTAGAAGTTCCAACATCAAAATCATCTATCTCTCCAGATCTCCAAAAATTCTTGGAAAATCATTCCAAGGTCTTTGAAACTCCTAAAGGACTTCCACCTATTCGTGATCATGATCATGCTATTAATTTGATTCCAGGAAGTGTTCCTCCAAACATCAGGCCTTACAGGTATCCTTATGTCCAAAAGAGCGAAATTGAACGTATAATTGTGGAAATGTTAGAGGCTGGTATAATTCAACCTAGTCAAAGTTCTTTCTGTGCTCCAGTAGTATTGGTGCACAAGAAGGATGGATCATGACACATGTGTCCGGATTATAAGGAGCTCAATAAGCTCACTATTAAAGAAAAACTTCCCATTCCTGTGATTGATGAATTACTGGATTAATTACATGGAGAAATTTATTTTACTAAGTTGGATCTTCATTCAGTATATCATCGAGTTAGAATGAATACTGAAGATATTCCGAAAACAGTATTTCAAACTCATGAGGGTCATTATGAATTTTTGGTTGTGCCTTTTGGCCTTACCAATGCACCTTCTACATTTCAAGGGTTGATGAATTCCATTTTCAAACCCTTCCTTAGAAAATTTTTGCTAGTATTTTTTGATGATATACTAATCTACAGCAGGTCTTGGAAGGATCACGTTCAATATTTTGACATGGTGCTCAAACTATTTGAGGAGAAAAAATTATATGCAAAAACATCCAAATGTTTCTTTGGAGTACAAGAGGTGGAATATTTGGGTCATATTGTATTTCACAAGGGTGTTAAAGTGGACCCTAACAAAATTAAATCAATTAAGGAATGGAAAGTCCCTGCAACCATAAAACAGTTGCGCAGATTTCTTGGGTTAACAGGGTATTATCGCAAGTTTGTTAAGAATTATGGGAGAATAGAAGCACCTATAGCAACATTATTGAAGAAAGATGCATTTTCATGGACTCCTGAAGCAACTAAGGCCTCTGAACATCTTAAAGAGGCAATGTGCCTAGCACCGGTCTTAGCTACGCCAGACTTCACAAAAACCTTTATTGTGGAATGTGATGCCTCAGGAAATGGAATTGGTGCAGTTTTAATGCAGGATGGAAGACCCATTGCTTTTGAAAGTCGTCCAATCAAAGGAAAGTATTTACAGAAACCTATTTATGAGAAGGAAATGTTAGCAATACTACATGCACTAAAGAAATGGCGAACTTACCTAATGGGAAGACACTTCAAGGTAAAAAGTGATCATGATAGTCTTAAACACTTTTTGGAACAAAGACTATCGTCAGAAGAACAGCAAAAATGGGTCACAAAGATGTTGGGTTACGAATTTGAAATAATCTACAAAAAAGGAAAGCTGAATGTTGTTGCAGATGCACTCTCAAGAAAGAATGAAGAGGTGGAAGCATTGCTTTGTGCCATTTCTATTATCCAACCAGATTGGATAACTGAAGCAAGAGATGAATGGAAGAAGGACAAAGATGTATGGATACTCATTCAAAAGTTGCAGCAAGATCCTAGTACATATGATACATTTAGTTGGAAAAATGATTCCTTATGGTACAAAGATCGCTCATATCTTCGTAAGAATTCCCAACTAAAACAAAATTCTTCTGGAATTGCACACTTCTCCTTTAGGAGGACACTCAGGATTTTTAAAAACTTACCACAGGGTGAAGAAAGAATTTTTTTGGGATGGCCTTAAATCTGATATTTAAATTTTTTTGGCAGAATGTTTGGTTTTCTAGCAGAATAAAGTGGAAACAATTAAGACCCCAGGACTTCTACAACCTTTATCCATTCCAAGTCAACGTTGGGAGGAGATTTCAATGGATTTTATCACAGGTTTACCTAAGTACGAAGGAAAGAGTGTCATCATGGTGGTAGTTGATAGAATTACCAAGTATGCACACTTTTGTGCATTATCTCATCCATTTAATAGTATGAGTACTAGTTAACTTTATGATAATTACTTCACTTAAAATAAAATTGTAAGTATGGGAATCCCATTTTTATAGGAAATTTTTAGACAGAATTATTTTCTTGTTTGGGTACTCAACTAGCTCACAGCTCATTTTATCATCCTTAATTCGATGGTCAAACTGAGTTAGTGAATAAATATTTGGAAGGATATCTTCTTTGTTTTGTATTTGATAAGCAAGCACGATGGGTCAAGTGGTTACCTCCTGCTAAATGGTGGTATAACACTTCCTTCCATACTGCAGCAAAAATGACCCCATTTATGGCACTTTATCGATATCATCCACTGACCACCACATCTTCTTTATGGGAAAATTATATGGTTCAAGCAATGGAAGATCACATCGAGCATAAAAAAGAAGTTCTCCGAGTCTTAAAGGATAACCTAAATTTGGCACAAAATCGAATGAAACAACAGGCAGATCAACATCACAGCGAGACAAGTGTTGATGTAGGAGACTAGGTATTTTTACGGCTACAACCATACAAAAAAATGTCTCTCAAGCAAGCTAAGAAGGATAATAAATTATCGCTAAAGTACTATGGTCCTTACAAGGTGTTGCAAAATATTGGTACTATGGCATACAAATTGGAGATTCCTGCTTCTTCGCGAGTGCATCAAGATTTCCATGTTTCATGCTTAAAGAAGGTTATAAGGGATAAACTTCCAGTTCAAAAAATATTGCCAGAACTTGATGAGGAAAGAAAAACCATATTGGAACCTGAAGAAATCACGAAAACAAGAACTCGACAGCTACGAAATCGATCAATTTCAGAGTATCTCATCAAATGGAAGAACTTACCCACTGAATATTCTACATGGGAGGATGAGAATTTTATACAGAAGCACCCGGAGCTACTCAAGCATTGAGGAAAACACTTTTTTTAAGGAGTCGAGCATGTGAGGTCCCTATATTACTATTATAGTCCCTTATTGTTATTGTTGTACCCCTTTAACCCCGATATTGTTATTATTATGCCCTTACATTATTATTGTTAGGTCGGTTAGGATTACATTGTGGCCCCATGGACTCCTATATATAGAAAGGAGGTTTGCTCATTTGTATCATCAAATAATTGTTCATTTAGGTAATGTATTGGAGGTTTCCCCCTCGAAGTGGTTGACTTCTAAGGCTTTGATCTCTCTTCTCTTCTATTTTTGGAGCTGGTTTCATAACACCACAACTGTTCGGAATGCTGACCTAGAGAATTTCTATCAGAAAAACCCATACACAGTTTTATGCATAGAAACTCGTGTATGTACGTGATTTTCCTTTATGAAACCAGCGTATCGAATTTAAACTTTTGAAATTAAGCAGATTTTATCAGAGAGGGAGAGACAACTCCCAACTTTTGTCTGAGATATTCTAATGCTTCCTTGGGAAGAGGTTTAGTAAATATATCAACAAATTTTTCTTTGGAGGGAACATTCTCCAATTTAACCTATTTTTCAAGCACTTATTCACGTAGGAAGTGATACTTGATAGGAATGTGCTTGGTCTTGGAATGCATAACTACATTCTTTGAGATACTAATGGCACTTGTATTATCACATAAAATGGATATGGGAAGTGAAAATTTGATTTGAATGTCTTGTAGAGTCTGCATCAGCCAAAGGAGTTGTGTGCAACATGATGCAACAGCCACATAATCTTCTTCCGTTGTAGATAAGGAGATAGAACTTTATTTCTTGTTGAACCAAGATACTAATCGGGGTCCCATATAAAATGCACCACCACTAGTGCTTTTTCGATCATCAACATTTCTAGCCCAATCCGCATCTGTGTAAGCATGAAGACTAAGATCGCAATTCTTTGGATACCATAGACCAAAGTCTTGAGTCCCTTGTAGATATTTGAATATTTGTTTTACAGCCTGAAGGTGAGACTCTTTTGGATTAGCTTGGAATCATCCAACAATCCCAACTGCATGCAAAATGTCTCGTCTTGTCCTGGTTAGATAAAGAAGACTTCCAATCATGGATCTATATTTTGGTTGATTCACCATGGGAGAATCATCATGAGAACTAAGATTACATCCAGTTACTATTGGAGTACTCATAGGTTTGTATTCTTCCATCCCATACTTCTTCAAAATTTTCTTAAGATATTTTTCTTGTGATAAAAATATGCCATATGTTGCTTGTTTCACTTGTAAGCCAAGAAAAAATGTTAGTTCCCCAAGTAAAGACATTTCAAATTCTTGCTGCATAACAAAAGAAAATTTCTGACTCATGGACTCTTCATTACTTCCAAAAATCATTTCATCACCATATACAACTATAATCAATAGTTTATCATTCTCAATTTTTATGTATAAGTTACTATCAACATATCCCTTTGTAAAACCTTGTTGATGAAGATATTTTTCAAGGCAATATTACCATGCCCAAAAAGATTATTTGAGACCATATAAGGCCTTTTTATGTTTGCAAACAAGTTTTTCATCATTTTCTAGAATGAATCCTTCTGGTTGTTCTATCTAAACTACTTCTTCTAGATCACCATTGAGGAAAGTAGATTTAACATCCATTTGATAAACTTTGAATTGTTGAAAACTTTAAGAAGCAAGAAGCATTCTTATGGCTTCAAGTCTAGCTACAGGAGAAAATGTTTCTTCAAAGTCTATACCTTCTTGTTGATCATACCCTTTACAAGAAAGTCTAGCTTAGTTTCTAATAGCATCTCCATTTTCATTTAACTTGTTTTTGAATATCCATTTTGTTCCAATAACATTTTTATCATGAGCTCTTGGAACCAATTCCCAAGTACAATTCTTTTCAATCTGATAAATTTCTTCATTCATGGCTTGACTCCAACATTCATCTTTACTAGCTTGATTTACATTCTGTGGTTCAATAATGGATAAGAATGCCAGATAGCTAGGAGATCCTAGAATAATTCTTCTTGTTTGGACAAATGATCCATTTTCTCCCAAAATTTGAGATTCTAGATGATTGTTTTGAAAATACCTGGATGGAGCATTTTCAGATAGATCTTCTTCTAGTACTTCATTGGATTCACCTCCTATATTGTTGCTATTTGATGAGGGAAAATATACATCATCATCATCTTCATTTGTTGTTGTTATTTCCCTTTTAGGAGATGAGAGAGACTCGTCAATTACAACATAAATACATTGAACAATCTTATGAAGTATTTTTTTGTAACATTTATACGCTTTATTTCTAGAAGAGTAACCAAAAAATATTTCTTCACCTGCTCTAGGTTCAAACTTACTAAGTTTTTCATCATTGTTATTGATAAAACATTTTCTTCCGAAAACTCTAAAATGCTTTATGGTAGGAAGATTTCCATACCAAAGTTCATAAGGAGTTTTATCGCTATTCACATGAACATGAGCCTTGTTTAGAATATTTATAGTAGTATCTATTTCTTCTCCCCAAAATGTATCGGGAGTTCCAAATTAATCAAGCATAGCCTAAGCCATTTGTTGAACTTTTCTATTCATCCTTTCTGCCACGCTATTTTGTTGTGGGGTTCAAGCTATAGAAAATTGTCTTTTAATGCCACGATGTTCATGGAAATCAAAGAATTCATCTGATATATGTTCTCCTCCTTGGTTAGATCTAAGACATTTGATTTTTATATCTAATTCATTTACAACCAAAGCTTTGAAGATCTTAAATTTTTCAAATGCTTCATCTTTATGTTTCAGTAAACCAATCCAACACATTCTAGAGAAGTCATCAATAAATAAAATATAGTATTTTTCTCCACGGGGTTACTTTTTCCTTACAGGACCACATAGATCGGTATGTATAAGTTCAAGAGGCTTACTTGCTAATCCTTCTTTAGCATTGAATTGCACCCTGGTTTTCTTACCAAATTGGCATGATTTTCATATGATACTTTCAGGTAGAGTGATACTGGGAAGATCACAAAAAAATTTGAGTTTGCTGGATTTTCTTATTTGAGAGAAGCTTAAATGTCCCAACCTTCTGTTCCATAACCAATTTTCTGAAGATTTACCCAAGTAGCATTGTTCTTGGCCACCGTTCAATACATGCATATTTCTTGGTGTTCTAGTTCCTTCTATTACTGTTTTTCCTTTGTCAAGTTCATGTACTACACATTCTTTTGAACTAAAGGCAACTTCATTTCCTTTATCACACATTTGACTCACACTTAACAGGTTATGCTTTAATCCATCCACATACATAACATTGTTAGCTTTCACCTTTTCCTTTAATGACATCAAGAGAGTCATTTCCAAAGGTAACATTCTTTTCTTTATCTAGAGTATTGTATGAAAGGAGTTTATTTTTATCACATGTCATGCGTTTTGAGCATCCGCTATCAATGTACCATTGATTTTATTCCCCTTCTGCAAATAAAGCTATGCCACAACTTTCAACCTATAAGTCCTTCTTTCTCCATACCTTGGAATTTGAAGGTATATGCTCTTTTGGATGAAGTTTTCTCCCGCATTCAGATTATTCATGACCAAATTTATTGCAATAAGCACATTCAATTTCATTTTGAAGAGGAGAAAAGTTATTATAATTATTCTTCTTTATTCCAGTCGCATTTCTTTTCTTTCTTTCTTCTCTAGTCATGATGGTTTTGTATGCAACACATTGAACATCTTTATGACCAAAATTATGACATGAGAAACATTGTCCATTAAAGAATAAATTTCTACAATCATGAAACCTTCTATTTATGTTTACCTGCTGATTGATATTTATGTTATAGTTCTTCCTTGTATTAAAGTGGTCATGATTTACCTGTGTAGTTTCTTTGTTCTTTCTCTGAGAGATAGAATGTTGCAGGCTGGATTTAGCTGCATTTAGATAGCTTGGTGCTGAAGACTGAGATGATTCTCCAATATATCCAATACCTATATTTATAAGAGGAGAGCATTGTACCTTCATAATTTCATCTAAGGTTTCAAATCCTTTAGCAAATCTAAGATTTAAATTTTTCACTTTCTCAATTTCCTTTCTTAGACTTACTATTTCACATTCTAATTTCTCATTGTGCTTCTCCTTTTCTATAAGTTGATTCTTTAGAGTATCTATGGAAATTTTGTTTTGTTCCAAACATATTTTGAGATGATTTATTTCTTCAATAAAATCATTTTCTTCTAATGCATCCATAAAAGTATCTTTAGCCTCACTAGAATATTTTTCAAAAGCCATGAGTAGTCTAATATCTTGATCAGATTCTCCTTCTTCACTATTTGATAGACCATCACTATCTTCATGAATATAATAGATTTTTCTATTAATAAACCGTTTCTTATTTATTTTAACCACTTCCTTTCACTTTTCATGACTATCTTTATGGGGACATTTAGCAGCATAATGACCAACTCTTCCACAAGAAAAAAATTTAAGAGGAAGCTTACCTCTGAACCTTCCAGTACCAAGTTGTATCTTCTTTACAAAAATTATCTCATCTTATTCTTAAACATACCCTGATCCTTCTTGTTCTTCTACCTCCTTTCCTTTTGTAGCAGCTTAGAAGAGAGCTTCTTTGATTTCAGATGGACCTCCTTTTCTCATTTCACAAGAATTCAGAATCCCATAAAGCTGAACAACAGTAAGAGTTTGTAGATCCTGCTTCTCTTTAATAGTATACACTTTTGACTCGAATTTTGGAGTTAGAGATCTTAAAACCTTTTCTACCATAGTAGTGTCAGTTATGGTTTCACCCAGATTTCTCATACGATTTACAAAATCATCTAGATGTAAAAAGAAACTTGCAATGCTTTCCTCATTATGAATTCTGAGTTTTTCATATTGAATTCTGAGAGTTTGGAGTTTAGCACTTTTTACCTTGGCATCACCTTCATAGCTTAGAGTGTTTTTGTCCCATATCTCATTTGTTGTATTCAACTGCATGACTTTAAAAAATTATGATTCAGTCAAACTTCCCAATAATGCATTAACTTCCTTTGCATAGGTTTCATAGTTCTTTCTTGCTACTGTATCTGTTAGATCTGAAGTTGGATATTGATAACATCCTTCAACTATAGCCCATACATCTGCACCAAGAGACTAAAGATAGGATATTTTCCTTGTCTTCTAGAGGATTAAGTTGTTTCCATTGAAGAGATGAGGCCTGATAGATGCTTTCCCATCTTGATTTCTCATCTTAGATGATCTTCCTTCTAGTGATTAAGCTTCTTTAGAAGGACCTTCTCTAAAACCAATTTAACTCAGCTTATCAGTTATGAAATAGTTTTAGGTAGTAAATATGTGCAGTAATAGCATAATAAATCATCACACATGAACACCACGATTTATGTGGAAACGCAAGTCGGGAGAAAACCACCACTATTGTCGTCTCTATGTTCAATATTTATTATATGGAAAACTACTTACAATATTGTACTGATGTAGACTCATATCTATACGTAGGCATCTACTTGTAGAAGGCTGCAACCTTATCTCGTTTTCCAGCTGCTATTGGAAGGGAGCTACAACCCCCTGATCTCGTTTACCAGCCACTACTGGAAGGGAGCTTCAACCCCCTAATCAAAACACCAGCTTCTACTAGCAGGAAGCTTCTAATTCCACACTAAAGGCTTCAACCCTCAGAACTACTGCAGACCACGTTTCATCAATTTTCACACTGGATCACACAGCTTTAACACATCTCTTCATAAAACTCAAAAATAATCAACTTCACCAAATACTTCAGTTAAGATCACTATAACTAGAACAAAGTAATAACCAGATTTTAGAATCAGTATGTAGAATCAAATTCAACCTGAGCATTCATTATCTCAAAATGCATATGCTACTTCGCTTTATTGAACCTGCGTGTATACACATTTTCCTTCACACCAACTTGCGTATATATCTATGAATATTGGTCTTCCAGAATATGGTCAGTCTTAGAACCAGATATGCGGATTTTAGTCAGATATATTTTCAGTAAGTATAGCCCTTAATCAGTCAGTCATCATTAACATATCTACTCACTCATTGATCATATTTTTACATATTCAATTTAGTAGCATATACACTATTCAAGAAACCCATATCTACATGAAGACTTCATTGACAAACAACATAAATACAACAAAAATAACCTCTGCAATGAGCTTCAGAAATCCCTGACTTCCATACACGCCTTTTTTGAGACAAAGCCGCGTATATACGCACTTTTACCAAGATGATCTAACATATAGATCTGTAAATATTTAATTCTGCAGAATGTTTCAGATCTATAAAACTTACCCAAATTTCTCCACTCCACTTCAGAAAAAATGTGTCAGGCCTCAGATATAATCATCTCTTCAATATAATATGTAAGAACATAGTCATTTCAAGACTAGAGATCGTGATCCATCATTATATCTAAGGGTGCATCAAAGATTCAGATGCACCAATAAGATAGAGTTCATCCCATGCAGATATACTTCAAAGAGAAGTATTCAGTGACAGCCCTTGCCCATGCACACCTTGCACTATGATCTTCTTCTCCTTATATAGATTTAGCCTTTACCAATACCACGAGTCAAAACCACACAACTGCAATGGTATTCTTGGATGGAATAAAAATAGACAACACGGCGCTCAATATTGTTGGCTAATACCATGGTAATTCCCCCTGGTATCATATTTTTAGAGCGCAAAAGGCATACGTGACTTGGATCATTCTTATTTGCATGTATACGAAACATGGCATGTACAAACCTGCATATAGAACCTGCAATATGAATATTAACCAATCTTCTACTGGACATTACACATTTATTCTGATAGACCTTCTACAAACTATTGAGCTTCTCCTGAAGAAATATGCTCCATATTTTACCATAGAATTTCCATCAAGGAAAAAATATTAAGACATAAGAATCATATTGACAACACTAATATTTGTAGGTGGGCTAATTTTTTATGTTTTTTCCAAAACAAATATTCTTCAAATTCCATTTTTTATAAAAATGATTCACCCACATTTTATAGTAAAAAATTATTTTACCTTTAAAATCGCAAAAAATTTATATTGACTAATATAAAATCATTAGAAATATATATATTTTTACAAAAATATAGCCAAAAATTTTAGAATTTGCATATTAGGGACTAGTAAGATTCGTCAAGGTTTCTAAACTTTAAGATAAACATCCATCATTAAATTTTTCCTTGCTCTTGTGTCTGTATGATTATGTCATTGTTTGCCTTACAACTCCTTATTTATTTCTTCTAACTTCTCAAGGTATCTTCTGAGTCATAGCAGTTCCCAACACCATGTTTCTCATCATATTCATAGGGAGAATATTTTTTGTCTACCATCTTGCTAGTCATCTTGTATTCCTTCCTGCAAGGCATCTCATGTTAGCTTAAACCAAATCACAATAAACGAATGTACCTTAGCATGATTAGGGGAGGATATCTCATCTGCAAGATCAACCAATCAGTGTAATACATGTATAGACATAATAATAACATAATATAGACTTAAAATTCATAGGTGTATCATCATATAAACATGATTCTAACTAGAGCGCAGTAGCCAATGCATGACCATATCAACTACACATCATGACCTCATGCATGACAACATCAACCATACCAATGCATAGTTGACAACATGTAAGCACCTGACGTGTATAGCCTTTCATACACTCATGAAATTTTTTTTTGCAACAACACCAACATCCCTCCCATGGCGAAATCACTGCTACCATGATAAACACCATGCAGATGCAACAAGTACATAGACCACAAGAATGAGAAACATATATAAAAAAATCATAAATACATGATGAACACACCACCCATCCCATGCAAGGGGTGAATCATTCTCTGATACCACCCTGTGTTATCAAATATGACCCAACGACAATGCAACCTACTCTGATACCACCCTGTAGCGAAACCTACCCCCATATCTACCCAGTTTAATCGGCTCACCTGGGGTAAAATGATATGAGGGGCTACAATGACAAGACTCAACTTCCTAACACAGACATCTTTTACATGTTACAGTACCCCCAAAGGCTATCCCAGGAATCCACCTGATTGATCCCTTTGTACCACTATTTTTTCATGAATAAATCCCCAAACACTCACTTGATATGGAAATGGGTGCATTTGGGAGGCTCTAGACACTTCCGCAGCATGGGCATGGGTACGCTTGGGTACTTTTTCCCTCATACTTGTGCCTGCATCCCCAGGATTTGCACCACCTTTTAAGTTCAGAATCTCTGTCACTGCCCAAAACTTCTCGTAGATTCTAGAATCCATAAAACACATGATGACAAGGATAATGAACCAAAAACTGACTCCGGGACTAGGCATGACCATCGCCAACTAGGAATGACATTTTGTCAAACACTCGGCATCAATGCAATCTATAGTTCTAGGATACAAGATAGAGCAATAATGATTGAAAACTCTTATGAGACATGACAAGAAGGATCACTACCCTCTCCCTTGAATTGTTATGGCATCCATTAGGTCTTGCATCCATTATCTTTAAAATTACTTGTAAGTACATGAAATAACTGTGACTTGAACCAGTCATATAACCATGCTTATAACTAGCATAAAACCATGTAAATAACACTAGGATAACAGCCATTAAAGCCACACATTAACAAGTACAAAATCAAGAGAACTTAGCTTTTATTAAACATAAGAAAGAGCCAACCAGGTTCAAGACATCCACATATCACTTGACCATATACATGGCTGAGCCAAATATCTCTTCATCCAGTCACCCTCATGCCATATTCCAAGAATGAATGTGGGATCTCATGAATAAACCAATCCAAAAAAAACAAGGTAATTCAGAGGTTAAACCAACTCCACCATCACCATATCATGATCAGACCTAAATCAGTGCCAAGATCATAAACCTGAACCGAGCTTGGAATGCCTCTAGACTCCATCACTATCCTTGAGGAATTTCCCATCTCCTTATCTCTCAAAACTTACCACAATCCACATCGGATCAATAGGCCCTAAACTGAGACACCACCTTCAGGCTTTACCATGTATCCCTCCAAAACTGTTCAATGGATTCCTAGGGCTTTGGGAATATTCTGAGACCATATCTTCCTAGGATTCCAAAAACCATATGGTAATTCAAAAGCTCAAAACCAAGATCAATCCCATGAAACCATGACTATCTGGAGAAAAGGCAAAGAAAGTCTAAAAACCAATGTCAAAACTCGGAAAAACCATGCCACCGACGGTAAGAGAACCAAATACCAACATGCTTAAGTCATGCATGTCCAAATTGGCTAGGAAATGACACATAGATATGATACCTATAAGTTGAATATTATTTATCATGATCTTCCTTGTTTGATATTTTATTTCCTTTCCTTTCCTTATCCTTCCTTTGCTTGCTTTCTCTTTCTTGGTCTAATGTTGAAATGCTCGAAGAAAGCTATAAGTATCTAAGTGTATGAAAGAGGGAGAGAATAGAGAGAGAGAGCTCCAAAACTGAACTGACAAAAGGTTACACTGACCAAAAGTACTAATTTATCCTCATAAGCCTTTTTATCAATGAGGCCTCTATTTTCTTCATTTTCCATTATTTTCCTTCAATTTACTCCTCACATAAAACTTGTGACCTGTCACCTTCCTTTTCTCCTAATTTCCCTTTTTTTCATAAATAAATGTGCCAAAAAAAAATTTTACCTTTTAATTCCTTTGCCATTTCATTTTCAAATTTCCTTAGCTATAAACACATCCAGTGATGCGCACTAGGATATCTTGCCCAACATTCAGCTTGGAATAAGTGTCGCTAACTGTGGTCTTATTTTTTCCTTTATTAACTTTTATTAAATGAAATTTTAACCCAGGTCTATTACATAACCCTCCCCCTTGGGAAACATTGTCCTCGGTGTTAAAACACACCTACACCTCAGCAAAACCACTGACAATAAAATATACTTCCCATGGAACTTTATAACTTAGCTTGTTGCAGTATTTACAATGAATGACTTGCTCAAAGAAAAACACCATCATAACATGACCATATAACAACCATACCACTTATTGTAGCTTTATAAATTAGTTCATTGCAGCATTTACATCCATATACATGTACATATACAAAAACATCACCAAAAACTATGTCCAACATATACCAAGTATCATACCAAAAATTATTTTCCTCAAGTGGAAAACAATGAAGGATAGATAGTCTGCATCTCATCTTCCATCTTGTATGTAGCTTCATCAGGCCCAAAGTTCTTCCACTGCAATTTTACTTTCTTGATGACTATGTTCCTAAGCATGAATTGCTTCCGCTACAATATGAATCAAGGTTCCAGTTGGAATTCTCCTTCTTGCTCCACCTACAATACAGACCAATCTATAACATGATCAACATCCTTAATATACCTTTTAGTAATGAAACATGAAAAACATCATGGACTTTCTGTTACACAGTAATTTGTCACCATCCCTACAATCCCCCGTCCCGCACATTGGAGGGCCTCTTTTCTGACCTGTGACTAGTGACATAACCTGAAACCACTTTCATCGTATCCCCCTTTACAAGGAAAATAATTCCTCTGAAGCAAGTTTCCTTGGAAAAACCATAAAAATTTGTCTTTTGGCCTTGGCACGACTAGCCAGTTCATCCCTCGTGCCAATGGGGAAAATCCACCAAAGAGGGCGCGCCAACTGGCGCTCTGTCCCAGTGTATTTCTCGTGCCAAGATTAATAAGGATTGTTTTTTTTTAATAAATGGCAGAAGTTTGATTCCAACCAACTCCTGAACGAGTCTCTAAAATGAGTTGGGAGGTTTGGCTCAGGATCTCCATGTACGGGAGGTGGTTTTTCGCCTATCATGGAATATTCCTTGAGGATAGGGCCAATCCCACAATTGTAGGGATCCAAACTCCCCTTCCACCATCTATATAAGCTTGCCATTTTCCCTTAGCAAGCTAGTCTTAGTAGTCCTGATAGCACTATAAGCAAGAGCTGAATTTGTAGCAAGTAGACTATCGCCAGATAGCCTTTGAGAGCCAAGTCGAAGAGAGAGAGCTTTGTCCTGTTCCCGACGAGCTTCACTGAGATGTGCTCTGTTGTCTACCCGCCGAAGGAAGATCCAGCGTCAGAGCCTTGTGTTGTATCTTTATTTCGTTATTATTTATGATAAACGACTTTGATTATGGTTTCATTCATGTGTCTTTGTTTTTTGATGCAATGAATTACATCCTCTCTAACTGATGTATGGTTACAAGATTTAGATTCTATGTTGTGTATCATTGTGTTTCTTCACATGTATGCAGGTGTTCAGACGTGTTAAGCGAAAGGATCGTGATCTGCCAAAGCGGAGGACGAGAAGCATCATCCTTTCTTCGACGACCATTGCGTAGGACCTGAGGTAGGCAACTCATTTTGTTTTGTCATTTTTGTAACTAGATACCTGTGTCACTACATGTCTGATTGTTGCTAGACCCGATCTGGGCTAGTAGGGATCGCCTCTGTCCGCAGAGGGGATTTACCTCTCCAACAAACTGGCGACTCGGCTGGGATTTGATTGGAGTTTATCTTGTCTCTTTCAGTTGTTTTTTGCTTCTGTCTACTTGATTTTCTCTTCTGGTTTGTCTCTTTCTGGTGTAAAACCTCTATCAAGCCCTAGATGATTAGATCTGACCTCTGATTTTCTGAAATTTTCATCTTTTCATGGTTGTCTTGATTGGCGCAGTTTCCACCTTGACAGTCGCGCCCATTGGCACAAGTTGCCATTTCATCACTCATGCTATCCCCTGTTTGGCACGGATTATAGCCAGACAGTCACGCCATTTCCTGTAGGTGCTAGGGTTTTCCCTTGTTCGGAATTTTTTTTGGTCAGTGCTTTTCCTTCTGGGTTGTTTTTAGATTTTTCTTGAAGTGGTGAGTCTAGTCTTGGTTGGGAGAAATTCTTTTTTTTTTCATTTTCAGGCATTGGCGCTTGTTATCAGTTAGTGGCCTGTGCCAATTGGCCATTGGTGCTAGTTTTCAGTGAGAAATTCGCGCCAGTTGGCGCTAGTTTCACCCACAAAAGTCATGCCAATTTCAGGTTGTGTGAAAATTGAGATTTTTTCCCTAAATCCTTCACCAGTGTGTCTTTCCCTTCCGGTATTTTCTCTATATGAGCATAGATTACATTTCTCATTATTCAGCTGGAAAGCCTTCTTTCTTGACTGCTTGATGTAAAAGGGAATGAATGCCTTGTTTTGATCTCATGCTTTGGAAGTCCTTTTTGTGCTTGACCTCATATGTCTTGTAGCCTTTTGAGGAATTTCGTTACAAAGTGTTTAAAACAACGATTGCATTCTTAGTGTTTGTTTGCATCCCTTTTGCATTCATCTTTCATTAAGAAGATTTGTGTTCATTTATTTTTCATCTCATAGTTTGCTTTTCATTAAAATGCATTAGATCACATTACATTGAAAAGTATTTTTTGAGATCCATCATTGAACTTAGATTACATTGTTTAATGATTGAAAGCTAAAAATCGCATTGAGTGCATTCTCTTTCATTAAAAGCATGCATTAAGTAGATTCTCATTTCATCGAAAATTGCATTGAGTGCATTCTTATCATTTCAAAATAAAAAGGAAATTGTGCATAGATTACAATTGCATAGTTTTCAAAAAGAGGATTTTGCATAGATTACATTGCATAACTCGCATCGTTGGATGTTTTAGATTACTTTTGGATAGTGAAATTCATCAAGTTTGGAAAAATTTCGTTTTCAGTATTGTTGTTTGTTGCATCATTGTTTGAAGTTCTTCCCTTAACTAGATAGCATTCATCGAATTGAAAGATTTCTTTTCTCATATAGCTGCATATAGGAGATTTTCAGATGACATGTGGTAGGGCCTTGAAATTGAAACATAATTGAAGATCAACTCAAAATTTATTCAATTTACCTTAAGGTAGCATTGAAACATTAACAAAATATTTATAGGTCTAGGCTAGTGACGTGCTCCGGCGTCATTTAAACTAGTAGCTGTCATTCGCCTCTTGGCTTTAGACAACACTAGTATGGACTTGTGCTTCCCGTACCGTCACGTATATAAAGGGAGACCCCACTAGGTTGCTATCCTTTATCCATAGGAAGCCAAGTCTGCCACCTTATACCCATGATACACCAGACACAAAATTCAGGGAGATTGCCTGCATGTACATCAAGTCCTTGGTTGATTTCTCTTTCATTTTTTAACCAAGGTGTATATTTCAGTTCACGGATATTTGGTACACCCTTTTGCCCTAGATTTCAAGAGTAGTCATTTCGATCTTTTCGGACTCATTAAATTTTAAAGGATCATCAAGCGCTTGTCCTTTCACGCTTGTTTCCAAATTGAAAGAGATAGAGTCACCTTTTACTCATTTCTTCACTCTTAAAAGATGAAACGGTAGAGTTTTTTTTCAATGTTTTAAAAATTAACCTCCCACGAAATATTCCTGGTTAAAGTTAGTTTCCTTAGGGTGTTGTTCTGAAGATCGTTTCTAATGGAAACTTTTCCGGAGTTCACCAACCAAGGAATCCCCTCCAATGGGAATTTGGGTCCTTTTCCTCCTTTTGGAAATGTTGGCGCTCCTTATATGGCAATGTTGTCCCTTCCTGGGTTAATTGTTGGGTTGCCTGTTTGGTTTTTTTCAACCTCTATGGTCCCAAATGTCTCGGCTACTGTTCAATCAGTTCCTCTTCCTGAACAACATCATGTTGATTCCAAGGTGGACCTCTCCCCTTATTTTCCTATTTCTGCGTCCCCCTCTTCTACTTCGCCTGGTGAAAGTCTGGATTCGAGTAACCAGGTGACTAAGAAGAAGAAGAAGAAGACAAAGAAGAAGAAGTTAGATTAAGGAGAGGCTAGCTCTATGGCTATTGCACCTAAGGAGCCTTCCGTTGATAAACCTTCGAACCCTCTGCGGAAAGTCAAGTTCCCTTGCATGTTGTGCCAGGGAAACCATGTTCTTCGAGATTGCCTTGACATTCCCAAGGTGCTCGAAGCATGGTCCAACGGTCATCCGTCGTTTCCTTTGGCTTCCAGGAGTCAGGTTGGGGGCACGTCTTCAGCTAGTGCTGGTAAAACTCTTAAGAAGCAGGGTAAGCTTGCCAATCCCTGTAAGTTGTGTGGGGGGCACCATGCCATTCACCTTTGTTCGTATATGGATGAAGCCAAGCGATTTTTGGACAACTCGGTTGTTTCTACGGCATTCCTTCCGGCTGGTTACAAACAGCTTTATGTGAGTCCTCCACCATCTGATCCTATGATTGGTCAAGAGTCATCCTTGGTCGCTCCTGCTCCCTCGGAAATTCAAATTCAGGAATCCATCCCTGACCAACCATTGGTCGTGGGATCGGTTGAACTAGCCCCGTCTGCGGTGCACCATGTATTTTATGTTGAGAGTGGACCTCACATCCCTCAGGTTCTTCTTGTTTCTTTGGATTCCTTGTACTTAGAGAAAGATTCTCCTATCCCTATATCTCATGAAGCTGCTCCTCCGCCTCCTATGATGGAGGTCCCGAAGGATAATCCTCCCTCCTTCAAGATGGAGGTCATGGAGGATGCTCTTTCTTCTCCTATAACACCAGGGGAAGACCATCTTAGTCCGATGATAGCCCCTCTGAGTAGTTTGGTCACTTCCTTTGACTGGAGTCGATTTGCAGGATACCGCCTTCCGTCTTATGTGCCTTTTGACATAACGGTACAAACCTCTGGTCTGGTCGTACCTAGCACTGTTATAGATGAGGACACATCTCTTAGTGTTCTATCCTCAACTACTTGGCAATATTTTGGTTCACCACCGCTTGTGCCTGTTACGCAGAATATGTTGGCGTTTAACATAAGAACTAGTCAGCCATTAGGGATCCTTTGAAAGCTGCCTATTACTTCGAGAGGGAAAACTGTCCATATGGACGTGATGGTTGTTCCTGGCCCTTTGGACTTTAATTTACTCTTGGGCTGGGATTACACCTACGCCATGGGAGTGGTTGTCTCCTCCCTTTTTTGTGTGGTTTTTTTTCCACATGAAGGACAAATCGTGACCATTGATCAAATTTTGTTCTTTGGTCTTGATGTGGCAGTTGGCCTGCCATCATCCCTTCCTATTTTTTATCCACCCGTTGTATCTGCCCCACCGCAGGTCAACTATGTGGCTACCTACCCCGTGCCTGTACTCAGTGATGATGCCGTCATGCATTAGGTGCTGCGGGCATTGGGTCCTGATTTCCGAAATGTCATTCTCCCATCTGGTGTCGAATTCTTGGAAGCTATGACTTCTTATTCATTATGATGAGTTGTATGTTGAAGCAGAGTTCGTTTCATTATGTCAAGCTCCTTAAAAAATGAAACAAGCTCGTCGGAGCAGAGTTCGTTTTCTTGTGTCAAGCTCAAAAAAATGAAACAATCTCTTCAGAGCATGGTTCATCTGCTTGTGTCAAGCTCCTTAAACCATGAAACAAGGTTTTTCATAGCATAGTTCATTTTCTTGTGTCAAACTCCTTAAAAAATGAAACAAGCTCATCGGAGCATGGTTCTTTTCCTGTGTCAAGCTCCTTAAAAAATGAAACTGAGTCTGTGCGGAGCATAATTCGTTTTTCTTGTGTCAATCTCCTTAAAAAATGAAACAAGGTCGTCTAAGGATAGTTCTTCTAATGTGTCAACCTCGTTAAAAAAATGAAAAACGTTCCCGTTCAATTCGAGTCTTTGCTAAGATCTTGTAAAATCCCAGTCGAGTCTTTCTCTTGATCTCGTAATTTTAACCTTCACTCCATCTGTCTTTCATATGGACTGAAGCTTGGGGGCATGTACCTCAAATTGAGTCACCATGCTGGGGGCATGCTTACTTTTTCAAGCATAGTTTGTTTCTGTTTCAACCTTGTGTAAAAATGAAACCTGTTTAAAGCATAGTTTATCTTTGTTTCAAGCTTGTGTAAAAATGAAACCAACTTCAAGCAGAGTTTCTTGATTTCAAGCTTGTGTAAAAATGAAACCATTCTCATTTTACCTCTCGTAATTGCCATTTTATAAGCCTATTTTTCCAGATGAGCCTTGGTTTTCTCACTCCATCGTCACTATCTGCTTGGCCGATCATATGCCTTCACTTGGTTGTTTTACCCATTCCTGAGGAACCACTACAATGAGTGGTCTTGTTAACCATCCTCTTAACCTTTACTTGTTCTGAGTAGTTCCACCATTACCAGAACCAGTTGCTACACTTTATACCACTCGTTCCTCCAGGAGGAGTCAACTTTCAGCTCTTTTCTGACTCTCTAAACATGAAAAGGTTGTCGAGTCTCTTGTCATTTTCATCTCGTTAAATTGGTTGTGAAACAACATCTACCCAGTATACGTTTACCCCTTTTTCGGGATGGGATAGATTATTTACGAAATAGGAATACCCTAGCCTATCATGACTAGGAGGTTTTCTCAGACATATTTTTCTACCTTTTCGAATATGAGGAACTATCTACAAACAGGGACTGTTGGAGTTTACTTTTCTGCTGTCTTTTCAAACTATCTAAACATGAAAATACGTTGAGTTCTTCCTTTGTTAGACTCATTAAAACATGATGACATCGGACTCCGTCGTAATGACGTTACTCGAGTTCCTCCTTCCTAGGGCTCGTTAAATGTATTAGGTTGGATTTGTCCAAAGGACAAACTTATATGACAAGAATATGGTATCCTCTTCAAGCTTGTGTAAAAAATAAAGAGGTACTCGCCATAAATGGTGGGGGAAAATGAAACCAGTATCATCATCGTGTCGGCAGTATGTCGCTCTTGAACATGGCACTTGTCTGCGTTAGTGTCGGGTTGGGGATATCTCATCTCATTTTCTGCTTGCCTCCATGGGTTTGGGTAATCCTTTTTGACCTCTCATCTACTATTTGCCTCGTCATCATGACCTCAGATCTTTTGATGTCAAATACTGCCAAATCCAGTGTCATGTCTCTGATATGTTCAAGAGAAGTTCACCTCTGCAGTTTTCAACCCTCCTCTGATTCTCTACTCATCCTTATTCACAAACATTATGATCCTCTGTCTCGCATCGATGATGTGGGAAACACTATGGCCCACCTTTGATCAAGGTCACTTCCTATCGACTTCAGCTCATTTTCTAGGTAGTTGATCTAGAGACTCCCTTCCGATACCTTGGAGCCTGCATGCCTCAATGGTAGGTTCTTCGCATTCGACGCAAGGTTTTCATCATTGTCCTTCGATCGAATGATTCTTCGGGTGTTCGATGCCAGCTCACTGTTCAAATTATGTGGATTGTACCTATAGTACCTTGAGGGCCATTATCATTGTTGGTGGTTCCTCTCGTGTCTGTTAACGGCTTTCATCATTGGCTAGTAATCAGATGATGTTCTTGCATGTTTGACTTCAGCTCACATATTCACATGCTAGGACTTGTATTATATATGGGTCGAGATGGAATGCAAGATTTTGGGTTTTTTCTGATGGAATCCAGGCTACAGATTTTGTGGATTATCATGATTGGTTACGTGACTCATTGAATGGATGGCTGTGACCATACCTGAGTCTGCTTATTAATCCTTTCTGGATGGTTGTGTCCATGCCTTGGATCCTGATTATTGTATACTCTGTTATGGATGGTTGCGCCCATACCACATATCATGTATTTGAGATATCAGTTGTATTTGACTATGCAGGCTTTCTAACGGCAGTGTTTTTAGTTGGGCATGTTCTCATAAAGCATTTCACCCCTCTCTCTCTTTCGGGCCTCATGCTTTAGGGGGCATTTGTTACACAGTAATTTTTCACCGTCCCTGCAATCCCCCATCCCACACATTGGAGGGCCTCTTTCGTGACCTGTGAGTAGTGGCATAACATGAAACCACTTTCATGGTATCCCCCTTTACAAGCACAATAATTCCTCTGAAGAAAGTTTCCTTGGAAAAACCTAAAAACTGATATTTTGGCCTTGGTGCAACTAACTAGTTCAACCCTTGCGCCAATGGGGAAAATCCACCAAAGAGGGCCTATCCCAGTGTATTGCTCGCACCAAGCTTAATAAGGATTGTTTTTTTTTAAATAAATGGCAGAAGTTTGATTCCAACCAACTCCTAAACGAGTCTCTAAAATGAGTTGGGAGGTTTGGCTCCAGATCTCTGTGTAGGGGAGGTGGTTTTCCACCTATCATGGAAGCTTCCTTGAGGATAGGGCAAATCCCACAATTGTAGGGATCCCAACTCCCCTTCCACCATCTATATAAGCTTGCCATTTTCCCTTAGCAAGCTAGTTTTAGTAGTCCTAATAGCACAAGAAGCAAGAGCTGAATCTGTAGCAAGGAGACTATCGCCAAACAGACTTTGAGAGCCAAGCCGAAGAGAGAGAGCTTTGTCTCGTTCCCGATGAGCTTCATTGAGACATGCTCCGTTGTCAACCCACCGAAGGAAGATCTAGCGTCAGAGCCTTGGGTTGTATCTTTCTTTCGTTATTATTAATGATAAACGACTTTGATTATGGTTTCATTCATGTGTCTTTGTTTTTTGATGCAATGAATTACATCCTCTCTGACTGATGTATGGTCACGAGATTTAGATTATATGCTGTGTATCGTTGTGTTTATTCGCATGCATGCAGGTGTTCGGATGTGTTAAGCGAAAGGATCGTGATCTACCAAAGCGGAGGACGGGAAGCATAATCCTTTCTTCGACGACCATTGCATAGGACCTGAGGTAGGTAACGCGTTATGTTTTGTTGTTTTTGTAACTGGAGACCTGCATCATTGCGTGCCTGATTGTTGCTAGACCCGATCTAGGCTAGTAGGGATTGCCTTTGTCCGCAGAGGGGATTTACCTCTCCAACACTTTCAATATTGGATGTAGTGTAATTCAATAGGCCACTGGTCCAATCCTCTCAAGGATCTCAAAAGGCCCACAATATTGTGGTTTATACTTGGCACATGATACAATCCTCAAAGAGATCTTCTTGGGATTAGTGCGCAAATACACATGCTCCCTTACTTGGAACTCCATAAATGAGTTGTGTTCGTCTGCATAACTCTTTTTTCTGTCTTTTTCTGCCTTTAGATTCTTCTTTATAACCTGCATTTCTTGTTCCATGTCTACCAACATGTCCAGTCCAATCAAAACCCTATTAACTAAATCACTCCAACTAATGGGATTATTACAACTTCACCGATACAGTGCCTTGAAGGGACTCATCCTCAATGACTACTGATACCCATTATTGTATGAACACTCAAAAAAAGGTAGATACTCCTCCCATATCATTTTCTAATGCATGACATACATCCTCAATGTGTCCTCTAGGATCCTGTTAACCCCTTTTATCTATCCATCTGTCTACAAATGATAATTTGTACTCAATATTAACTCTATCCCCAATCCTGCAAACAACTCCTTCCAAAACTTGGAAGTGAACTAGGCATCCTTATCTGACACAATGTTCTTTAGAACACCATGTAATCGTGTGATCTCCTTAATGAAACCCTATTCTTCCTCACTAGTTGAATACGCAGTCTTCACTGGAATGAAGTAAGCCACCTTTCTCAACCTATCAACCACGACCATAATAGAATCATGTTTCCTCATTGTCCTCAAAAGCCCTATATTGAATTTCATGGAAATAACCTCCCATTTCCATTCTGAAATTAGAATAGGATTTAGTAGACAATATGGTTTCTTACATTTCGCATTTACCTGCTGACAATCCAAACATCTAGCCATGAACTACGCCACTTCCTTCTTCATATTCTTCCAATATTAGAACTTATTTACCTCTTTCATTGTCTTATAATATCCCGGTTGACCTAAGTATGGCTTGAAGTGAAACTCCCTCAAGAGAATATTCTTGAGCTCACTACGATCTGGCACATAGATCCTGTTCCTAAATATCACCAAACCATCTGTCGTGAGACAATATTCTGCATCCTGAACACCTATACATGTACCTATACTATGTTGTAACTTGTGTTTGAGTTATGTATACCTATCATCACGTTGTCCTGCCTACAAAATCCTATCATGTAGATATATCCCATACGAACTCATAGCTACTACATGATTCACATGTATTTTCATGCTAAGAGCATCTCCGACCCAGTTCTCCTTTCCCTTGATGTATCTAATCTCAAATTCAAACTCATTAGGGGTAGCCAACCATCTAGTTTTCTTGGCATTAAAATTTGGTTGGTCAAACAAATATCTCAACCAATGGTGATCACTCATCAACACAAACCTCCTACCAAAAAGATAATGCATGCACATCTTCAAGGCATGAATTAGAACTTCCAATCGAAGATCATGAGTCATGTAGTTCTACTTGTGATCATTCAACTTCATAGATTCATAACATACCACCTGTCCCTCCTACATAAGGACAACACCAAGCCCTCTTTTATATGCATTTGTGCATACCATAAACTATTTTTTTGGATCTACGTTCTTAAGGATGGGAGCATTGGTCAGCAACTACTTTAGCTGCTCAAAACTAGTTGCACATTCTTTATTCCACTCAAACTTATTACCTTTACTCTACAAGGATGTCATAGGATATGAAATTTGTGAGAAGTTCTCGATGAACCTCCTGTAGTAACTTGTTAATCCCATAAAAGACCTAAATTCCTCCACATTCTTAGGAGTTTACCACTCCATGATGGCCCTTATATTTTATGGATCTACTGCTATGCCATCCTTGGAAATAACATGTCCCAAGTTATGCAACTCTATCTAAAACAAAATGCACTTTCTAAGCTTGGCATACAACTAATGCTCTCTTAGCAATATCAAAATTTATGTTAAATGCTCGGCATGTTCTTCTTCATTCTTAGAATATAGCAATATGTCATCAATGAATACAATAAAAAAACTGTATATATAAGGACGCAACACACTATTCATCAAACACATAAATGTAGTTGGGGCATTAGTAAAACCCAATGGAACTACATCAAACTCATAATTCCCATACCTAGTCCGAAAATTTGTCTTGTAGATGTCCTCTTCTTTGATGCATACCTGATGATATCCAGATCTCAAGTTGATCTTAGAGATTAATGCTTCTCCCTTCAATTGTTCAAAGAAGTCATAAATCCTCAAAAAATGGATACCTACTCTTGATCGTCACTTTTTTCAGCTACTTGTAATCAATCCACATTTTGAGAGTACCATCCTTTTTCTTCATGAACAAAATTGGTGCACCCCAAGGTGATACATTTGGCCTAATGTATCCCTTATCAAGCATTTCCTTCAGCTGCAACTTCAACCCTACCAACTCTGGTATGCTCATCATGTAAGGTGCTTTTTATGTTGGTGTTTCCCCTGGTACCAACTCAATAGAAAAATCTACTTCCTTTTGAGGAGGTAACTCTAGAATATTTGTTGGAAATGTTACAGTCCTACAATTTATAGGATCTCAAGGTGATTGAGTATTTTATCTCAGTCATCTTAAATTGTAAATAATTTTCAATCTACAAATTATTTCCAAAAATATATAAAAGAAAATGAAAAGAGGGTATATCTAAAAAAATCAATAAAGATAAAAAGAAGAAAAGAAAGAAAAATTGAAAAAAGAATAAAATGAAATCACAACCCCACAAAAGAAAAACAAAAGAAAATAACATTGAAAGCGCTGAAAATTCAAATGCCACTACTGATAGATAGTTTTATTTCTTTCAAATGAAATACGATTGTGTGTAGCTTGTTTAAAATGCCACAATAACTAGTTATTTTTTTAAACCATAAAGCTTAATCATGGTTAAACAATTTTGAATTTTGTAAATGAGGTTTGAGAATAAAGATTTTCCGAACAGTCTAATCTTGGTAAATCAATAGTTAGGTAGAAAATGATATTGATTCAATTGTTGAATTTGAACCAATAGGAGAAATAAGTGATAGTATAGAATAGATTTTTCATTAAAAAAACGAAATATGGGTTTGCTAGTCTAAATTCACCCCTAGAAGAAATAAAAAATGTTATTTTAGCAAAAGATATTAATTTTGAAAGGGTAGGTAGAAGTAGTTTATTTTGGAAAAGGATTAAAAAATCTATATCCTAAGTTTGAATTTCTTTATGCATCAGGCGAAAAAAGGGATATATGATATAAAATTCCTTTATCCTAAGTTTTTGATCCAAATAAGAAAGTCATAACCCGAAAAAATTTATTTGTCGCATGTGCCTAAAAAACTCGAAGTTTTCCACCTCACGATTTGTCCGCTCCCCAAATTGACGAGCCTTATTCAATTTTAGCCCCCCTCTCATTCTTTGCTTTACAATTTGTCCAAAAAAATTTGTTTCTCTGCTCGTTCCCACTACTACATGGCCTCCTCTCCACGCTTCAAACCCCCACCCCCACCCCAGTCCTCCCTCTTTTTATTACTGCAGTCCCTACACAACATCTCCATCGTTACCATTCTTCTAGGTTTTCAAGTTTTTTCCAATAAAAACACTTCCCGACTTATCTGTTGAGAAATTAATATCCATTGGATAACCGTTAATCCAATGGACCCGTGCCCTTTGCAATGGAAAACTTGTATTCGTTATATAAACCCTACAATCCATATTTTTCAACATTTATTGTTACATTTTCTCTGTAATTAAAATTTTTCAAAGGTTTTATAGTTCACCCAGTCTTTATCAACTGATCAGTTTGCAATCAAGTGACAATACCTTTCCTTTCTCCTTCAACCAATCACACAGCTACTACGCGTTCCTAGTAACCTTTCTCCTCCCAGCTCCAATCAAATTCTTCACAATTGATCATGCCTCCTAAAAACAAAAACCAGGAGGATCCTCTGAATCCTTTATTCCATCCTCCCCAATATGTACATCATATTCCTTTAGTAGATAGAGTTTATAAGGTCACTGAGACATAGTCCAAATTTGAATTATTTGAAATATATTATTGGCTGGAAGAAAAATGTGTTGATAAATCAGATGAGATTGGAATTTGGGAGTCCAATATCCAGCACTACATCTTCCCTCGCACCTTCCACGCCCTCGAATTCATCATAAAATTCCAGGCACGCTACATTCCTGATCAAAGAGCCATCATTACCCCTACTGGTGAAATCATTTCCATCATCACTGCCCAATCAATTAACCAAATGATGTAAGCTCCCTCAGTGCAAAATAGCTTTCTTTTCTCTTTAGGATCCCTCAATGAGCTTTACAAAAACTTGATTTTGCTAAAAGATTCAATATCTTTGACATATTTTTAGTAGTAAATACCCAATTGCCAAAGAAAAACCCCCCGTACCCTTCCTCCATATTCGGTTATCAAGCTAAGCAGATAATAACAGTAATTTCATACAGCCTTGGTTATTATTCTGATTAGTGGGTATATGAACCCATTTTAGGCTTCATTTCAATATTTTCCACAGATAACAAACCATCAATTATTTTTAATTTTATCCAATTCGTGGCTCACAACAACCATGAGAAAATTCTTAAGTTTCAAACGAAAGAAGTATTTAAATACTCTTCAATTTTGGTATACATGTTTTTATATTATCAGGAAAACAGGTTTAAATTTTCCATCCAGAAGCTTGATGAAGAAGGCAACCAGAAACCAGTGATATTTAGGACATATTTAGTGATGAAAGAAAAAAAAGAATTCTCTTACAAGTGGTTCATTGAAAAAAAAATTCACCCAGATGTGAGTGTCTTAAGTAGTACAACAGAGCCCGGGATAAGTGAAGACATCAAAGGAATTCTACATTTGATAAATCAGGCTAAGACAGGAGATTGGCACTTGTACCAGAATTACATCGAGATCAGAGTCTATGGATGCGAGCTTGCACCTTATAAGCTCCCAAAATTCCTCTTAATGAGGATTTTTTTCTCTTGAATATATCATACAGATGTTGAATTCAGATGAAATTCATTTTGTATCAGCTAAGAATAAGTCCTAGTTCATAATAAAGACACAAATTGGGTCTTTCGTTTGCAATAGCAGGTCAGCAGGGGAAGAGGCAGATAAAATCATTTCAAAGAAGAGAGTAGAAAAAAAAAACTACTCCTTCTATTCATACCCAGAGGCTTAAGATAGAAATATATATGAAACAGTCAGTATGGGATGAAAATACATTACAAGAAGTTTAGGATCAGTTGGTATCTACATCAAAATCATAGACTCGTGTACCATAGGAGAAAGAAGTTAAAAGGCAAAGGGAAGAAGAGTCACCTTTAGTGACTGATAGTGCATGAAAATAATTTAAGATCATGTACAGGAAAATAAGAAAGCTAAATCCCAAGGTTGACAAAAATAAGAATTCAGAGCAAGAAGTAGCTATGGTGATAAAAGAAACACCTTCCTTCTCTCAAGTACATGGTAAATTTACCTCATCTCCAACAACTTATTCAGTGTCTCATGACCAGCAATAAACTATCCAAACAGCTAAGGTTTTCAAAGGAGAGAAGGACAAGACAATATTTGACAGGTTCAAGGAAATAAATCTTAACAATGAGATTCTTAAGAACAACACTTATGCCCAATTCTGGAAGCAGACTTCCAGCTCTCAAAGTAGGTTGTATCAGTGTTTTATTTAGAGAATCGAAGGATGTAGATGGCCTTCCTTGAGGCTTGAATTCCATAGCCAAAATCGACATCTGATTACAAGAAGAAAACATTTTAATTTGACATAAACAATATTCATCCCATTGACAAAATGGAGATGCATAAGCAGACATGTGAAATTATTTCCTAAACTCTGACTAATAATACCATAAATCTTTCTAAATTGCAGGTTTCCTTATTAAGTATCCAGTCACAGTTGAAAATGGACAATATTTCTTCTCTTGCAAAGGATACAAGGATTAAATCCTTAGAAGATTTAGTATTCAAGATGGGATATGACCCTGAAAACATGAAGGCTTCATAGGAAACAATCAATAAGAATAATGCTGACATAGCAGCATTGAGAAATCAGTTGAAGTTGTCAGCCACTGAAGACCTCCTTACCAAGGACATTGAGGAGAGAGAGACCCAGAAAACTAACATGATGAAGCTCATCATGGAACAAAATTCACAAATAAGGCAGATGGATACTGAGATGGAGAATATGATCAAATAAAGAGATCAAAATGAAATGTTATCTATGATTCCATTAGATGTTGTACCTCTTACAGTCAAGCAGCTACAACTTCTACTCCACATACTACACAGACAGTAGATGGTGTTGAACAATTAACTAAATCTATTTAAAATATGTCCATTCACACAAAGGAAATCAAGAAATTGTAGGAATAGGTTAAAGCTTTACAAGACGAGAAGACAAGGAGTGAGGCTTCTCACTCAGCAGAATCACAAAGAGCTCAGAAATTGATTGAAATATTGCAGAAGTCTGAAAGGGAAACTACAATCGGATAGACATTGTCCCAAGACAAGGAAATCATTTTGATAGACATCATGAACTCAATTTCTGAAATTTGACCCTGCATTCAAACCATCTTTGAGAAGAAAAAAATGATCAAGAGAGTAGTAGAGGCTATAACAGAGATCAAACAAGAATTGGGAGAAATGCCTGCAACAACAACAAACATCATCAAATTCCTAAACTCTAAGAATATACATGAACTTGATGATTTATGAGTTGATGATAGAACAAAAACCATTTTGTAGGTAAATAGGTTTCTTACCAAAAATAATCTGGTTGTTCAGCTAGAGGAGAAGTGTGACAATTTGGAAATAGCAGTCAACAGATTTTTTGCCAAAATTGAGCCTTTAAATCATAAGGGTCCACCCAGTTTATTTGCAATTAACAACAAGTTAATTACTTATGAAGACTATGTAAGGAAGTTGAAAGAGATATCCAGAGACAACTCCAAATTTTCAAGAATCAAAGGAAGCATGTCAGGAAGAGAATTTTTGGAATCTATGGGTAATTATTTCTTCATCCAGCATGAAGTAAATCATATTTTTATTGTAAAACCCACTTTTTCCAAATATACAGAGGTTGATGAGATTTACCAGAAGGTAATTAAATTAACCATTCCAGATGAAGATAGGTGGGATAAACTATGTGAGTTACAAGACTGAAGTAGTAATTCAGAGGCAGTTAGCACATCATCCAGCACAGCAAAGGAATAAGCATATTCAGCAACTGACTCCTCTAGAACAGAGCCATGTTTCCACACTTTTGTACACCTTGCTTATTATTTTGTAAAGGATCGATTTTATTGTTTGAGATAATTCCAATAATACATTGTCTATTGATATAGTAGTTTTGTAAATAATTTTGTAATTTAGTGTATAAATACTTCACAGTTTGAAGTATTAGAGATTGATTGTTGAGTATAATTTATGCTAAGCATTGTAATTTTTTGGTTGCTGGAAGTATCAATAATACAAGGAAATTCTTCACAGGTTTCATGTCATGTACCAATTGATGATTTTTTCTTTTGTTAATGTGTTCTTCATTGTTTTTCTTTCTTTGTAATTTCTCAAAAGCATAATTACATAACAAAAAATGTGACGAATAGGATATGTTATAAATAGTGCCCTATTATGGTTGTTTGTATTTTACATGTTTTCTACTGAAGTCAAATTGAGGAATACTTCATTGATCCTTAATTTCTACTGAACTTACATTTCTTCCATTTCACAATTTATTTAAAATCCTAAAATATCCAACTAGTGAAACCTAGCTTTCCCTGTGAAACGCCTTCAAAATATGATGCTGATCCAGTTAATGTTTAGACTCCATAGCCCAATGGAATTATAAAATTTCAGTCAACCAAACAATCTAAATCAAACAAACAATCATTACAGTAATAACTAGCCTAAAATTCACATAAAAAAAGCTAAATTTTATAGAGATATCCCTCTATGAAGCTAGCAAAGCTAGATCTCAGCTTCCAAAGCAGTTTTGATGTTGTCATCTGTGTTTATTCTCACAATCTCGTAAATTACAGAATGATAATATAGTGGCGACTATAATAGGGAATATTTAAAATATAGTACTTTTCTTTGAATTCATTAACCTGGTTAAGAAAAGTGTATGTTAGGAACATTTCGAGATATTGTTTCCTTTTCATTTTTTTAAAATAATAAGTGTGTGTGTGCCTTATATTTTAAATATGGATTCCAAAATAGCTTACACTAGATCTCATCCTGATCCAAAGCCTACAGTTATTGTCGATGATCCTGAAAAACTGTTGAGAAGAAAAAGTATAGCAGAGAGCCAAGGAAGTAGGATTCCTCCCCATAGGGCAAATTCTCTTCCAAAGGATTTGGTTACCCTACAAGACATTGAATATTATTTACCTTTTGAACATAGTTTTTTTATAACTAAGTTAGCCAAATAGGTAGATCAAACTGTGGTAGATCAATTCACATTAAGACGACATTCTATTGAAGTACAGTCTACCCAACCTGACATCGACCTCCAAATTATTCAATATTTTGATAAATTTCAAGGTTTCGTTTAAAATTTTGACCTTTATGTTCATGAGGCATGTGTCCAACAATCTGTTGAACTTTCTTCCCTAACTTCTTTTGCAGTTTCATCTACTTCATCACAATCTGTGCATCCCAGATCATCTAGTTGTACCCCTTCTGTAGTTTCCACTACTACCCATGTAAGTTATCATCAAGCGAATAAAACCCCATATTCTCCCCAATCCTCACCCACAATCCAACCTTCAGCTTCACCACAACCTCAAACTTCAGTTCTGTAATATCCCTTTTCAAGGATATCTCTAAAACATAGGAAACTCTAACCAGAGATGGACTGGGAGGGCATTTACCAGATATTTCACCTCTGAAAAGAGGATGAGATCTAGAGGCTATCTAGCCCTTTCCAGACTCTGTCTAAGAGTGTGGGAGAAAACACAACAAGTGGTACAAAAATTGAAATGCAAAGGAACGGAATAACAGAAATGCAGAGATACAATAATGTGTATCTAAAGCATGAATAGATACTCAAGAAATACCAAGGGAATGTTGAGCCATTTTATTAATCTGATAAATATAGAGGAGTACAATAGGTGATCAAATCGATAGCACCTAAACTTACACAAGGCAAGTCAAAATCTGCTCTCAGAACGCTGCATAGAATGACTGTGTATCAGATCTGTGTTCCAGCTGCTAAAAATGGTTGTCCTGAGATTCCTCCTTATGGATTTTTTCTTCCCCCCATTGATCACGCCACCACTGTCTGGGATCTGCATTAATACGATCCCCTGCTAATCTAGATATTCCCCCAATAGACGCGCTGCTATTCCTGTGCTCAATATCTTATCCGTGATCTTCCAAGAATACAACCGAAGCCTCCCAAATATAGACTGCGTCCTCCTACGTAGTCAATAAATGAGCTGCTCCTCCACAGGTGTTGCGCCATTAATAAACGCGCTGCTCCTCCAAAAATACAGCAGATCGATCTCCCTATAAAGACACTCACCCGAGTAGGCACTCAAAGTCCCCTGGGGCTGAGGGCGAGATCTTCAAACGGAGACACTCAATGCACTAAACAGCGCTGTAGACAGGCTAAACAACCAGTGTGCTCAATAGTCATAATGACTAGATTAAAAATGCATAAACTCTCCATCATGTCAGAATGAGGAAACTATCTTCTTTATATAGTTTTGGACGCTCCCGAAACCTACAGCCGCCTCCACCCACGATACAATGGTAATACCCCTTTGCTACGTGCCCAATTCGGCCCCCCCTTAATTACCACATGTGTCTTATTTTAGAGTGAGTCGTGGTCCCTTTACTCACGTTTATTCATAAGCTAACTACTTAAAGAAAAATTGACCAAAATCGAATATTCCAATTAGCCATTGCTAATTGGGAATATTACAGTCTCCCCCGGCAGAATTTTGCTTATCCCCAAGCAACTGTAGTGATGGATGCTGCAAGATTTTCTCATTCTCCCAAGTCGCATCCTCATCCAGCAAATTCTTCCACCTCACCAAGAACTCCCAGATTGTTTTGTTCCGTAGCTGCCTTTCCCTGCTATCAATAATTTCCTCGGGCTGTAAAACCAAATGACCTTCATCATCTATAGGTGGCAGCTCCTTTGTCACTGTCACCTGCTACCCCAATGCCTTCTTCATATATGACACATGGAAAATGTTATGAATCTTGTTGCCTTGGGGCAGCTCCAACTCATATGCAACCTGTCCAACTCTACGTATCACCCTGTATGGTCCATAAAAATGAGGCTTGAGCTTCTCATCTCCCTTCTGTTTCACTGATAACTGTCGATATGGCTGTAAACGTAGGTAGACCAAGTCTCCTACCTCAAACTGTCTTACCATACGACCCCTGTCGGCATACCGCTTCTGTTGGTTCTGCGTTGTAGCCATGTTATCCTTGAGAGCACGGAGAATGTCCTGACTCTCCTAGATCTAATCTTTGGCTCTCGGAGCCTTGCTAGCACCCAACATCATATCAGAAAAAGATAAATAATGGTACCGATACAAAGCATAGAACGGTGTCATACCGATGGACATGTGATATGTGTTGTTGTAACAGTACTCCCCCAGATGCAGCCACTTCAACCACGCTCTCTCCTGCCCACTAACATAGTTACGCAAGTAGCCTTCCAGCCACTTGTTAACTATCTCTATTTTCCCATCTGTCTATGGGTGATAGCTGGTGCTCAGTGTCAGCTCCGTTCCTACCAGCTGAAAAAGCTCCTGCCAGAATCTGCCCATAAAGCGACTGTCCCTGTCACTGATGATGGTCTTGGGAAGACCATGCAACCTGAAAATCTCTCTGAAGAATAGCTCCGCCACCTGTTCTATTGTATAGTGTGCGAATATGGCGAAAAAATTTGTGTACGTTGTCATCCGATCAATGACGACGTATATACAGTCATTTCCCTGCACCATGGGCAACCCTATGATGAAATCCATCGAAATTCTCTCCCATTTCCCCTCCGAAATGGGAAGAGGCTGCAACAATCTTGCGGGATGGTTCATCTCCCCCTTGTTTCTCTGGAAAACTTCACACTCCCTGATATATCGGAGCACGTCCTCCTTGAGGCATTTCCATGAGAACCTCTCTCTGATAGGCCGGTAGGTTTTGGTAAACCCCTGATGTCTGGAAAATGGTGAGTCATGATATGCCTAATGTATCTTCTTCTTGAGCTGGGAGCCCGCTGTCAAGAAGATCCTATCTCTGTAGTAGATGATCTCATCTATCACCCTATATCTATCATTTGTCACCTGACCATCCAGGACCTCACAGGAAAATCTATCCTTGGAGTACTCCAACAAGATTCAAGCCCTCCAATCGGTATCCAATCTCATCAGAGATAATGTAGCTGGCCTACGTGAAAGTGCATCGGCTACCACGTTATATTGATCAGCGGTTGTCATTGATGTCAACCCAAGCAGCACTAGGGGCTAAACCAATATTGCATGGGAATTTCGAACTAATAAATTAATATATTCTGGGTCAATAATTATTTTTATGGTTTCTACTTATTGAGATGTTTCCGTTGATATATGGCACGCCATGTAATTCTTCACGGTATGAGAGATATTCATGTTTGAAGTTTGTACCCCTAGTTAGTGGGCTAAAACCCCATGGGGTTGGGGCATGGGTCATTGAAAAGTCATAATTAATATATTTTAAGCTCCTAAGATCCCTCCCACATTCACTTGTTAAAGCCCCTCTCAACTTAAGCATTCATATCAATTGTGATCTTCATTTCCTCCTTATGCATGGGATTTGGCCATCTGAAATAGGTCATCGTGGAATTTTCGCTCTAAATTTTTTTCTAAGAAGGCTCATAAACTGAAATTTTTATGAGGTGAATCTAAAATCCCGAGGAAGCAGAAATAAAAATTTTAGATCAAGTTGTGCATTACTTTTGGAGATATGATATATGGAAGTAAGGATTTTTGCAGGCTCCTGAAATTCATCTCAAAGAAGTGACCTTGGTAAAATCGTCATAACTCTCTCTCTGGTTATTGGATTAGAATTATATAAAAAGTGGAAGATAGTGAACAGTCTGCAGTTTTTTCTCTATCAATTTCAAAGGCAAATGAAAAAACAGTGACATGTGGAACGCCATACAAGTGGGCTCTGCTGAAACAGTCCATAATTAGGGCAGTGTGAGAAATTGGGTATAACTCTCTCCTGAAGATTCCAAATTGGGTCAGACCTGTGGCATTGGAAAGAAGACTCATAGGAATACTACAAGACTGAAAATCAGATATTGAGGATCTGAAATAGTAGAGATACACTAGATTCAATATCGAGCTCCTAGAAGGCAAGAAAAAGCTAGATCATGTGTTGTCAAGGATTGCAAAGGACCAGAATTTCTACAGAAGAAAATAAAAACAAGGTGCAGCAGAGGGTAGCATGACAAAATTAGCAACCAAGGTGCATAACAGCAGCAAGAATTTCATCATATAAAGTCTTCAAGTGGGCAGTACTGCATACAATCATTGTAAAGGTATCATTGTACTTAGTCATTGTAAATACATTATTGTACAAATTGGACTAGTGTCTATCTACCAAGGGTTGAATAGGCAGTGTTGGGAGGTCTAGGATCATCATTAGGTGGTTGTGTCAAAGTTGGGTTTATGGTCTAGTATATCTTCTTCTTCTACATCATTCTATATCATTGTAAAGTGGACCATTTTCCCTCGTACGGGAGTCCATTATTCTTTTATTCTTCTATAGGGTGGTAGGGTGGTGCTAGGTTGAGTTGTAGCTCATTGGGTGTTGGGGCATCTGTTCAGTGACTACTGAAGAATCTCAGGCATTAGAGCGTCCATCCAGTGGGAGCTGGAGAAGAATGCTTTTCTAGATTCTAGGAAGTTGGAGTTTTATTTTCAATTGGAGTTGAAAAGAATTATTAGAAAAGCATTAGGTGGTTTTTGTCCCGGAGTGGGTTTCCACCTTAAAAACTCTGTGCATTTGTGTTCCTCTTGTTTACTGCTATCATTGTACAAACACTGATAATAATTAAATATTAACTAATGCTCTAATTGAAAGGAATATTGATTCACTCCCCTTCTCAGTATTTCCAACAATTGGTATCAGAGCTTGGTTTCTTTAATAGCAGTTTAACAGCTGGAAGAAGGTCATGGAGTATACCAAGAATGGTGTACCTCTATTAAATGAAAATAATTATGCACTTTGGAAAGGAAGAATGGAGGTCTATCTCTTGGTGCAAGGTTACGAAGTATGGGACACTGTTCAAAATGGATTTACATCAACTCCGGATGAACAAGGTAAGAAGAATTTGGTAAATGATGCAAAAGCAAAGAATATTATTATCAGTGGACTTATTGAATCTACTTATCATAAGGTTTTGGGTTTTAAAACCGCCAAAAATGTATGGGACAAGCTTGAGAATATATATGCAGGTGACTCAAATGTCAAAGAAGCAAAGCTTAAAATCTATAGAGCAAAATTTGAGCAACTCAGAATGAAAGAAGATTGCAACATTGCCGTATAATTTCAATACATTGATGAAATAACCAACACTCTGGAAGGATTGGGAGAGCCAGTTGACGAGAAGACTATTATACGAAAGATTCTTAGAACGTTACCAGGGAGATTCAACCCAAAGGTATCGGTCTTAGAATACAGTGCAAATCTGGACAAACTCAACAAATAGGAATTACATGGAGTTCTCATAGCATATGAAATGAGACTTGATGAAGAAGATGGTACTTCGCATCTAGAAACTGCGTTCATTGCGTCTAAGAAAACCAATAAGGATAAACAACCTTCAATTGAAAAGACATGCACCTACAAGTGTGAAGAAAAGGGAGATGATGAAGAAGGTCTTTCAGATGAAGAATATGCTTACTTCATGAGAAAACTACAAATTGGTAAGGGACAATTCAAAGGTAAACTTCCAATGATATGTTTCAGCTCTAATGAGGTTGGGCATTTTGCAGCAAAATGTCCAAACAAAAGTAATGGCAACTCAAAAAGAAAGAAAGGCTTTAAGAAATTCAACAAGAAAGGATCCAAAAGGAACTTTCTCTCTAAAGAAGATAGCTCATCATACAATGAATACAATGATAGTGAAGAAGAAGCCAATGAGAGAGTATTGTTTATGGCCAAGCACAATAAGCAAGAGGTATCAAACAACAAAGAAGAAGGATGGACCATAGACGAATTTTATGAGGAAGCAATCAAGCTTATAAAATATCTCAAGGCAGAGAAGATCCGTTCCAAAACTCGTGAAGAACAAGTTCAAGGTCTCAAAATTGAACTTGAAGAACAAAAATGCATTTAAGAGTCACTTCAAAAGAATTTGGAAGAAAGCAACCAAGAAAGGGAAGAATTAGAAGCCGAAGTAGTCTCGCTGCGTGAGGAAGTGAAGAAAGGAAAAACTATCCAAAACTATGCTAGCAGCTCAAGGGCATTGGAAGAACTCATCAACAATCAACGATCTTACAATGAAAAAACTGGCATCGGTTACAAAGAAGAAGAAGCAGGACCTTCTAAAACAAAATACAATGAACCTATGAGATCTGACATGCATGTAGACTTCATTGGACAAGATTCGCAAGAACAACCTTGGAAGACAATTCCTCGACGAAAATTTCCATCTAGTCACCAACATATTTTTTATGGCTATTGTTATTCATGTGGAAAATTTGGTCATAAAGATGTAGAATGTTGCACATACCCTAGGAACGAATAGAATTCTAGGAGATCTGTCAAATATGAACCTCCTAGGGCTCAGCGAAATATCAATAGATTTGAACATTTAAGAAATAATATTGAATGTTACAAATGTCGAAAATTTGGACACATAGCCAAAGACTGCAGACTTGAAAATCCTCCAAAATAATCTTCGAAGCCACATAATGAACGAACATGGAAGAAGAAGAAGAATGATAATTGTGCTCTCGCTCTCAAGGCTCAAAAGAACAAAGATGTGTGGTATGTTGATAGCAGTTGCTCAACGCATATGACTAGAGATAAAAATAAATTTGTATATTTGAAAGAGAAGAAGGATGGAACCGTGTCCTTTGGAAATGATGGATCTTCAAATGTTATAGGATCAGGTTCTGTCACTCTCGGAAGAAAATATGTTCTAGCCAAGAATGTTCTATTGGTTGAAAACATGAATCACAATCTGCTCAATGTTGGACAAATGTGTGATCAAGGACACACAATACTATTCAACTCCACGAAATGTGAAATCAGGAAAGGCATGTATGGTGAAATTGTGGCTACAGCAAGTCGAGCTCCAAACGAAATATATGTTCTGGATGAAGCAACTAAAGCATGTCTAATAGCTAAATAGGATGATACAATAATTGTTAGCAATGATGATCGACTAAGTAAGAATTTTGCAACAAAGGTGCAAAGTGATTTAGAGAGGTCTTTACTTGGTTGCAAATTGAGCATTGACGACTCATCTAAGGATGTGGATCAAAGGTTGTACAGATCTATGATTAGTAGTCTTCTATATGTAATAGCCTCCCGACCAAATGTTATGCAAGCAGTTGGACACGTAGAAAGATTCCAAGAAGCACCAAAAGAATCACATATTAAATATTCACCAGCATTGAAATATCTTTGCCAGAAGCTTGGGATTCTCCCAAGTTCTCATTAGATTTTCCTTTTTCAGAATATAAAGGGGGAGTGGAAGTGTGTACAGGTGTGCAGGATGGTTGTGTGTCAGCGTGAGTGGAAGTGTGTATAGGTCCCCAGGATGGTTGCTTTTCAGGGGGGGTTACCCTTTGCTGTTGATGTCAAAGGTAGAGAGAATGTTGTAGGAAGAGGTGTCATGATCGCAGGGGGAGTACTTGTGTTTCCATCAATGCCAAAGGGGGAGATTGTTCATTAGCGGTTGTCATTGATGTCAACCCAAGCAGCACCAGGGGCTAACCAAATATTGCATGGGAATTTTGACCTACCAAATTAATATATTCTAGGTCAATAATTTTTTTGATGGTTTCTACTTGTCGAGATGTTTCTGTTGATATATGGCACGCCATGTAATTCTTCACATTTTGAGAGATATTCATGTTTGAAGTTTGTACCCCTAATTAGTGGGATAAAACCCCATGGGGTTGGGGAATGGGTCATTTAAAAGTCATAATTATTATTTTTTAAGCTCCTAAGATCCCTCCCACGTTCACTTGTTGAAGCCCCTCTCAACTTAAGCATTCATATAAATTGTGATCTTCATTTCCTCCTTATGCATGGGATTTGGCCATCTGAAACAGGTCATCGTGGAATTTTCTCTCTAAAATTTTTTCTACGAAGGCTCAGAGGCTGAAATTTTTATGAGATGAAGCCGAAATCCTGAGGAAGTTGCAGTAAAAATTTCGGATCAATTTACGCAAAATTTTTGGAGATAGGATCTGTGGAAGTAAGGGTTTTTGCAGGCTCCTAAAATTCATCTCAAAGAAGTGACCTTTGTAAAATCGTCATAAATCTCTCTCTGAGTATTGGATTAGAATTCCATAAAAATTGACAGATAGTGCACATTATTTATTTTTTTCTCTATCAATTTCAAAGTCAAATGAAGAAACAGTGACACGTGGCACACCGTACAAGTGCGCTCTGCTGAAACAGTCCATAATTAGGGCAGTGTGAGAAATTGAGGATCTGAAATAACAGAGATACACTAGATTCAATATCGAGCTCCTAGAAGGCAAGAAAAAGCTAGATCATGTGTTGTCAAGGATTGCAAAGGACCGGAATTTCTACGGTAGAAAGCAAAACAAGGTGCAGCAGAGGGTAGCATGACAAGAGCAGCAACCAAGGTGCATAACAGCAGCAACAAGTTCATCATATGAAGTCTTCAAGTGGGTAGCACTGCATATAATCATTGTAAAGGTATCATTGTACTTAGTCATTGTAAATACATTATTCTAAAAATTGTACTAGTGTCTATCTGCCAAGGGTTGAAGAGGCAGTGTTGGGAGGTCTAAGATCATCATTAGGTGGTTGTGTAAAAGTTGGGGTTATGGTCTAGTATATCTTCTTCTTCTACATCATTCTATATCATTGTAAAGTGGACCATTTTCCCTCGTACGGGAGTCCATTCTTCTTTTATTCTTCTATAGGGTGCTAGGGTGGTGATAGGGTGAGTTGTAGCTCATTGGGTGTTCGGGCATCCGTTTAGTGACTACTGAAGAATCTCGGGCATTGGAACGTCCATCCAGTGGGAGATGGAGAAGAATGCTTTTCTAGATTATAGGAAGTTGAAGCTTTATTTTCAATTGTAATTGAAAAGAATTATTAGAAAAGCATTAGGTGGTTTTTGTCCCGGAGTGGGTTTCCACCTTAAAAACTGTGTGCATTTGTGTTCCTTTTGTTTGCTGCTATCATTGTACAAACACTGATAATAATTGAAGCTTAACTAATGCTCTAATTGAAATAAATATTGATTCACCCCCCCCCTCAGTATTTCCAACACATTATTATTCCCTTTGACATATTCAATGTCGAAGTCATAAGCCTGGATCTTGCTAATCCACTTTTGTTGCCTCTCCTGTAGTTGTTTCTTCTCCAAAAAGAACCTGAGGCTATTGTGATTAGTCCTTACCCGGAACCTATTGCCCACTAAGTACTACCAGAATTTGGCCAATGCATGCATAATGGCCAACATCTCCTTATCATATATAGGATACAGTCGCTCATGAGGAAGGAGCTTTCTGCTCTCAAAGGCTATAGGGTGGCCTCCCTACATCAAGACTTCACCAAACCCCTCTCCTGACGCATCACACTCCAAAACAAAAGGCTGCGTAAAATCTAGCAACGCAAGCACTGGACAGCTGCTCATAACCTCCTTGAGCCTATCAAAAGCCTGTTGCGCTATATCTGACCAACAGAATGCCCCCTTCTTTGTAAAATCTTTAAGGGGTACCGCAAGCTGAGAGAAACTCTTGAAGAACTTCCTATAATATGTGCAGATGCCAATAAATCCTCGAAGTTCCATCACGTTTCTCAGCTTTGGCTAGTCTCTGATGGCCCTGATCTTCTCCTCATGGATCCTCACTCCGTCCACTCCTATGATGTGTCCCAAATACAACATCTATGTCATCCCAAACTCACACTTGAAGAGCTTAGCATATAACTGTTGCTCCTCCAAGATGTGCAGTACTACCTCTATGTGCTGGAGATGCTCCTCCCAAGTCCTACTATATATCAATATATCATCGAAAAAGACCAACACATACTTCCTCAAATGACTGCGGAAGATATGGTTCATGCATGACTGGAAAATAGCTGGGGCATTGGTTAGCCCAAAAGGCATAACCAAAAACTCAAAGTGGTCGTAATGGCACCGAAAAGTGGTCTTGGGAATGTCCTATTCCCTCACGCGAATCTGGTGGTACCCGAATCTCAATTCGATTTTTGAGAAGAACTGGGTTCCTCTCAGCTCATCCATCAGCTCGTCAGTCCATGGTATGGAGTACCTGTTCTTCAGGGTCTTCTTATTTAGGGCCCTATAATCAATGCACATTCTCAATGTGCCATCGTTCTTCTTCACCAACACTACCGAAGAAGCAAAAGGACTGGTGCTAGGCCAAATATGTCCAAGAGCCAACAATTCTTAGATGGCGCACTTAATCTCATCCCGATAGGCCTTGGGGAGCCTATAGGGTGTGGTAATAATGGCCTGGATGCCCTGTTCTAACTCAATAGTGTGCTCAAACCCCTGATCTGGTGGTTGTCCCGGCGGTATCTCTCCAAATACCGTCTCATACCTATCGAGGATGGCCTGTATATCGGGATGAAATGTCTACCTGGTAGCCTTTGCCACTGATTCCCGTAACTCAACTGCCCTTTCTATGTCTCCCTTCCGAAATTATGCCTCCATCCGGTGAGCTGAAACAGTCTGAGGTGGGTATGTGTGCATCCCACGTATCTTCTCATGCTTCCCAGTCTTCTTGTCATCCCATTCTATTTCCAAGGCCTCCCAATCTGTGGTGAATTTTCCCAAAGTAATCAGCCACTGCACACCCAATACCACATTAGTGTCTGATATGTTAACCATGAAAAAGTGGTCTGTTACTGTGTAGCTACCCATCTTCACATCCAGCTCTGGAACATACCTAGCACACTGCATCGTCTGATCTCCTAGGACCAACACTGAAAATCCATCGAAGCTCTTTGTTGGTATGCCTATCCTCTCAACCATCTGTGCATCGATGAAGTTGTCGGTTGCCCCACTATCTACCAGAACTGAAACTCGCTACCCCCACACTGTCCCTCAGACCCGCAACGTCAGATACTTGGGTACTCCTCACAATGTTGCAGGGGTCCCCCTTGGGTGCAAAAGTTGCACCTCCTGCCCCTGGAGGTGGAGGTGGAAAATGATCATGCTCTGTTTGACTATCTCCTGCCTCCCCATCCTCATATTCATCCTCTTCCCCGCTACTCTAAGAGAAGACTTCAATGAAATGCGCTTTTCCAGAAGCACATTTGTGACCTGGTGCCCATAGCTCCTGACAGGTAAAGCATAACCTCTTCTTCTTCAACTCCCTCCGGGAATCATCATCGAGCTGTACCCTACCCTGATTCCCCTTTGGAGGAAGAATCCTCACATCCTTCCCCTTTGGCTGGAAAGCCTATTTTTTGGGGTAAGGTGTCCTAGTCTGAGGTAAGGCATCCTGCAAGTCTCGAGTTCTGCCAATGGCATCCTGGAGTGTGGCTGGTCTAGTAGATCTAACTAGAACCTAAATCAGATCCGCTAACTCCTCAACAAACATATAGGTCATCTGTGCTGTGGATAGATCTGGAACCATCACTGAAATCCTCAGGAAATCTGCATTATACTTCTCAAGACTCCTGGTCTGTTTGAGCCTTGTCAGCTCAACAAAGTGCTCCTCCGGTTCCTTCCGGTCGAACCTCTCTATCATTCTCCGAGTGAACTTAGCATAGATAGTCACGGAGGAGTGCCCAAGTGTCACCCTTCCATGGAACCACCAATCATGAGCCTCTTCCTCCAAATGCAGCGTGGCCACCTTGATGGCCTCTGTTTCTGCCATCTGGTTGAGCTGGAAATATACATCCAGCTTCTCCACCCAAGACTTTGTTGAACTGTTTTATGAACCATCAAATGTAGGCAAATGTAATCGGCTCGCTGTGCGCTGGGTGTCTCCATCATGATAATGTCTGTGCCCTTTGTGATGGTCGCGGGGTCTGCTGTCCCACTGGATCTGAACAAAGTCTTTAAATAAAATGGCATCCCTGAAATCTTGCCCAGCTGCCTGGTACTCAACAAAATAATCACTTATGCAGTTTGGTTCTTCTTATGCTCCTGTCCCCGTATATGCACTTAGAAAAGTGGGCATAGTGGCAAGAATGGGGGCATGTGATGCCTGGTGCGGAGCGGCAAACCTTCTCCTGCAAATGGTGGGATGTGTCCGACCCCTCATCAACCTGGAAACCCTTTGGGATTTCACGCTGTCTAGCCTCCATAGCCGTGAATCTTTGGCCCATCACCTCTATCTGCCTTGCCAGGTCCTGCACTGATTTGAGGAGTGCTTCCCCAAACTATTTTGCATTGCTATCATCCGCCATTGGCTCTCCCTGCTCTGCTTCTACCACAAGCTCCTCCTGTTCTGTGACCACCACCCGAACGCAGTCTCCTTCTCCATATGTTTTTATCAACCTACGCTCAATATCTATGTACTTCCTACCTCTGTGGCAGATGTAAGGTTTTTCTTCTAATGACATAGACTACTAGCTCTACAGGCTAAGCCAGATCTATGCTCTGATACCACTGTAATATCCCTTTTTAGGGATATCTCTAAAACACAACAAACTCTAACTAGAGATGAACTGGGAGGGCATTTACCAGATATTTCACCTCTGAAAAGAGGATCGGATCTAGAGGCTATCTGGCCCTTTCCAGACTATGTCGAAGAGTGTGGGAGAAAACACAACAAGTGGTACAGAAATCGAAATGCAAAGGAACGGAATAACAGAAATGTAGACATACAATAATGTGTATCTAAAGCATGAAAATATACTCAAGAAATACCAAGGGAATGCTGAGCCATTTTATTAATTTGATAAATACAGAGGATTATAATAGGTGATCAAATCGATAGCACCTAAACTTGCACAAGGCAAGTCAAAATCTGCTCTCAGAACGCTGCATAGAATGGTTGTGTATCATATCTGTGTTCCAGCTGTTGAAAATGGTTGTCGTGAGATTCCTCCTTATGGATCTGTACTTTCCCCAAATTGATCATGCCGCCACTGTCTGGGATCTGCAATAATACGATCCCCTGCTGATCCAGAGATTCCCCCAATAGACGCGTTGTTATTCCTGCGCTCAATCTCCTGTCCATGATCTTCCAAGAATACAACCAAAGCCTCCCAAATACGGACTGCGTCCTCCTGCGCAGTCAATAAATGTGCTGCTCCTCCAAAGGTGCTACACCATTAATAAACGCATTGCTCCTCCACAAATACAGTGGATCGATCTCCCTATAAATACACTAACGGGATTACCTCACTCGAGCAGGCACTCAAATTCCCCTAGGGCTGAGGGTGAGATCTCCGAAACAAAGACACTTAATGCGCTAAACAGCGCTGTAGATAGGCTAAATAGCTAGCGTCCTCAATAGTCACAATGACCAGATTCAAAATGCATAAACTCTCCATCATGTCAGAATGAGGAAACTATCTTCTTTATATAGCGTTGGCCGCTCCTGAAACCTATGGCTACCTCCACCCACGATACCATGGTAATACCCCTTTGCTGCATGCCCAATTCGGCCCCCCCTTAATTACCACATGCGTCTTATTTGAGAGTGAGTCGTGGTCCCTTTACTCACGTTTATTCATAAGCTAACTACTTAAAGAAAAATTGACCAAAATCAAATATTCCAATTAGCCATTGCTAATTGGGAATATTACAAGTTCAACCTCCACCTTTCATCCAAGAACCACCCTTAATCAATCCACATATTGTTCATCCTCATATACCTATAATGGTAGCCATATATGCTCCACTTGTTCTTCAAGGTCCTTTGGAAAACATGCCTCAAAACTATCAAACTAGGATTCTGTAGTTTGATGGAACTAGACCTATCACTTCTCAACAACATGTAGATAGGATGAATGATAGTTTTGACCTTCATGAAGTAGATGAAAAAAATTTCAAAATGAGGTTTTTTGCACAAAGTCTCACTGGAGAAGTTAGGAAATGGTTTAAATCCTTGCCACCTACTAGCATCAATGATCTCCCTGCATTCCATCAGTCATTCCTAAATACATGGGAAGTTAAAAATAGCCCTCTTCAAATTCTATCAGAATATGAAAGCGTTAGGAGGGCACATAGGGAAAGTGTGAAGGATTATTGTACTAGATTTAATAGAGTATACAAAGCATTTCCTGCAAACATTAAACCGCCACAAGGTCTAGCCTTAATAAAATTCCCAGATGGCTTTCAGTCAAACATGTCTTACAAGTTGAGAGAGAGAATTTTTTCAACATTATAAGAAATGCAAAGAGATGCAGTGAGTGTAGAAGCAAATTTATTATCAAAAAGGGCAAGGATAAGAATAGAAAGAAGACTGACCATGAAAGAAGAACCCTCAACTTATTTTGTTGATACCAGAATAGATTCATTAGTCAGAACCGTAGAAAGAATGATGGAAAGGATTAATCTAACAGAAAGGGCTGCTCCTAGAGAAAACCAACCTGCACCTCAAAATCGTAATCAAAATGTTAGAATAAATCCTCCCCAACTCAAACAGAAGGAACAAAAGGGACTAGATCAACAAATAAGACCTCCCTTTCAGGAGAATTATGCCGATTATGATGGGGAAATTGTAGAAGAGGTAGAATATAACCAAATAAATTTGATGGGTATTAATGATGATGAAACAATTTTTCTCATTCAAGAAAAACAAGATATTTCTCAATTTTCCCAAACTGAACTTGATTCAGAAGAATCAAATGATTACAAACATGGATTTGAAAATGTTATTATGGAATTCCATATGCAATATAACCTTAGGAGTAAGAAAACTTCAGATACCCCCAACAATAAGAATTCTGAGTGTCTTGCTAAGAAAACCTCTGATATTGTTGTTAAGAAAATCATAGATAATTCTGCCAAGAAAAATGCTTATAGTTCTCGCAAAAATACAGTAGAAAATCCTACCAAAAGGATAGATACTTCCAAAACTACTCAAACTGATATCCCAACCACCGGTCAGCAAAAATAATCTGTATCAAAAGAAATTGTTGATAAATCTGATTTTCTGAACTTGAGTAAGCTTCAAACATCATTCAACATTGAGAATGAATTAGAAAAACAAAAAACTCTTAGTCCTCTAACATAGTTAATGAACAAAAATCTATAAAGATCTCAAGTGATGAAATCTCTAAACATAGGGGGAAAACTAGACAATATTAATTTGAACGATAATCAGCCTGAACTCTTATTTGGGCCAGAAGTTGATGGCAAAAAACAAGAAGGAGGTGACCCTCCGTTATATGTTAGTCTAAATGTTCATGATAAGATTCTCCATAATTCGATGTTAGATTGAGGCGCTTCACATAGTTTAATGCCCAAATCTCTTACGGAAAAACTTAGACTTGCCATTACCAGACCTTATAAAGACTTGTATTCATTGATTCCAGCAAAGTAAGATGCCTAGGTCTCATTAAATATTTGTGTATTACTTTAGCTCAAATCCCAGCCAAAATTTTAGTAATGGATATAGTGGCTGCAAATATACCCCCCTAAGTATGGCATGTTGTTATCACACTCATGGAGAGAAAATTATAAGGGACCCTACCAATGGATATGAACTTTACTACCATACCAGTGTTTGGTCAGCAAAGAATATTATATAGGGAAACTGTTATGAAATTCATGGTGAGTAGTCAGGATAAACCACATAACTATCCTCTTTACTCTGCCCACTTAGATTTGGACTCTTTCAATCTTTATAATGATCGAGATATCAACAATTACGTTACCAATGCACAAAACTATATTTATGAAATAGATGAATACCAAACACAAATAGTGGAACAAAACACTCAGCTTGAACCTCCTTGGAACATGAGATTTGATGGATCTTGTAGCAGAGAGGGTTCTAGAGTAGGAGTGTGGGTTTCAAACATAGGAAACAATCATGTTGAAGGTCATTCATACAAGCTCAATTTTCAATGTACCAATAATATAGCCAAGTATGAAGCACTTCGATTAGGACTAAAAATGTTGAAAAATTGGGTGCTAAAACAATTTCCATTCATGGAGATTATGAGTTAATAATAAAACAAATTAAAGGAGAATATTCTACAAAACATCCTAGATTGAGAGCCTACAGAAATGTTGTCCTTGATTTTCTAGAAATTTTTGTGGAATATGATCTTTCTACAATTCCTAGAAATCAGAATATCCTTGCAAATGGTCTGGATTTTTTAGCCAGCACTTAAAAAATGCCTCACCCCAATCTACAATATACAGTGAAATTAAAACATCGACCATCTATACCAAACAATATGAGGTATTGGCAAGTGTTCGGAAATGACAAAAAAATTGAGAACTTTCTGCAGTCTAAGGATGAATATGAAGAATATAGTATAGATTTATACTGTGAATTAGAAGATCAAATAGTTGTACATTCTAATGTATAAAAATATTTAGATAAATCAGATGTAAATATTCATGTAGATAAAGTTTTAAATAAATTAGAATTTCTTGAAATAGATCCAGAGAAAGAAGAGTTTGAAATACTTCAGTTAAAGGATAATGTTTTACCTAGACATTTGGTTCCATTAGAAGAATTATTATATTTCAATGATGTAGCTAACAAGACTAATATTGAGCCCAGGGGGGAAGATGTAGAAGAATGTAACATAATGTTTTACCTAGAAATTTGGTTCCATTAGAAGAATTATTCGATTTCAATGATGTAGCTAACAAGACTAATATTGAGCCCATGGGGGAAGATGTAGAAGAATGTAACATAGGTAGTGAAAAAAATCCCAAAATGATAAAATTTTCCAAATCACTGCCAACTGCTGAAAATAAAAAATACATTGCTTTATTCAAAGAATTCATTGATGTCTTTGCCTGGAGTTATGAAGATATCAAAGCTTATGATGCTAGTATTATACAACATTAAATCCCAATTAAAGAGGATTAGAAACCATTTAAGAAAACATTTCTAAGAATAAATCCAATTCTAATACCTCTGATTGAGAAAGAAATTAAAAATATGTATGATGCTGAAATCATAGTTCCTCTTAGGAACTCTAAATGGGTGTCCAACATAGTGCCAACTAGAAAGAAAACATAAGAAATCATGTTATGCATAAATTTTAGAAATCTTAATAAGGTCTCCCTAAAAGTCAACTACATTTTTCCAAAAATGGCTAACATATTACAAAATGTAGTTGGATCTAGTAGGATTTATTTATTAGAGGGTTTCTCAGGCTACAACCAAGTCTTAGTTCATCTTGATGATCAAGATAAAAAAACTTCCACTACTCCATGGGGTGCCTTGATGTATGTGAATATGACCTTTGGATTAATGAATGTTGGAGCCACATTTCAAAGAGAAATGGATATTGCCTTTGCTGATGAAATTGGCAGGGTTATTGTGATCTATCTAGATGACATTATTGTTTATTCAAAAACTAATGATGAACATTTGTTACATTTCAGAAGAGTGTTTGAAAAATGTATAAGGTTTGGAATTTCATTAAATCCTAAGAAAACATTTTTTGGCCTTGAAGAAGGAAAACTTATAGGCCATATCATTTTTAAATATGGTGTTATCACTCTCCCCAACTTCCTAGGCTAAAATCAGGAGTGAAGAAAGGTAACCACATACCAACTTTTAACTAGGCAGCTATCCCTACCTAACCAGAGAGGTCTCTCACTGTGTCACTTTTAAAATTTTAAATTTTAGGCTAGATATGAATTAATTTATTTAATGATTTTTTTTTCTAGATAAAAATTGTAATCGGTGAAACTAAAACTAATTTCAACAACTAAATTACAGAGAATTGAGCAAGGCAAGATAGGAAAACTATTTGAGCACAATTAATTTTTTTCATTTGTGTATAGTGGTAGAAAAGAGACGGATCTGAATGAGAATTTTACTAAATTCATTCATTAGAAGAAAAGAGACATTGTAAAAATATTAATAAATAGAACATATGACTGATCTCTACTTATAAATTGATAAAATATTTACACGGAAAGTGAAATGGAATTGAAATAATAGAGAGAAATTACAGTGCTCAAAATAAATACCACATGAATCTCACAAAATTGCTACAACTCCTTTGGTTTCATTAATATAGGTCCATAGAAATACACTGAGTCTTAAAACTCGATTATCCAACAGTAATATTTTGTACAACGAAGTATTTATGGAAAAAAAAAATTACAACAGTTAGATTAAAGGCTGTCATAATCGATAGCGCTATATTTGCTAACTAAATTCTAACTACGTCATGGAAATAAATTTAATATTCTATGCTGGCACTAGTTGTAACTAAAAATTGTTGCTGAAGGAGATGTTTGTGGGCTGCGTTGGCTGTCAGTTGACTATTGATCTAGCAAAATTTGACTATTCTAATTTTTTTAATTACTACTGAAACTCACACATTTTTTCCCAATGTTCTTCATTAGGGATAGCTAATTTTATTAACTTATGGTAAATTTCATCTGTTTCAATGTATTTAGAAAAATTGGGCTTCACCACAAAGACATGTTTGATCTCATACTAAATGTAAATGTCATTGCTTAATGTTCCCAACAGTGCCCTTCCTGTTAATGTGCCTTTAATATTTCAAAACTTGGAAATATCCTTGGAAATTTCCTGAAGTCTTCTTCCATAGTCTTCTATGATCATCAGTTTATCATTAATTACAAAAAGAGAAGGAAATCCTGTTTGTGTCAGAACCTCTATTCATCTAAAAAATATCTGAATTGTGATCTCTAAACTATGACACTTTTCTTCCAGTTGAAGAATCAAATTTTTATTTGTGACCACTTTCTTCACTTCCAGAATTGTTTATGTTTTGTCATCTATGCCCAATTCATCCAGCTCATACATATTTCTTGCATTCAAAAACTTAATGATATTGTTTTCTATTGTAGGCTTGTCTCCCAATTGTTCTTTGATTGTTGTGATAACCTCATTTTCCTTCTGTATTAACTATTTTTTCTCAAATATGATCTGTACACTTGGCCAAATTTCACTGATAGACTTTCTGATGTCTGCCCATATTATCTCTTTTACTTGGCCTAAATTATTACCAATAGAAGATTCTTTTTTCTCTTTTTGTAGCCTCTCAATCAAATTTTTCACTCTCTATGCTTTAGCTGCAAGTGAACTATCAACATTGGATTTCTGAAATTGCAATAATTTTACCTGATCCTGTAATTTATTGATCTCTTCTTCTTGAATGGACATATTCTAAACTATTTTGGTGAGATTCTTAGCTCCATCTGCAGTACTTGCTGTAGAATTTTGAGCTATAGGGTTGAATGCAAGGGGTACTTCTTCTAAAGGAACCTTTGATGCATTTGATGTTGCTTCATTTTCCTTTATCATTTTTTCTAACTCTCATTCCATTTGCTTTATTTGAGCATTCTGCTCCATAATCATTTTCATCATTTCTATTTTTTGAGATTCAGTTTCTTCAATATCCTTGGTCAAAGGATCTTCTGTAGCAGGAATCTTCAATTGTTTCCTCGATGCTACTATGTCAGCATTTTTCTTCTTGATGATTTGTTTAATTGCATTGACATTGAATGGATCATATCCAATTTTTATCACCAGTTCTTCTTTAGTTTTAATTCTTGTATCCTTTGCAAATGAGGACACCTTCTCCATTTTCAGCTGTGACTATCCATTAGCTAATGAAAATTGTAGTTTTGATAAACTCATAGCATTGTTAGTGACAATTGATGAAATCATTTGAGTATTTTTCTTTTGTAGCTCCATTTGATCTATTGGATGAATTTATTTGGTGTCAAACTCAAACATAGACCTTTATAATATAGTTTTGACTTTGGTTGTGGAATTTGTGCTTGAAGAAATAAAATTTCATTTTCCCCTTTTATGAATCAAAGGTTGAAAGCAACCAGATCTATGAGCCGGTGGTTTGTTTCCAAAACTGGTTGTATGCACTTGTCTTCAAAATATAATTTTTTAGCTTTATCTCTTTGAAAGTGTCAAAGACAGTCTTTTCCCTTTCCCCTGTAGCAATTTTTCTTCTCTGAATGGAATTTTTCTGATCTTGAGAAGCTAATGTTTGTTGATATTTAAAAATTGTAGAAGTAGTAGGAGTAGTAGAAGTTCTTTTATCACCTATCTTTGTGGAAGTAGGTGTCTCGTCAGTAATGATGATTACTTATTTCTCTGATTCCTTGCTGGTATTGACCTTAGGATTAAGCTTTGTCTTCTTCCTGTAATGAGTTTTTAGCTCTTTTCTAGATGAATCAGTCATTGGATGAATGATATTCTCTAACTCTTTTCCCTACTCTTTCATGTGCAATAGGAGTCTGCAATGCTGATGTAGACAATGTTTTTTCTTCAGGTTCCTGTAAAGTACCTTCAGTCCATTCGAGTTGATTCATGTACTTTCCACTCTTTGGTCTAGGTGTATGAAAATATGGTCTAGATTTATTTTTTAACCTTAATTTGGAAATGACACCAACTGGATCATAAGACCTTGTGAAACTTGGACTAAACTGCATCTCTCTCAGCAATTTATCTACTTCCTTCCTGGTTGTCCTGTTATTATAGATAAAACGACCTATCTGTATTTTAATAATTGAGTTTTCTTTTTAGCAAAAAAAATTTCACTTCATCTGCATTAATCATTTGTCTAATGTACTCCAATTCAAAAATCCTCATGGGGAGGAATCTTGGTAGTTTATAAGGGGGAAGCTCACATCCATAAAATCTGAGTTCTATAAAATTTTGGTAAAGATACCAATCCCATGTTCTAGCTTGATCTGACATCTGCAATACCTTTCTAATTTCTTCACTAATCCTGGGCTCTAGAGTGTTATTGAGAAAACAGAGTGTTGGCTGAAGAAAAAATTCCAAAAACTGTTTCTATGAATATTCTTTTTATTCCTTTTTTTACTAATGAAGTGCAGAAAATGATTGACTATTGATTACCTTCCTCGTCCAATTTGTAAATTCTCACTATTGGTATATTTCAATCAAGGATTTTTGGGAAAATGGGGTAGCATTCTCTGTGGTTGGGGCTTGCATCATTTGTTCAATGGTTTGGGCATTGATAGTCACTAAAATCTCTCCTATAGGAGTCATCATAGCTCTCTGGTTTGGCATATACCAAGCTTGACATATTCTAACAAACTCTAGGGCACTATGGGTATGAGGAAAGATGAAATGTTGGAGATTATAATCCCATAGTCCTATGTCATCATATTTATCCAAGAATTTATCTTCTAACCAACAATATAACTCAAAAATCTCAAGGTCAGAAAGAGTTTCACGGATTTTGTGATATTTGTTTGCTAAAGGTATGTGGTGAAAATCAACTAGAGGGTTTAATAGAAGACTTACTGGCTCTTCTGGTCCTTTGTTATTTGGAGGCATAATTGGCTCTGTTGGAATGGCGAAAATAGGAATTTATGATGGAAAGCAGAAAGCCAAGACTGACGAAAAAATCTGCACACTAAAAGAAAATCAACATCTGTTAAATAAGGCTTTAAACAGTGATGAAGTCAATCTCTGGAGTTTTGGTGGTAGTTGTAAATTTTTAAACCTGTATTGAGTAGAGAAAATAGCAGAATAAATGTTTCAAACAGGCATGGAGCTATGAATTTATAGACGATTGAGTTTGATTTCCATTTTAAAAGGGCATGGGTATGTTTCCTAATGGTTATAAATTAAATTGATTGGCTAACGATTATGGAAAGGTGGGAATTAAGACGATTGGATAGGTCACAGTCCACATTGTCATGATGTGATTGGCGGGAGGAGTAGTGGTTTAATATGGCAGATAAGCAGCATTTCAGAGGGGTTTCAAGGTGGTAAATGTTTTCGCGTGGGGGGTGTGAAATCTCCTACTTATGACATGTAGCAGTGGGGTCAGTATTTAATACCACTATTTTCGTAACCACCCCCCGTTAAGTCTCAGACGATGAGGGTGGGCCGAAGTCACATGTGAGTCGTCATATTAGATGAGGATGTTATGGATGATGGGAGAGAAGGGGGGTAGTTAATGTACATTGGATTTTAATGAAATGTGGGGTAGGGATATAGTATAAGTTATGTGACATAGATGATTGGCGACTAAGGGAACGTAACGTGTCACAAAAGTAGTGGAGAATACTTGGTAGTGGAAAATACGCGTAGGATTAGATCTTATGGTTTTGATAATAATTTTTGAAATATTAAAGATAAAAATTTATTAAAGATATGATTCCGAAAATGACACAAATTTTATTTCGGACTATGAAAATCGAATTTCTCCTTCAACTAGACCTTTATGAATTAATTGGAGGTTTTACTGCCTTATTTTAGCAAAAAACCAAAAAATTTTCATAGGCATTTTAAACCCTAGACTTGACCTATATGAGATGGCATGACATGATTTCAAACCTCTAAATGGAGATGAAATAATGTGAAGGAGCAGCATATCTTGATAAGAATCATTCAGTGACCAAAATTACTGCTGGGGACAAACTGAAAAGGAAAAAAAAATTAATAGTGTCTTGATGGAAATCTCTCAAAAGAGTTATCTTTTATCACTAAAAATTTGACTCTAAAATTGGTTCCAGCTGGGGATGGAAACTCCTTCAAGAGCTGTTAATAACACCATAGATCAGGTAGTCTTATCCATTGGGCTATGGAGTCAACTAGACTTTGGAAAAACTAAAACAAACTGAAAAATTTTGACTAAAAATACTAACTTGAATCTTACTTGACAAAAGACTAAAACTTGAGAACTTTTCCTAAAAGAAAACATGAATTGTTTGCAGAAGTCTTATGGCCTTCTCCTCGGTCTTCAAAATTTTAAAACAATTCCCTTATTTGCTGAGCCATCAAATGTAAACTGGTATATACAATGATAATGTATTTCTTTCTCAGGGTTTTAAGAAACATAGTGCTTTAGAAACCTACCATTGATAGGTCCTCCCAACACTTCATGTCCTTCAAGATCTTCTACAAAAAATGCCTTGTTTCCTATGAATGCTACAATATTGTAACGTCCTTTCCAAAGATTGTCAAATTTTCTATGCTTTCCCTTATCTTGATTTCTGGCATCCCATATTAGAAAAATATCTCCAATATTGAATTCATCAACCTTTGTTTCTCTGTCAAAAATATTTTTAATTTTGTCATGCAACTTTGAATTATTGTTGAAAACTTCATCTCTGGATTGTTGCAAGTGTATCATCTAGTTCATCCTTCTTTGAATGTCATTAGGCTCATTTTCAACCTCCTGCAAAATCTTCATTACTAGAACATCCAAAGAAGAAGGGAAATGGTGTCAAATCCACAAACAAGTTGAAATGGTGAAATTTTAATTGATATTTTTGTGCTCACTCTATCAGCCCATAGCTCATTTGCAAGCTTCTTGTGCCAATTTCTTTTATTTTCCTGTAACATATTTTTGATAATATTCACCAAAGACTTATTAGATGATTTTTCAAGCCCATTTCCCGAAGGATAATATGTAGTAGAATGACCAATTCTAATGTGATATTTATCATAGAAATCAATCATCATCTTGGATTTTAAATTAGTTGCATTATCAGTGATAATTTTTTATGGACAACCAAATATTGAAAAAATATTATTCTCAAGAAACTGAATAGCGACAGAATCAGTTGCTTGCCTAGTAGGAATAGGCTCAATCCATTTGGTAAAATAAAATGTAGCAGTGAGAATCCATTTGTGTTGAGTTGAGGATGGAGGATGAATTTCACCATTAAAATCAAGTCCCCATTGCTGGAATGGTGTTTGGACTTCAATTGGTTTAAGAGGCAAAGGTATAAGTTTCCTTTTTCCTTGAAATATCTGACACTCATGACAGCTATTAACTATTTTATAAACATCAGAAAACAAGGTGGGAAAATAGAAACTTTCTCTCAAGATTTTATTTGCTATGGTTTTCCAGTAAATATGACATCCACAATCACCCTTATGGAAATCTTTCATAACTTTCTCAACTTCACCTTCAATTAAAAAATTCAGCAATATTCCACTAGGATCTTTCCAATATAAGACACCATTCAAAATTCAATATTTCAGTTCTTTTAACTTCATTGATCTTGCTTTACCGCTTGGCATTCCAGGAGGAGGATTCAGATGTTGTAAAATATATACAATATCATCATAACAAGGAGATAAAGAAAATATTTCAGCTATATCAAGTAATGTTTTAGCATTTTATTCATCAGATAATACAGGAATGAAGTTTATATCTAAGGCATGAAGATTAGAATCTACCATCAACTTTTCTAGGCCTTGTCCTTTGATTAATTTTGTGGGCTTAATCTCCAAATTATACTCTAGCAAGGTTGCAATCCATTTTCCTCTACGACCTTCTGGATCATTTTGTGTGAGTATTTCTTTAACAGCGGCATTTGGCACATGAGAAATAACATGAGAATATAAAATATACACTCTAAAATATTTCAGTGCTTTGACTAATGCTAAAGCTTGTTTCTCAATGATATTGTATTTTAAAACAACATCTCTTATTTTTCTTCTAAAGAAAGCAATAGGTTGTTACGTATTTTGATTTTTCTTCTACATTGGAACAACTGCAATTGTATGCTCTGCAGCAAATGAAAAAATTATAAAATCAAGTGTATAGTCTAGGCTAATGAGAATAGGAGCATGAGACAGAGCTAACTTGACTTGATTAAATTACTTCTTTGCTTCCTCATACCATTTTACTTCAGTATCTTTCTTCAACATATCAGTAATCTGCCTCAAATGTTCAGTAAGATTAGGAACAAACCTTCTTGGAAAATTAATTTTACCACTGAAAGATTGTATCTCCTTTTTGCTCCTTGGATAATCTAAGGTTTGAATTGTTTCAATCCTTGAAGAGTCTACTCTTATGCCATCTTTAGATATAACATGCCCCAACAATTTACCATCTTCCATAGCAAAGAGGATCTTCTTTGGATTTAATGAAATACCAAAATTTCTGCACTTTTGAAATATTTTCTTTAAATGTGGCAAATGATGCACATTTTTCTTTGAGAAAACAATGATATCGTCAAGGCAAATAAGCAAAAACAAATCTTTTTCATTGGCAAAAGCAATGTCCATTTCTCTTTGAAAAATTTCTCCTGCATTTTTCAAACCAAAAGGAATTTTGGCATACATGAAAGTACCCCAAGGTGTGGTAAAAGTTGTCTTTTCTTGATCATATGGGTGAACAAGAAATTTATTGTATCTTGAATATCCATCTAACAAAAAAAGTCTATATGATCCAACTACCCTTTGTATAATTTGGTCCATTTTTGGTTGTGGATGATTGCCTTTTAAGGACACTTTGCTCAGATTTCTAAAATCAATGCACAATCTAATTTCTCATGTGTTCTTTCTCATAAGTACTAGATTAGACATCCAGTGAGAGAAACGAATAGGAACTATAATTTGAGCAATTAATAATCTGTTTACTTCCTTCTGAATAGAAGGCAGCAATTTAGGATTCATCCTTCTAAGCTTCTGGCGAAATGGTTTTTGATCTGGCTTCAAAGGAATAGTATGATAAATAATTTTGTTATGATAGACCTTAAAATCTGAATATTCTCAAGAAAATATATCTGAAAATTGAGACATAAGTACTACATACTTAGCTTTCATTTCTGGACTCAAGGATTTTGAAATTTGCACCATCTTTGGCTTTTTTGAAGTGCCAAGATTTAGATCTTCCACTCCCACCTCTATTGGTGACATAGTAGGATTCCTCGTAACATCATCTTGGTCAAAACGTTCTTCCAAATGTACTAAACCTCTTGGAATAGAACTATCCTCAAGTTGTAGTACTTGCATCTCTGTATCATGAATTTCCTGGCCATCTATTTGGGCATTAACGAATTCTTCTTCTTTCTGCAAGAAGTTATTGATTTGCTCATCATTTTGAAACACTTTCCAATATTGAACATTTTCAGGGACAACAGGGCAGTGTTTGAAATTTATTTCATATTTTTTTTTTGGATACAGAGGAATTTTGAACATACTAGCAAAAGTGGCCAGAGAATCAACAATAACATTGTTGTTTCTAGGAATTAATGAGAGAGTATATTGAGGAAATGTTTTAAGGATATCTAGGACTGCATTTCTATAAGCTTTGATTCTGGGATTTTTGGTCTGATAATCTCCTTTGACTTGCTTGATAACCAACTCAGAGTTGCCATATACAAAAATTTACTTTGCACCAAGATTTTTCAAAACTTTTAGGCCGGCAATTAAGGCTTCAGATTCAGCTTCATTATTTGTGCAGTGAAATGCTAGTTTGTAGGAGGACATTATAACATTTTGAGGGATATCAGATGATTTATTAATTTGGCTATGAATCCATATTCCAATACCAACACCTTCTTTTCCCATGGCTCCATCAAAATGCATAGTCCAAAAATTGTTTTCTTCATATGGAAGGTGTAAATCAGATGGCTAATTTTTATTTTCTATTTGAGATACCTCTGTTGTATCCAAAATTTATATTTTTTCTATTGTTTTGTTATTTTCTCCTTGAGGAGATGTCTTAATTTCCAAATTGTTTGACACTAATTCACAAAATTCTGATCTGCCAATTCTAAAACAAAATTTGAATTTTTTTGATTTTATGATTTTTCTTCAATCAAAATTTTTGAAGATGGTCAGCATTCATCATTGAACAAAATAAAAGACTCTAAATTTGTATGCACGGCATGAATGGGATGATTTTTAGGCTTTTCTCTTGTATTGATCATATACTTCATCTTACTTTCTCTGTAAAGCTTCCTAAATTGTCCAAAAATGGGAATTGTTGAATATGAAAAGTCAAGCTGTAAATTTCCTCTAAGATTTTCTCCCCATGATATAGAAAGTAGTATTCCATACCTAGGTGGAATATCAACCACAAAAACATCCATGAGGACATCCTTGGCTGGAATTTTTTCTAATGAGACCACTAAATCTTTGATAAGCCCAAGACATTTCACCCTCCCTAAATCAAATGAATAGAGGTCATGATATGGTCTTGTAATGTCTAGTCCTAACTTATCCATAATGGCTTTAGGCATATGGTTGTGGGATGCTCCATATTCAAGCATTACATTATGAAGAATGAAATCATGTATCTTGAGACTTAAGTAAAATGGAGGAACTTCGCTATCTTCTGATTTTCCATCAACAGAAGGACCAAAAAGATGATCAGGATGATCATCACTCAAGTTAACCATATCAGATATTTGATCAACTCTAAGAAACTTAGTACCTTGAAACTTGTACTGATCATTCTTCATTATCTCAGTTAGAGGAATGGAAACCTTTAGTTTAGCAATTTCATTTTCAAGGGAAAAATGAGCAGGATGTTTTTCTACCTCTTTATTGATGTATCTTTTTTTTCAGGAAGTTCTTTGGATGAAGAATCTTTCTTTTTCCCTCCTTCATGAAATTCTTGATATTTTATTTGATTTCTTGTGGATGCTTCATTAGCTTTAGGATAAGTAGAAGCAACATGTGCTTTTTCTTTGCCTCTGTTTGGTACAGAAACTTATTTTTGTTGAGTATTGGTTTGAGAGGTTTGCTTCTTTTGATTGGAAACTATAGGAACATTTCTACTCCTTAAAACATACTACCTTTGAACTTGGGTGAGGGAATTTAAATAACCTCTCTGATAATATTCAGTACACATTAAATATCCATTTGACATGGCATATTGTTGGTCTTTTGATGCACAAATTTCTACAGAATATTGGTCTTATTCAATGAGGAAGAAAGGTTGTTGATTTTCCTGAAATAAATGGTTTTCTCCATAAATATCTTCTTCATCATCTTCATTAGGACCTTCAGTATAATTTTGTTGGAATGGTGTCCTAAATTTTTGTTGGATTTGTGGATCTTGACCCCTTTTTTCCCTTTGTTTAATCCTATATTAGGGTTGCTAATTTTGACCCGTGAAATTGGGATTTCTTATAGAAGGTTCAGCTTGTCTATCAGCACTGGACATTTTATCCATCATTTTCTCCATGTCTTTAATCAACGTATAAATTTTACCTTCTAATGAAGTGGATGTTTCTTATTTTATTGTGACTCTTTTCTCTGTTTTGACCTTAGAATTTTTAATAATCAGATTTTCCTCTACACTCATTGCATTTCTTTGCATTTCTTCCAAAGTTGATGGGTTTCTCTCCCTCAACTGATAGGCCATGTCAGGGTCAAAACCATCAAGGTAATGGAGTAAAGCAAGGCCCCGAGGTGGTTTGATATTATCAAGAATTGAATGATATATATTATTGAATATAGCTATGAATTCTTGGACAGATTCATTTGTATTCCTTTTCAGTGCATTATATTCAGCTAGGATTTGTAGTGGAATTTTCTTCTCTCCCCATTTTTCCATGAATAAAACAATTAGTTGTTGTGAGATACCAATTGTACCAGCACTAAGAGAGCGAAACCATTTCTTTACTTCTCTAGAAAAATTTTGAGCAATAATACGCATCTTAGCATCATCATTGTCTATTTCTTCAAGGTCTATAAAATCCATTACTTTAGCCACATACTGATAGGCTGTGATTTATGATTTTCTATCAAATAGAGGCATCCTCTGACCATAATTTTGAGGTAGAGCAGTAAGTTGACCTAGTAGAATTAGTGGAGAAAATCTAGCCAGGATTAATGGAGGAGGTAGTGGAGGTGGCAATTGTGGTGTGGATTGAACAAAAGTTTGTAAAGGTAAAGATGGAATGAAAGGAGGAATAGATGATGTAGTTGTATGAGATGGTGAGGTAAAAGGAGTACCAAAATCCTGTTGTTGATATTGAAAATAGGCCTTTTCAGAGGTTTCCTGAAATTTGTCTACTAATCCTTTATGTTTATAGAAATTAGACCAAAATTCAGTATCAATTTTAGACTCAAAGGTTTCAGAAAATGGTGTAAAAGACTCAAAATCAAAAGGGTAAAATGTGTCTTTTGAGAGAAAAGTTTCAGACTTGGATATAATTAGATATTTTTCAAATGATGGAGAGAAAGGCAAATCTTTGTAGACAAACCTTGGAGGCAGGGAATTTAATTTAATCAGTGGAAGAAAAACCCTTCCTGATTGTCGAGACTTAATCTTCTATTTTCTCGAAGTACTTTCAGGATTGTATGCCAGGAGTGTTGGATTAAGGTCATGGTTAGACCTGGTATATATTTTGGGAGCCAGATTAAGATCTAAATTCTATGTTTTAGCTGAGGTTTTGACTTCAGCCTGTTTATAAAAACTTTCCCAGGGAATATTTAACAATATTTCCCCAGCAACGACGCTAGAAATGTTATCACTCTCCCCAACTTCCTAGGCTGAAATCAAGAGTGAAGAAAGGTAACCATAGACCAACTTTTAGCTAGGAAGCTAGCCCTACCTAACCAGAGAGGGCTCTCCATGTGTCACTTTTAAAATTTTCAATTTTAGGCTGAGTACCATATTTTAGGGTACATATGAATTAATTCATTTTATAATTTTTTAATGATTTGTTTGATGGATAAAAAATATAATCACTAAAGCTAAAAATGATTTCAAAGATTGAATTTCAAAGAACTGAGAAAGGCGAGATGGGCAAACTATTTGAGCACAATTAATTTTTTCATTGGTGTATAGTGGTATAAAAGAGAGGGATATGAATGAGGATTTTACTAAATTAGTTCATTAGAAGAAAATACACATTGTAAAAATCATAATAAACAAAACATATGACTGATCTCTGCTTATAAACTGATAAAAATTTTACACAGAAAGTGAAATGGAATTGAAATAACAGAGAGAAAGTATAGTGCTCAAAATAAATACCACATGAATGTCACAAAATTTCTACAACTCCTTTGATTTCATTAATACAGGTCCACAGAAATACACAGATTCTTAAAACTCGATTATCCAACAGTAATATTTCGTACAGCAAAGTTTTTATAGAAAAACAAAACTACAACAGCTACATTAAAGGCTATCATAATCGATAGTGCTTTATTTGCTAACTAAATTCTAACTGAATCATGGAAATAAATTTAATCTTTTGTGGTGGTGCTAGCTTTAACTGAAAACTGTTGTTGAAGGAGATGTTTGTGGGCTGCACTGGCTGTCAGTTGACTGTTGATATAGAAAAATATGACTCGTCTATTTTTATTAATTACTCCTGAGACTCACACGGATTTTCCCAGTGTTATTCATTAGGGATAAATAATTGTATTACCTTACGGTAAACTTCATCTGCTTTAGTGTATTTAGAAAAAGTGGGCATCACCGCAAAGACAGTTTGATCTCATACTAAATGTAAATGTCATTTCTTAATGTTCCCAACAGTGCCCTTCCTGTTAATGTGCCTTTAATATTTGAAAACTTGGCAGTATCCCTAGAAATTTTCTGAATTCTTCTTCCATAGTCTTCTTTGGTCATCAATTTATCATTAATTACAAAAAGAGAAGGCAATCCTTTTTTTGTCAGAAGCTCTATTCGCTGAAAAATATCTGAACTGTGATCTCTAAACTGTGACACTTTTCTTCCAGTTGAAGAATCAAATTTTTCCTTGTGAGCACTTTCTTCACTTTTAGAATTGTTTTCTTGTTCTGTCATCTATGCCCAATTCATCGAGCTCATAAATGTTTCTTTCATTTAGAAACTTAATGATATTGTTTTCTATTGCAGGATTTTCTCCCAGTTGTGCTTTGATTTTTTTGATAGCCTCATTTTCCTTTTGTATCATCTCTTTTTGCTCAAATATGATCTGTATACTTAGCCAAATTTGATAGATAGACTCTGTAATGTCTGCCCATATTATCTCTTTTACCTAGCCCAAAGTATTACCAATGGAAGATTCATTTTTCTCTTTCTATAGCCTCTCAATCAAATTTTTGGCTCTCTTTTTGGCTCTCTCAATCAAATTATTGCAATTTCATAAATCTAAATCTATCAGCATTAGATTTATGAAATTGCAATAATTTTACCCGATCCTGTAATTTCTTGATCTCTTCTTCTTGAATGGACATATTATAAACTGCTTTGGTGAGCTTCTCGGCTCCATCTGCAGTAATTGATATAGAATTTTGAGCTATATGGATGACTACAAGGGGTACTTCTTCTAAAGGAACCTTTGATTCTTTTGTTGTTCCTTCGTTTTCCTTTATCATTTATTCTAACTCTGATTCCATTTGCTTTATTTTAACATTCTAATCCATAATCAATTTCATCATTTCAATTTTCTAAGATTTAGTTTCTTTAATATCCTTGGCCAGAGGATCTTCTGTAGCAGGAATCTTCAATTATTTCCTCAATGTTGCTATGTCGGCATTTTTCTTCTTGATGATTTCTTCAATTGCATTAACATTGGAATTAAGAACACTCTCTGCACAGGAATAACATAAAAAATGACAATTGAATTATTGTCCACACCAGATTACATACGTACATATAGATGAAGCTAATTCTAATCTTAGAGAGAGAAGTTGAGAGAATCTCTCAACTTCCTCAACAACCCAATCCAAACTAAGTAAGCATTATCCTAACAAATCCTAATACCCTCCCTTAATGTTTACTTTACAAAAAATATAATACTTAATCACAATTACAACACTTTGAACTTTCGTTTCTTTGTCTGATCTGGTCTTCATCAGCAAATCTACCCACTCTGCAGTTGTCTGGACTTCGCTCTTTCTTTCTCCACATCTTCGAGCTTACATTTCAACCCATTTAAAGTAAACCTGCTTCTGACCATCAATGCTGAATTTGTAAGATTAAATATTTTTGACACCCCCGAAGAAGATTCTCGACACTGAACTACCCTATGGAAATATTTCCATCTGTGAAATAACCCCGAAGAATAAATTTCAACAGTCTATAGGAAAATATTCTAGGTACAAAATATGATCAGCGATCAATCTTAAAAAGTGACCTTTACACAAATGAATCTCACACTGTAACCTGTAGTTGAAGCTCTTGAAGCCCGAAGCACAATAAGACCCATCAATGTATAACAAATTCACACAATCAAATTAGCCAATTCTTCTCTCAGCACCGAAGAACATCGAGAATGACTAATTTAAATAATGCTAGTTTGTTAAATAATTGGTTCTACACTACAAAAATCTCACAACAACAAATATAAGCTTAAATCCCACACACTTGCAAATCACATTACCAAAAATTCTTTAGAAAATTTTAAGAGATGGATCAGGAGGTTCATCCTCACTTGAAGAATCTTCATAAATTGCATCAGGTGAATCTTCTGAAAATGTTGCATAGGCTGATTTTTTCAATTTTCCATTCAAAATATCTTGAGCCCAAATTTTGCAATTGAATGTTGTATGTCCATATTTATGACAACAAAAACATTCAGTCTTATTTTTATTCACCCTTCCCTTGGAGTATAGTGCAAGTTCATTATGTGAACTAGCCTATGTGCCACCTATCCTCTTTTCTTCTACCATAAGAGCTGCTATCATTTCATCAAGTGATTGATGTGGCATTTGACTTAGAGTAAATATGACATTATCATATTTTGAAGACAAGCTATTTAATAAAATTGCCTTTGCATCATCATCATCTACTTTAGAATTAATTTCTGACAATTGTCTCATCAAAGCTCTTAACTCATTTATGTGTGTTGATAATAATGTCTCACTATCCATTTGGAGTTTAAACAATTGTAACTTTAAGAAAAATTTTGCATTAACAGCTTTTTCCCCAAATACCTTATTCATTTCTTCCCATATTGCTGCAGAAGATTTCTTTAAGTCATAAGATGTAGCTAGGAATCTGCAAGTGATAGTCCAAGGATAGACTTGGCTCTCTCCTCTCTTTTTTCCCATGCAATTAACTGTTGAGCATCTGTAGGTGCTTTTTCTGAGCCTTCTACAATATTCCATAAATTTCTACTCATCATTTGCAACTGAAATTTTACCTTCCAAGTGTAGAAATTAAAGCCATTATACTTTTCCAATACAAGTGGCTCCATGTTGAAAAGAAAAGCTAAATCTAAAACTAAGCAGATCTAAAACAAATTACAACTTAAACTTAATAAAAAAATGAGCTCACGCTGCTTCACGCTGGTAGAGAAAACTGACAGATTGTCTTCACGCTGGCGGATTGTCTTCCAGAATCTTTAACCAAATTAAAATGCATCTCGCTTAAAGAACAGTCGTCCAGATTCTCTAGAAACCGAGAAAATTGAAATAGAGAACCATTCAATCAATTCTATGTTTATATTCACAAAACTCTAATACTGATATTCGCTCAAATCACGGAAATCGAAATAGAGATCGACCACGCAGTAGCAGAATCAGTAGTGTTGAGACCACGACTCGAACGCTTTATCAACAGAATCAGCTCAATATGTTGGGAGACGGAATTCTCAACACAAATGGCGAGCAATGGGCGCAATTTTTCGATTTGCTGGGAGACGAAATTATGATCTGCTGAAAATTATGCCTCCTGTGCATAATCCTTTGAAGAGAGATCAACGTTGAGTTGGTTCAACGAACCATCCCACACAAAGAAATGCCAACTTGAATGTTTGAATGCTCTTATAAACATTAGATCACCACCAATATCGTAAGAGCTTACTGTGTATGGTCCAGGTGATAACAGAACGTAGGGTTCCCGCTATTGAGAAGCTGCATTAGATATTCAAAGAAGTGGACATTACAGGCCACTCTGATACCAAATTAAGAACACTCTATGCACAGGAATAACATAAAAAATGATAATTGAATTACTGTCCACACCAGATTACATACGTACATATAGATGAAGCTAATTCTAATCTCAGAGAGAGAAGCTGAGAGAATCTCTCAACTTCCTCAACAACCCAATCCAAACTAAGTAAGAATTATCCTAACAAATCCTAATAATTGGATGGATCATATCCAATTTTTATCACCAGATCTTCTAGATTTTTAATTCTTGTATCCTTTGCAAATGAAGACACCTTCTCCATTTTTAGCTGTGGCTACACATTAGCTAATAAAACCCGTTTTTTTGATAAAATCATAGCAGTGTTAGTGAGATTTGATGAAATCATCTCACCAGTTTGATTGTGTAACTCCATTTGATCTATTGAATGAGTTTCTTTTATTTCAAAATCAGATGTATCCCTTTTATAATATTCTTCTGAATTTGGTTGTGGAATTTGTGCTTGAAGAAAAGAAAAGTGCATTTTCCCCTTTTCTGAATCAAAGGGTGAAAGAAACATGCTATGTGAGCTGGGAATTTGTTTCCATAACTGGTTGTATGTACTTGTCTTTAACATTTCATTCTTCAGATTTATCTCTTTGAAAGTGTCAAAGACAGTTTTCTCCATTTCCCTTGTAGCCACTGTACTTTTCTGAATGGATTTTTGTTGATCTTGAGAAGCTTTTGTTTGTTCATCTTTAAAAAATGTAGAAGTATTAGGAGTAGTAGAAGTGATTTTATCACCTGCAGGTGTGGAAGGAGGTGTCCCTTCAGTAATTATTATTAATTATTTCTCTGACTCCTTGATGGGATTGACCTTAGGATTAAGCTTTGTCTTCTTCCTATAATGAATTTTGAACTCTTTTCTAGATGAATCAGTTATTGGAGATGATTGTTCTTATGTAACTCTTTTCCCTGCTCTTTCTTGTATAGTAGGAGTATGCAATGTTAATGTAAACAATGTCTGTTCTTCAGCTTCCTATAAATTACCTTCATTCCATTAAAGTTGATTTATGTAATTTTCAATCTCTAGTCTAGGTGTATGAAAATATGGTGTAGATTTATTTTCTAGCCTCAGTTTGGAAATGACACGAACTGGATCATAAGACCATGTGAAACTTGGACTAAATTGCACCTCTTTCAACAATTTATCTTCCTCCTCCCATGATGTCCTATTATTACAGATAAAAGGTCCTATCTGTGTTTTAATTTTAAATTAAGATTTCTTTTTAGCAGAAAAAAAATGCACTTCATCTACATTAATCATTTTCCTAATGTACTCCAATGCAAAAATACTCATGGGGAGGAACCTTAGTAGTTTATTGGGGGGAGATCACATCCACAAACTCTGAGTTCTATATAATTTTGGTAAAGATACCAATCCCCTATTCTAGCTTGATCTGACAGCTGCAATACCTGTCTAATTTCTTCACTAATCCTAGGCTTTGGAGTGCCATTGACCAAACTGAGTGCTGGTTGAAGAAAAAATTCCACAAACTATTTATATGAATATTCTTTTTGTTCCTTCATGAATAGTGAAGTCCAGAAAATGATTGACTATTGATTACCTTCCTCATCCAATTTATGTAAGGAAAAATTAAATTTGTCTCCCTGAGAGTACAACAACAAGTAAACTAACACAGAGGCATAGCTGAAAATCTCTTCAATTGTGAATTTGACAAACTAATCATGAATAAAATCTACAATAAACTAACTGAAGTTGAAAATGATGGAGGGTTTGGAATCTGTGTAGAATATGGATAGGAATACTATGATCTCTTCATCTACCCTTTGGTCTGAATAATAACCAAGAAGGTAAGAAAGGACTATGATGTTTTTTTTGGACCTTTCATGGAAAATGGATGATGGAAATGGAGGGTTTTTCTTAGGTAATGGATCATTTTTAGTCATGAATAACTCAAGAGTTTGAGCTCTCTTTGAAAAATCTAAATTTTGGTATATTTCAATCAAGGCTTCTTGGGAAAATGGGATAGCATTCTCTTTGGCTGGGGCTTGCATCATTTTTTCAATAGCTTGGGCATTGAGAGTCACTAAAATCTCTCCTGTAGGAGTGATAATAGCTCTATGGTTTGGCATATACGAAGATTGACATCTTCTAACAAACTTTGGGGCGCTATGGATATGAGGAAAGATGAAATGTGGGATATTATAATCCCATAGTCCTATGTCATCATATTTATCCAAGAATTTACTTCTAACCACCAATATAACTCAAAAAGCTCAAGGTCAGAAAGAGTTTCATGGATTTTGTGATATTTTTCTGCTAAATTTATGTGTTAAAAATCAATTGGAGGGTGTAATAGCAGAATTACTAGTTCTTCTGGTCATTTTCTCTTTGGAGGCATGAATTGTTCAATTGGAATGGTGAAAACAAGAATTTTTTATGGAAGGCAGAAAGCCGAGACTGAGGAAAAACTCTGTAGACTAGAAGAAAATCAAAATCTGTAAAAGAAGGCTTTAAACAGTGATGAAGTTAATCTATGGAGTTTTGGTGGTAGTTGCAAATTTGTAAACCTTTACTGAGCAGAAAAAATAGTAGAATAAAATGTTCAAAGATGCATGGATTTATGAATTTATGTACAATTGAGTTTGATTTCCATTTCAATAGGGTGCGGGTACATATCCTAACGGCTAGCAATTAAATTAATTGGCTAACGGTTATGGAAAGGTGAGAATTAATTCGATCGGGAAGGCCACAATCCACGTTGGCATGATGTGATTGGTAGGAGGTGTAGTGGTTTAATATGGTGGATAAGCGGTATTTCAGAGGGGTATCAAAGTGGTAAATGGTTTCGTGCAGGGGGGTGTGAAATCTCCTGCTCATGACATGTAGCAGTGGGGTTGGGCTTCAATATCACTCTTTTCAGACCCCCTGAAATTAAGTCTCAGACAATGGGGGGGGGGGGGGGGTCAAAGTCACATGTGAGCCGTCGAATTAGAGGAGGATGTGATGGATGATCGGCGAGATGGGGGGTATTTAATTTACGTCAGAGTTTAATGAAATGAGGGGTAGGGATATATTAAAAGTGATGTGACATATATGATTGGAGAATAAGGAAATGTAACGTGTCACAATGGTAGTGGAGAATACTTCGTATTGGAAAATATGCATAGGATTAAATACTATGGTTTTGAGAATAATTTTCGAAATATTAAAGACAAAACTTTAATAAAGATACGATTGACTTCCTTCTGCAAAACTCTGCATTTCCTTTGAATACAACAATAGAATATAAATTCTATGACACAAAATTTATTTCAGACTATGAAAACTAACTTGCTTCTTCAACTAGACCTTTATGAATGAAATGGCGGTTAGATTGCCTTATTTTAGTGAAAAAATGAATATTTTTCATAGGAATTTTAAACCCTAGACTTGGCCTATATGGGATGGAATGAAATGATTTTAGAACTCTAAATGGAGATGAAATAATGTGAAGGAGCAACATATATTGATAATACTCATTTAGTGACCAAAATTATTTTTGAGGACTAATTAAAAAAGAAAAAAATAAATGACTAAGGACCTGATGGAAAACTCTCAAAAGAGCTATCTTTGATCACTAAAAAACTGACTCTAATATATGGTATTAGGATTGATCCCAATAGAATTGAAGCTATTTTGAAAACCAGTCATCCTAGAAACATTAAGGAGCTTCAAACATTTATTAGAAAGATAAATTTCCTAATAAGATTCAATCCCAACCTTGCAGAACTTCTCAGAAATACAAGAAATATGCTAAAAAGAGATTCAAAAATAAGATGGAACATTGAAGTTAGGCAATCATTTGATCAAGTTAAACCATTAACAAAAGCACCAGTTTTGATCAGTCCATATTTCACTAAAGATTTTATAATCTTTTATTTTGCATCTGAACACACTATTGCAGTTGTTCTTTTATAGAAAAACAATGAAGGATTTGAACAACCCATTTCATTATTTAGTAAGACTTTAAGGGATGTTGCATTGAAATATAATATAATGGAAAACAAGCCTTTGCATTAATAAAAACAATCAAAGATTTCAGAGTGTATATCCTACATTCCCACATAATTGCATGTGTACCAAATTCTATGGCGAAGGATATTTTAAATCAAAATGGTCTAAATGGTAAAAGAAGTAAATGGATTGTTGTTGATCTTGAGTATGACATAGAAATCAAACCCACTAATCTTATCAAAGTACAAGGACCAGCCAAATTGATGGTCTAGTCTAACTTTCATGCATTGGATATCAACTTTTTTACGACATTAGATGATCAAGAGGAGCAGGTGACTCCACAAATCGATGGGGCTTTTCTAACCTCACCATGGTATGCAGACCTCATATTTGTTTTATTCAATTTAACAAAGACAAAGGCTAGATTTATAAAGTTAAAAGTACTAAATATTTTCATCATAGAAAATATTTTATATTGGAAAGATGCTGATGGTATTTTACTAAAGTGTCTATTGAAGGATGATGCAGAAAGAACCATGCAGTAATTCCATGAAGGTGATTGTGGTGGACATCTATACTGGAAAACCATGGCTAATAATATTCTTAAAGCTATTTTCTATTGGGTGTTACACTAAAATTTGTCACCATGACATTTAACTATCTATATGGGTTCATCATTACCTATTTATTGCTCCCTTAGAGGTCCAAAATCATAAAGTTCCTAAATCAAGTCTTGGAATTGGGAAAAATCTTATTAAAACCCTAAAAATCCTAACTCCACACTTTTCCTTGTCATTTCCTGCGATACCGCAGTTTATTTCTATAAAACCTACGGCACATCCTACACGTTCTTCTCATTAAAAATGCAGACCCCCATAAAAGGTAAAATAAAAAGAAAAGTAAGTTCTAGAAGCCCAGCTGGTCGAATATTCTCCTAGCTGGGGCCTTCTAGAAGCGCTATCTGGTTGAGCTTTTCCCCTTCCATTCATGAACCTTTATCCCTTCATAAATGGATCTATCCCTTGGTTTTTGGAGCTAAAATCCCATGATGAGAGGGCTTTATCCCTTCCTTATTGGAGCTGAAACTACCTCCCTTCTACTATTAATTGAGACCATGTTTCAGTCTCAAGGGTACTTACTTCTTAGCTTATAGAAGAGAATTGCTGAAGAATTTATACTCTCCACATTTGGCATCATTGGCATGAGAAAGATTACATACTCATAGACATAGTCTTATGTTGATTTAGAGTTGGAGTCTTGTCAAACTAAGGAAAATGGTTGTTCCGGACCTCGGAAGAACTTGTACAAACATCAAGGCATCAAGGTTGTAAGGTTTCTTATTTTATATTCATATTTAATACAAATGGATTATATTTTCTCATTGAGTTGTTCATCTATCTTTTGAAGAATTTAATTCTTGGATTCCTTGATCACTAAGATAGATTATTGCTTTCGAATTATCATATCTTGCAGATGCTTTTG
>CM076580.1:562311753-562365112 GCA_034641835.2 Pinus albicaulis | reverse complement strand
TCATCAAAGGCATTTTGAGAGAGAGAGCTTGAGACATGGTCAACTAAGTGTGCAAATCCTCCTAACTAAACAGTTAAACAACTAACTTATAATGATGCAACATTTTATCCTTGATTAGAGGTTTATTGAAGCATATTTGGAGTAAAACATTGATACCATCATAAGGTCTTCTACTCTAAGACTAGTTCCTAACTATATTCTGCAACTAAGTTTGATAGCACTACACTTCACTCAAAGGTTATAGATTTTTGAAATAGTCTCTTGAGGAAATGTTTGTTTGTGAGATGATAAGAAAGTTGCAGAAGTACTTCAGGCCTTAAAATGATATTGTCTTCTGTTCATATGGTTATGAATCAATTATAGATTTTAGAACAAGAAGAGGTTTGTAAATAATGAAGGTTGTTTTGTTAAGTTTAACAACTGAAGTAATCTAATATGCAGTGAATGACAACTGAATGTGGAGTGCAAATGCAATGAGTTAAGCTAAAATGAACTTAAGATGTCACTAGTCTAAAATAGTGCTGAACTAACAAGTCATTATCAAACTTAAAACAAAATAACTGAGCATGAGTTAAGTAAACTCAACTTGTCAAATTCTTTCATCAAAGGTATTTTGAGAGAGAGCTTGAGACATGGTCAACTAAGTATGCAAATCCTCTTAACTAAATAGTTAAACAACTAACTTATAATGATGCAACATTTTATCCTTGATTAGAGATTTGTTGAAGCATATTTGGAGTAAAACATTGATACCATCATAAGATCTTCTACTCTAAGACTAGTTCCTAACTCTATTCTGCAACTTAGTTTGATAACACTACACTTCACTCAAAGGTTATAGATATTTAAAATAGTCTTTTGAGGAAATGCTTGTTTGTGAGATGATAAGGAAGTTGCAGAAGTATTTCAGGCCTTAAAATGATATTGTCTTCTGTTCATATGGTTATGAATCAATTGTAGATTTTAGAACAAGAAGAGGTTTGTAAATAATGAAGGCTGTTTTGTTAAGCTTAACAACTGAAGTAATCTAATATGCAGTGAATGACAACTGAATGTGGAGTGCGAATGCAATGAGTTGAGCTAAAAATGAACCTAAGATGTCACTAATCTAAAACAGTGCTGAACTAACAAGTCATTATCAAACTTAAAACAAAATAACTGAGCATGAGTTAAGTGCAATTAAACTCTGGAGTATCCTAACTAGGCTATCATGCATTATTCTATGGAATTATACAGTCTGTTTTTCCATCATGATTGGTATTTTGGAAGAGTTTCTTAGAACAATCCTAACTGTACAATTCAGTGCAAATGCAAACATAAAGACTGAAAGCAATGAAAAACTAAGATATCATAGCTATCTCCTACCCATCATTATGATATTTTGGAAAAGCGTTTAAGAGCAAGAACAGCTATGGTACTTAGTGCAAACACACAAATAAAACGTTCAAGATCACAATCATGCTTAAGACATTATAAGGATTTTTTTGGAAGAGTTTCTTCTTTGGAAGAGTACTTAGCATAAGTATAACTGTGATGGTGAACAAAAGAGATTGCAATTAAATCCTACAACACTATAGCCATTTCCCATTCATTATCATGATCTTTTGGAAGAGCTTCTTCTTTTGGAAGAGTTTTTAGAACGAGTATAACTATAGTGGCTAATGAAAACAACTACGAATTCAAACTTCAAAAATGTAAAGGCAACTAAGATACTTATCTAAATTACGCAAGTAAAACCGTGCAGGAGGTAGGGGCCCTCTACCACCAGACGGAATCTAACTCCAAATCAAATCAACGCTTTCAAAACAATACTGTCTTCTTCATTAAAGGAGAAATAACTTGAACAGAGCAATCTGCGTCTTCAGAAATGTAGCACAGAATCTAAGCAAAATCTAGAGCAAAATCTAGCCTAGCTCTTGGTTTCCCAAGTGTTTATATAACAAATGTACATAACAAAACTTGCAACAATTCCAGGATCATTGTCTTTCCTTATCGAAATCACATTAGGACTCTTGAAGTGGCAACGTAAAAAGGAAAAGGACATCTGGACTAAGACAGTCCTATTAGAAGTCTGCCTTCCTAAATGTGTTCCCACGTACCAAAACCATATCCAGAATTCGATTTTTCCTTCATGGTGAGCAACGAACAATGTAGACATGACGTGGAATATACCCATATGCGGTTTTTCTTGAGAGGCCACCTGGAACATACCCAAACGTGAAGACAGCTGCAGAATTGCCGGTTAGCTACGGAATGTCTGCATTCTGCAGCTAGTTCTGGTCAAAATGTATTACAATGACAAAAATCACAAAACTTAGCAAGTCAGTCATGTTAATCATTCTAAAAGTAATTTTAACTAAATTCATTGATCAATTGGGTCTAGGATAACAATGGACGAAGGAAAATGAGGTAAAGTAAGATGAAAGAAAGCACAATCTTGAGGCTCAACATACCCCCACTGCTGACTTCTTGCATGTCCTCATGCAACTTATCCTATAAACTCGGAGGCTTCTGCAAGAACATCTAATCCTCTCCTTCTCCTTTGCCTGGAAGCTAAAGATCTTCTGGGTTTTCTGATGACAAGTTTGAACCTTAAGTTGGTAAGTGCCCTGATTAGCTTCTTGTTCCTCTTCTTCAACTTTTCATTAGCCTTTTCCACTTTGTCTATATGTAGAGATAAGGTTGAGTTCATATCGGTTTTGAGCTTGACTTGTTCCTTCAGAATATCATTCTCATTTTTGATGTGTCTATTAAGTATTTCCAGCTCATACCTATCCCTTCTTAACACATCTATTTCAGACAGTGGAGGACTAGGGGTTCTCTCTCTACTCTCTGAAGCTTTCCTTTCCAAAGTTTCAACATAATCATAAACTTCTTGCTGAGCAGGGTCAATTTCAGGGGTTCCTTCATTAAAATCCTTTTCAACATCTTCTTCAATAGATGTTTCCTCATCTTCTATATTTATCACCCCCGTTTGTTTGATTTGAGTTTTCCTTAGTTTCCCCTTTAGTCTATGGCTTCTTCTTGGCTGAGAAGATCCCTCTCCTTTCTCTGTGGCAGATTTCCTGATTACCTTCTCTTTCTTAAGTTGTCTCTTGATTTGAGTCAACTTCTCTGAGATGATTTCCTCACTACTTTCTTGGACTGTTTTGTCAATTTAAATTTTTGAAGCTCTCCATTTTCTGCTTCTCCTTGTAGGCTGTTGTTCAGGTGAGGGTTCTTTTGGCTCTTCAAAATGATTTCTTATCAAGAAATTGTCCCACGTATCATTTGTTTTGGCTAAATGGTGTTCAATTAAAATCTTAACCAAGCCATGATGGTATAGAGTTGTCTCTAAAAATTGAACCCTTCTTTGAACACAGGAAGCCATCTTTTTCAAAATTTGAAGCAAGAAATAGGGTAGGTTTAAGTCTTCCCCCAGAAAATGCATTATCAGTCTAATGTGGTAAACATAAAATGTGCCATATCTACCCTCACATGTAATAAATTTTTACAGAATAAGTAGTATGTTTCTCCATTTATTTTTCAATGCAGAACTTGGAATTCCTTTCTTAAACACAGTGACATCCATACCTGGTGATTTTAGAATTTTCTTCCAGGATTCATTGTGGAATTCTCTGTTTTTGAACCATCTCTCTCCATTTCTAAGCAATCCTGTAGCTTCTGCAATGAAAACCTCATTGACAGTGAGTTTAACATCTCCCACTTCAACTTCAGCTCCTTGAAATGATCTTGCAAATGTTTTAGTGACTTCTTTGTGGAAGCCATTAAATTTCTCCAGAAATTGTAGCCATCCTACCTGTTGCAACATTTCTTTACATTGAGGGTAGCCTTCCAGTTATTTTGTACCCATTGGTTCGGTTCTTACAATAAGGCCCATATTTTCTCCTTCAATGTTCAGATTAATACTCTTTCTTCCCACGGAAACAATAACTTTCACCTTCGAATTGATATGCCTCTGATTCTTGGTGATAATGGCTTCAAAATTCAGACTGATATGCCTCTGGTTGACAGTGACAAATGGATTCAAGCTTCGAGCTGATATGCCTCTGGTTGACAATGAAATTTCGGATTGATATGCCTCTGGTTGACAGTGACAAATGGCTTCAAACTTCAAGCTGATATATCTCTGTTTCTCGGTGATAAATGGCTTCAAATTCCACACTGCTATACCTCTGTCTCTCGGTGACAAATGACTTCAAATTCCACATTGCTATACCTCTGCGTTTACAGTGATAATGCTCAATCTCTGCCCACGGTGATAGTGATTTGATATTCAAACTGATATACCCTTTTGCTCTGCTCACAGTGATAAGGATATCTCTGTTTGCGAAATGAAGTGCTGGCTACAGAATGGAGTGATGGAAGTAGTTACGGAATGAGTAAATGGAGTGAGGTGGAGGAAACGAATTAATGATTGAAAAGACGGCGGAGATTTTTACAACGGAAAAGAAAATCATCATTGAATGATTTGGTTGGGTGACGTGAGGAATTCAAACACTGCAGCCTTTTTAACCACTTAAATGATATCGGGTATAAAATTTGAAATGAGAGATTTTAATCCAAAGTTTGTGAAGGGTATTTTGGACATGATCAATAAAAATAATTAAAATAACCTTTTCGAATGATTCATAACTAAAACTATGCTAAACTTTATGAAATGCCATTATAATGAAAAATTGTTACCTCTGCTTTCATTTAATTTTTGTGGTCTTTGTCTTCTTTGTTCTCCTTTGGAAGAGTCTTCATAATCTTTCTTGATTCTTCTTATTCATGGATACACTGGATCATTTTTTTGCAATTCAAATGTCTGCTGATTGGTGCCTTCAAGATTTGTAGCTGTGGAATAACTGTCTGGCTGCGGAAAGTCTGATCAGCTGCAGAATGTCTGTTAAGCTGCAGAATGTACCTGTAGAGAATTTTAATCATGGAATGGAGTGGTTTGGGATATAAGTGAGATGTTATATGGCATGAATGAAGATGGATGATGCGACATGATATGTATGAAGTGGATGATGAAATGGAATGGATTCAGTTTATGAAATGGAGTGGAAAAACATAAGAAATGGTCTGTAATCCATGACATGTATTATTCATTTACAGCAAGACATCAAACTTTAAATTTTGACATGGAAATGAGATGGATGGAGTATGGAATGAGATGAATGAAATATGGAATGAAGTAGAGTATGAATGAATGAATGAAATGGAGTATGGATGGATAAGTGAATGGAATGGAATGAGATGAAATGGATCATAAGTACAATGGATCTGAACTTATGATTTTGTAACAGCTGCTTGCAAAAACAAAATGGGAAAAGTTAGAGTGTCAGAGAGACTCTGATTTTCACCCTATATTTTATGTATAAACATGCCAATCAATGATTGGTTTTCATGTTTATACTTTTATTTTTTTCTTTTATTTTTTTATTTTATTTTATTTTATTTTTTATTTTTATTTTAAAGAGAAATGCTTCAGAAAATTTAATCAAGTTGATGAAGAAGAGAGATTCTTCTTCATTAACTTCACATCACTGCTTTCTTGGAACTTCTTGACAAATTCTTCTCTTGAGAGTGGTTTGTGATATAGCTTCAATCTATGACCATTCACAAGAAAAGTGACCTCTTCTTCATCTATAGTTCTGATTTTTACTGCCCCATTATCAAAAATTCGAACAATTTCATATGGCCCAAGCCAATGTGTCTGAAATTTCCCTTGAAAATCCTTGAATCTTGAATCAAACAAGAGAGCCCAATCACCCTCTTTAAATTTCTTCTCTTTGATGTACTTGTCATGCCATCTAGCCCTTTGCTGTTGGACTAGACTTGTTTTCTAAACTGCATCTTGTCTGATCTCATCCAATTCATTAATTTGCTCCAGTCTATGCTTTTGTGCCTCCGTTAAATCAAGTCCTAGCTGAACTGCCATTTTGAAAGTTTGAATCTGGAACTCTATGGGAAACAAAACTTGCTTTCCATAAACAAGTTCATAAGGAGTATGGCCTGTTGTGTTTCTCGATGTAGTTCTATAGGCCCACAAGGCTTCAGGAAGCCTATCTACCCAATTTCTTCTATGTAAATGAACAGTCTTTGTTAGGATTCCTTCAATGACCTTATTAGTAGATTCCACTTGACCATTTTCTTGTGGATGATAAGGAGTAGATTTTCTATGCCTGATTTTGTACCTCTCCATCATTTTCTCCACTAGCCTTGATGTAAATTGAGCTCCTTGATCTGTAACAATTTCCCTTGGGACACCAAAACGAGTAAAAATATCCTCAAAAGAAAAGTAACTACAGATGCTTCATTAGCAAAAAGTAATGGCTTGGCCTCTACCCATTTGGTAACATAATCAGTGCAAACTAATATATATCTCTTTTGTCTTGATGGAGGACTAATAGGTCCTACAAAATCCAAAGCCCATTTTTCAAAAGGTTCAATATGTACCTGAGGTTGTAATGGTATCTCACCTGAAGGAGAAGGTTTCCCTACCCTTTGGCAACTGTCACACCTTTTGACATACTCTTTAGCATCTTTAAACAAGGATGGCCAATAATATCCTAAATTAAGGATATTATAGGTTGTCCTCTTATCTGCAAAGTGTTCGCCACAAGGTTCATCACGACATGCCTTGAGAATCTCAGGCATCTCATCTTCACGAACACACCTTCTAATGATCAAATCCAGACCTGTCTTGTACAACTCATTAGCAACCCATGAATATTTTGCACTATCACAAATGATTTTTCTTTTATCCCTTGCATTCATAATTGAAGGAAATTTTCCTGAAACTAAATAATTAGCAATATCAACAAACCATGGAGTTTGAGTAGAGATTGCAAAAAGATATTCATCAGGAAATTGATCTTCAACTGGAGTGTCATCTTTGATATTTTGGAGTCTAGATAGGAAATCAGCCACTGTGTTTTGTTTTCCAGGCCTATCTAGAATAGTAATGTTGAATTCTTGTAAGAGTAACAACCATCTTATAACTCTACCATTAGTGATTGATTTGTTCATTAAGTATCTAATTGTAGAATGATCAGTATGAACAAAAGTTTCATAGCCTATTATATAGTGTCTAAATTTGTTTATGGCATGAACAACAGCTAAAAACTCTTTTTCAGTTACAGTATAGTTTAACTCTGCAGGAGTCAAATTTTTACTGGTATAATAGATGGCATAGGGAATCAAGTCTTTCTGCCCCAATACTGCTCCTAGAGCTGTATCGGAGGCATCTGTGGAGATATGAAAAGGTAACTTCCAGTTAGGTCCCCTTAATAAAGGTGCTTCAGAAATTTTGGTTTTTAGGGTCTCAAAAGCTAACTGGCAATCAAAGTTCCACTTGAATTCACAATCTTTGGTAAGCAATTTGAAGAGTGGAGATGCTATTTTGGTAAAGTTTTCTATAAATCTCCGATAGTATCCTGTAAATCCTAGAAAACTTCTAACATCTCTTTGACAACTTGGAATAGATAAGTTAGAGATGACTTCAACTTTTGACTCATCAACTCTAATCCCATCCCCTGAAATGTGATGTCCTAAAACAATACCTTCAGTAAACATCATAAAACATTTTTCATGACTAAGTGAAAGGTTTGCTTCTTGACATCTCTTTAAGACTTTTTCCAAGCTTTCTAAAGCTTCTTCAAAAGTGTTTCCATAAACTGTGAAATCATCCATGTATACCTCTACACAATCATGTATTAGATCTGAAAAAATTCCTAATACTGCCCTTTGGAATGTTGCAGGTGCATTGCATAATCCAAATGGCAATACTCGGTAAGCATAGGTACCCCGAGGACAGGTAAATGTGGTTTTGTCTTGATCTTCAAGTGCTACTTGGATTTGGTTGTAACCACTAAACCCATCTAGAAATGAAAAGTACTTTTTGCCAGCTAATGTATCTAACACTTGATCTATGAAAGGTAAGGGAAAATGGTCTTTAAGAGTAGCTTTATTTAGTTCTCGGTAGTCAACACACACCCTCCATTTTCCTTTTTTATTTGGCACAATTACCAAAGGAGAAACCCACTGACTATCTGAAATAGGATAGATGAAATTAAAATTTAACAATTTTTGCAATTCTTCTTTAACAATTTCCCTAAGATTTGGATTCATCCGTCTTTGAGGTTGTCTGATTGGTTTGCAATTTTCCTCTATATAGATGTGATGAGTGCAAGTTTTGGGGCTTATCCCTTTCATGTCAGTGTATTCCCATGCATATGCAGAAGAATGTCTCTGTAATACTTTGACTAACTCTTCTTGTTGAGATTTTTCTAGGTTCTTGTTTATGTTAAAAGTTTTACCTGGAAAAATCTCTCTTGTAGAGCTACCAAATTTGTCCATAGAATGAAGAGACATCTGTCTTGATGACAAAAACTCAATATTGGATCCCTCTTGAAATGATTCATGTTTGTGTTCTGGAGAGGATTCAAATTTTTCTAGAGTATTCAGAATTTGATTATCTTCACTAATTTCTGAAATTGTGAAGAGTGGTTGTAAATCTTCTTCATCCTCTATCCATCGAGTGTCATCTAGATCTGTAATTGTCCTAGCTGGAGGATATAAATTGAATTTCTTAGTTGAACTACCATCAGAAATATACATATCACCGGACCTACAACTAATAAAAGCATCAGCTGTAGCCAACCAAGGTCTTCCTAATATAACAGGATGGCCTCCTAGATTATTCTTAAGAGTTAGGATCATGAAATCCACAGGGTATTCCCAAGAATCTAGGGACACTGGAATGTCTTCTATTACCCCATCTGGTTTGATCACAGATCTATCTGCTAATTGTAATAGTGTGGGTGTAAAGAGAAGATTAGGAAGTTTCAGTTTATCCATGATATGTCTACTCATGATATTGATTGCTGCTCCTAAATCAATGAGTGTGTTCTGGATTTCAATTCCATTGATGTGAATTTTGACAACTGGATTTCCTGGGTCAAGATACTTTGGAATAGCAATCTTGCCCATCATAATGTCTGCTATTTTTCCTGCCAGTTGAATTTTCTTTGTTTCTCTTATTCTTTTTCTCGTTTTCTTCATACTCAACTCCTTTATTGTTTTGGCTAAAATTGGAATTTCCTTGATGGCTTGTAATAATGGAATTTTAATGCAAACATTTCTCAGCTCATCCAGGAAATCATAATTAGGCACCATGATTTGTTTTTCTACACCTCTATCAATTTGTAATCTTTCCGGAAAGGGAGGCATAGAAGTAGATGTAGATGGTTGCTCTAATACAGGAGTTGAATTTATTGGATCTTTTTGTTTTAATTTTTCAGTGTTTGGGTCTTGAAAGGATGTGTCTTCCTCAAGAATTTTATTCACCCGTAGAGAGTCTTCCTCAGAGTTATCTTGTTCTTGTATGATCACAGAAGGCTTCCTCTTTTCAAGTATTCTTCCAGACCTAAGTTGAACTTCACTAAGGTCTAGAGGAGTAATTAAACAAGTTGGAAACTGTTGGCCTTCTATCATGTATGTGTTCTGAGGATTTTTATTATTGGGGTTTGGTATGGGTTGAGCAGGAAATTGATTTGATTTTTGAGGGAATTGTAATGAAAGTGGTTTATTTTGATGTGGTTGGTTCTGATGATGTTGTTGAGGATTTTGTTGAAGATTTTAAGGAAAATTTTGTTGAGGATTTTGAGGATAAAAATGTGGATATGGTGGATGATGGTGATACTGATAGTATGGAGAGTATCTTCCATAGGGACTTTGTGATCCTTGTGCCCAAGCTTGTGATTGATTTTGAAATTGGGCTCAAGGTTGCTGCCAAGAATTCCAAGGTGGAGGTTGATTATACATTTGACCATGAAATCCCTGTGTTTGAGGTCCCCCGCTGGAAGGCCTTCTAGATACAAAATTGACAGACTGTGGAATCGCAGGAGTTTCCTCCCCGAGTTACGCTTTGAGACCGTGAAGAGAAGGAAAATTCTTGGTCTCATGTTTTCTGGAACAACAACACAGGTTTCTACAACTTTTACATCCAAAGGACACTCTCTCAAGGCATGTTTCTTTCTACATTTGGGACAAAAGATTGCCAAGGCATCAGATTCAGCCTTTTGCTTGTTTTGTATCTTAAGGGTGTCTATTTTTTCACTAAGACAAGCTAAGATGTCAGATTTAAAATCATCAAGCATGTGTCCTATTTCTGATCTACTTACTGTCCCAGAAGCAGACTTACTCGCCCTTGCAAGAGCAGGATCTCTTGGACCTTTGACAGTTTTAGATTTCCCTCTTGAAAGGTTGATACATAACTCAGATATTTCAGATAATGTGAGCTGTGATATATCCCCTTTTCCCATCATGTTAAGAACATCCAACCATTCATCCCTAATTGTTTTCAACAAAAGAGATTTTAAGGTGTCTTGATCTAGGTTTTCCATTTTTGCCCTTTTTATGTTGTAATTAAATCTTTCCAACAAATCTTCCAAATTTTCATCTTCTTTTTGTAACATCTTGAACACTTCTTCCTTATGATTAACCGACATACAATAATCCAAATATCTCTCTAGAAATGCTTGTTTCATGTCTTCCCATGTTCTAATAGAACTGCTGATCAGACTCATAAACCACTTCAATGCTGCTCCTTTCAAGGTTGAAGGAAATAATTTTAGTTTTTGAGCATCTTGTAAGTAGTCATAAGTTCTACACAGAACTTCGAATTCAAATAGGAAGGTTTCAGGATCTTCAGTTTTAATTCCATAGAAGTTTGGAAGGACAGAGGGTGAAATGTTTTTCATGGTTGTATTGGTTTCTTCATCAATTATAGGGAACCAAAAAGAGCTTCCTATTCTACCTCTTCCTCCATCTGCACCTCTACCTCCTTCTCCTCTACCTCCTTCTCCTCTACCTCTACCTCTACCTCCAAATAGTGTGTGTTCTCCATTGAAGACTCCTCCTCCTCCTTCTTCTGCCATAGTTGACTCTCCTGTGGAAGTGGAAAGGTTTGTGTCCCTACCAGGAGTCTTTAGATCTTCTTCTAAGGTAGGTTCAGTGGATGAAGTGGAAGGTTTCTCTAATGGGATATCTGATTTTAGATCTTCTAGAAGTCCAGGATCAGTAAAGGATGGAATGTGGGTCTGAGTTGAAGGTGTACTAGTTCTGGATCTAGATGAAACAAGTGGTGTTATAGAAATCAAACTTCTGCCTCTGCTGCTTATAAATCTTCCCCTTGAATCTCTCTCCCTACGCATATAATTGTTTTTGGATGCTAAGAAACAAAGGTTACCTAGTTTTCACTTCCCCGGCAACGGCGCCAAAATTTTTGGTCTCAATCTAGTCTCCTAAATTGAGCTCATTTAATTGTCAACCAGGGTTGGTAAACTGCTGAAGTGAAGTGTACTGTATGTACCTAGGTGTTTGTTTCTTAATGCGTTGTGTGTAGTGTTTTGTGATGTTTTTGGTCTTTTTTGATGATTTATGATGTTTTTGATCTTTTGGTGGTTTTATGTTCACAAGGAAAATGACTAGAAAGCTAATGAAAAGAAGCTAATGATTAAAAATAGAGTGAAGCCTAATTGGTTGATGACAAATGACAAATGCAATTGCAGATATTGAAACAGAATCAAATCCAAACTATGACTGAGCAAAAACAAAGCTTGATAATGACTTTTAAGCAAATGATTCAAAACATAAACTCAACTTGTCAAATTCTTTCATCAAAGGTATTTTGAGAGAGAGCTTGAGACATGGTCAACTAAGTATGCAAATCCTCTTAACTAAACAGTTAAACAACTAACTTATAATGATGCAACATTTTATCCTTGATTAGAGATTTGTTGAAGCATATTTGGAGTAAAACATTGATACCATCATAAGATCTTCTACTCTAAGACTAGTTCCTAACTCTATTCTGCAACTTAGTTTGATAACACTACACTTCACTCAAAGGTTATAGATTTTTAAAATAGTCTTTTGAGGAAATGTTTGTTTGTGAGATGATAATGAAGTTGCAGAAGTACTTCAGGCCTTAAAATGATATTGTCTTCTGTTCATATGGTTATGAATCAATTGTAGATTTTAGAACAAGAAGAGGTTTGTAAATAATGAAGGCTGTTTTGTTAAGCTTAACAGCTGAAGTAATCTAATATGCAGTGAATGACAACTGAATGTGGAGTGCGAATGCAATGAGTTGAGCTAAAACTGAACCTAAGATGTCACTAATCTAAAACAGTGCTGAACTAACAAGTCATTATCAAACTTAAAACAAAATAACTGAGCATGAGTTAAGTGCAATTAAACTCCGGAGTATCCTAACTAGGCTATCATGCATTATTCTATGGAATTATACAGTCTGTTTTTCCATCATGATTGGTATTTTGGAAGAGTTTCTTAGAACAATCCTAACTGTACAATTCAGTGCAAATGCAAACATAAAGACTGAAAGCAATGAAAAACTAAGATATCATAGCTATCTCCTACCCATCATTATGATATTTTGGAAAAGTGTTTAAGAGCAAGAACATCTATGGTACTTAGTGCAAACACACAACTAAAACGTTCAAGATCACAATCATGCTTAAGACATTATAAGGATTTTTTTGGAAGAGTTTCTTCTTTTGGAAGAGTACTTAGCATAAGTATAACTGTGATGGTGAACAAAAGAGATTGCAATTAAATCCTACAACACTATAGCCATTTCCCATTCATTATCATGATCTTTTGGAAGAGCTTCTTCTTTTGGAAGAGTTTTTAGAACGAGTATAACTATAGTGGCTAATGAAAACAACTACGAATTCAAACTTCAAAAACGTAAAGGCAGCTAAGATACTTATCTAAATTACACAAATAAATCCGTACAGGGGGCAGGGGCCCTCTACCACCAGACAGAATCTAACTCCAAATCAAATCAATGCTTTCAAAACAATATTGTCTGCTTCATTAAAGGAGAAATAACTTGAACAGAGCAATCTGTGTCTTCAGAAATGTAGCACAGAATCTAAGCAAAATCTTGAACAAAATCTAGCCTAGCTCTCAGTTTCCCAAGTGTTTATATAACAAATGTACATAACAAAACTTGCAACAATTCCAAGATCATTGTCTTTCCTTATCGAAATCACATTAGGACTCTTGAAGTGGAAACGTAAAAAGGAAAAGGACATCTGGACTAAGACAGTCCTATTAGAAGTATGCCTTCCTAAATGTGTTCCCACGTACCAAAACCATATCCAGAATTCGGTTTTTCCTTCATGGTGAGCAACGAACAATGTAGACATGACGTGGAATATACCCATATGCGGTTTTTCTTGAGAGGCCACCTGGAACATACCCAAACGTGAAGACAACTGCAGAATTTCCGGTTAGCTACGGAATGTCTGCATTCTACAGCTAGTTCTGGTCAAAATGCATTACAATGACAAAAATCACAAAACTTAGCAAGTCAGTCATGTTAATCATTCTAAAAGTAATTTTAACTAAATTCATTGATCAATTGGGTCTGGGATAGCAATGGACAAAGGAAAATGAGGTAAAGTAAGATGAAAGAAAGCACAATCTTGAGGCTCAACAATAATCATGATCACAAAATAATTACTAGATATCATAAGGTCAAGGTTAAGAGAACATCATTTATTTGTGCACACCATGCACAAAATTGAGAACAATTGTTCCCTACATAGCTAAGGCATCTAACACCTCAAATCCATTTACTTTACCTTTCCTATCACCTTTCCTCAAGATTTTCATGCCACAATCCATTTATCCCAATGGTCCCAACCAATCCAACTGGTTGTCACATTCTTGCCTTCAATTGTCCATATGCATGCACTGAGCTTCATGTGAGTCTTACATTTCCTGATGGATTACACCTAGCTCTCCCTAAGCTTCATTAACCTTAATCTTTCCCAAAACAATTTGCAAGGCCCTTAAAACATAAAAGGAAAGAACAAGAAGCAAACAAGAGAAAACCATGGAAAACCAATATCAATTTGATTCCACAAACAAGTGGAATTTCCATGCACAAGACTAAAAGAAATTGCAAATCAAGCGCAGAAAAATCACAAGGCACTGAACGCAAAAAAATAACAACAAACACCATGACTGAATCCCCATGGATTCAAAATGCTCCCATGATAAAGGTCAATTAGAGCCTTCTTCAAGACTTCATGGTTGTCTCTTTTTCCATGAAATCCCTGCATCATACTTCCATAACACAAAACTATCAATGTATAAATAAATACAACAATACATCAGTTACCTTACCTTGTTGTACCAAGCATGTTGCCTTGTAAATAAACACATACACATATCATCTCTCAAGGGACTCCAATTACTTTATGAATCCATCCATAACTGGAAACCAACTATTTACCTATCAAGTACATGTTCATGAATATAGCATATATCCACATAATGTCAAACAAGATTAAGAATAATAAGAATCCACGTACTCATGCAAGCACTCATTCATTTGGAATTTCAGTTTCCAAACATAACCAAAGGATTCAAACCCAATTCCTTTCTTCTAAATTTTTCCTTGTTTCAATTGAGTCTTACTATGTACTATCACATCACCCAACTATTAGTTATATAAAAAAATCAACTATTACCTTGTCACGCTTATGAAAATCATGTTGCCCTGCAACTATTCACACATGTCAGCCACTTGTTACATCATGTCCATTATTTTGAAAACAAAATTTACTAAGAATAACAACCATGACATATTCAACTCACAGTCATTAGACATAGTGCTACAACTATCACATGTTCGCACTCAAGCGCATATCAGTTGTCTCATATCATAATGTGCTAGTAAAAGTGTCTTAAAGCAAGATCATTCCTTCAAGAAATCTCATAGACACATACTCATATCATGCAATTACTCAAACATTCAGAAAAATTGTAAACATAACATGTTTTCTAAACTAATGGACAACATAATCAAAATCATACCTTAATGCATCTCAGGGGAGGCTAGCACATCTATGCAAGTCAGTCCAGATTAGTATGACACAATATCACAAGTACAAAGACTCGTACCTAAATACCATAACCATATCCATATGCATAGACCGTTCTTGACTAGCACGCTACATACAATATCAATATCTTAAATGCAATAACCATAATCATCATGTGTATGACTGTAATGCGTACACCCACAAGTTACAACCAAACATGACTAACTGACACATGTGCATATGGCCACACTGATTAAATAGCATCTATCATGTATATATAACCATAACAACAACATATGACATGCATTCATATAAGCACAAGGAATATAACAACCATTAACCAACACACCTACATACCCAACATACAAACATGTATGAAGATCTGCTCTTACCCTGAGGTCTCGTGATGTAACCTCACTTTGATGATTTCAATCTCCTGTTCTATCTCGGAAACATGTCAACCTCATAACATACCAATGGCATCGTGATGGCATAAGCTAAATGCAATGACCTCATGCATGACAACCTTAATGATGACAATGCATGCATAACAACATGCATTTAGCCCATCCATTCCAAGCGTTGAACCATGCTTTGATACCACCCTATAATGCCACCTCCCACATTTATCCACTTTCACTGGTTGCCCAGGGTAAACATGAGCTGAGGGTCACTATAATAAGACTCAACCTTCTATATGACCTTAAAGAAATGGATTTGACAACCTAAGAATTTAGTAACCTCCCGCAGGTGTTACTGGACCTCTAGGAGCAACCAAACCCGTCCAGGTGTCCAACCCCTGAGTTAACCCACTTTTCCACTAATCTAGACTCTTAAACCCTCCCTTGTGAAGGAAATCCAACATCTAAAAGCCTTTATTCCTCCCATAGGCATGCTTCCTAAAATCTATTAATTTTTCTAGTCAGTTCTGTGCCAAAGACTGCGAGATCTAAGCCACTTTTTTAGGGATAGTCTCCAAACCAATCCCAAAAACTTGATGAGGCTTTCCAAGACAATAAATGACACACATGAAAATCCTCTAACACAAATCTTTATCAAGGAATTGACCTAACCAATCCTATCCATGACATACATTTTTTCAAACACGTGATGAACATGTAACCTACAAGTCACTGATGCATATTTGAACATAGAGATATGAAACTTGTCTGAGGTTTACCAAGGAGGAATAATTGCTTATCACAATATCTCTTGTAATACCAATTAGGTCATGCATTCATTAACCAAACACTCATTAATGGAAATGTGATAGGAGCTATATTTAAATATATCATATAAACATGTTGATAACTAGCATATAACCATAAATATAACCATGATAGAACAACCATTAAATCCACATAATAACAAGCATATTTACTCATCAAATACAAGAGAAAGTTAGCTCTTATTAACCATATGAAAAATACAACTAGATATGGGACTTCCACATACCACCCAACCATAGATTGGGATGAACCGAATATTTCTTTCATCCAATCACCCACATGCCAAATTCCAAGCATGAATGTGGGATATCATGGGATAAACCAATCCATAAAAAACCAAGGGAATCCAGAGGTTAAACTACCTCCACCCTCACTATACTGTGATCTCACCTAAAATGGTCCCGAGATAAAAAAAAAAAAAACTAAACCAAGCTTGGATGCCTCGAAATTCCTTCACCATCCCTTGAGGAATTTTCTTGTCTCCATCCACCTGTTGAGGGCTTATCGGAGAAAACCATCTCCACCCCCAAACCTTGGGATTTCCCTAGACTAGCTCACCCAGATCCAAAACCTTATAGCAATCCAAAGCTCGAATGAATCATGTCAAAACCATGGCTATCCAGAAATGGAAAGGCAGTGCTAAAACCACTATCAAAACTCGACAAAATCCATGCCACTAACAACAAATGAACCAAATACACACATTTATATGCCATGCATACTAGAAATAGCTAAGAAATCATATACACAACCTATTACGTACAAGTATCGGTATTGAAGTTGCTTGATCCAAGCTTTCCTTGCTTGATCCTTGCTTTCCTTTCCTTTCCTCGTCCTTCCTTTTCTTTTCTTGTCCTTCCTTTGCATGCTTGATTTCCTTCTCCTCTTGGTTCTCTGATCCTCTCTAAGACTAATTTCAAAACTAAAATGACAAAAGGCTATGAACTTATCCTCAAAATCCTTTTTATCATTGATGCCTCTATTTTTTTTTCAATTTCCTCCTCACATGAAACTTGTGACCTTTCACCTTCGTTTTCTCCAATTTTCTATTTTTTCATAAATAAATTTCAATTAATGCTCCTTTACCTTTTTAATTTCCTTTTCCAATTCCTTTGTTGATTTCCTTTAGCCATTCACACAACAAGTGGTGCACTTTAGGATATTTTTCTGAACATTTAGCTTGGAATACATGTCCCATGACCTTGGTATTATTTTTCTTTTATTAAATTTATTACATGAAATTTTAGCCCGGGGTTGTTGCAGACCCCTCCCCCATAGGGGATCACCATCCTCAGTGTTCAGTGACACCTACAACTAATAAAACCGCTGAAAACTAAAACATACTTCCCATGGAGCTTTATAACACAACTCGTTGTAGTATTTACAATGACATCCTGCTGAAAACATGTCAACAAGACTATTTACTCGAGCTTTATAACACAACTCATTATGGTATTTACAATAATAATCACATATGATTATGCACATTTTCTTCAACCAAAAAATAACCACTCTATTCATGAAGCTTTATAAATCCAACTCGATATAGTATTTACAATGATATACACATATACACATATGCACATTTTCTCAACCAAAAAATAAAATTATACAATGCTTGTATCAAAAATAAGAGAATCTATAGGCTCACACCTCCACCCTCAATAGTAATACCAGGATTCACCTCCTTCCCAAGAAGTCCAGAATCCACTACTAAAGTCAAACTTGAATCCAATGCCCAACGCTACAATCCTGCGCCACTTGTCCTCTCAATGAAAAATTACTGACTCATTGTTTCAGGGCACACTCCCAATGTGCATCTAATTCCATCTAGAAATGCTAATGACCAAAGAAAATCCATTCCCCAACTGTTATACAGGATTTAAGATTGCAAACAAAGGTATCTCCCCTAGGTTTGGTGGTCAACCTAGAACAACATAGAGACAAGGAACCCAATGCTTTTCCTTAAAGTCAATAGATGGTGGAGTGAGGCCTACCTAGAATACGTTGCACACTTTGGTCCTTATTTAGCTTGGAGACTCCAATACGAGCTTCTATTTCCACAATTAGATCTTGCACAGTTATATAACACAACCAAGAAACTATGAGATGTATGTAGTATCATCTAAATACTCTGTTAAATAGGTAAACATGGTATTTAAATAAGTGAAATAATGACATCACATATAGGAAAACATATAATTATTTTCATTAATATAAATGGAAGGAGGTTACAACCATAAGTGGTAGCTGATCTTGTAGAAGAGCTCCTACAAGTTGTTAATTCATCCTTTCCTTGTCACAATATGCACCTCTAGTCACCATATGCATGAGATGATAACTACTTACTACAACAGAATAAGGGCATAATCACTCTCCAAAGCCAACCATTCATCCACCAACCTTTACATAGGAAAGAGGGTAAATATATAGGAGAGAGGGGTAAGTTGGGAGTTCTTATGCAATTACCATTCTAAGGTTTTAGATCCACCTTTTATGGAGGGATGGGATTAAAGGATAAGTGGTTAAAAATCCAAATTAGGGTAGGATAGGATCTGAATGTCAATCCAAGGTAAGTAGTTGAAACAAATTATGGAAACTCCTAGAAGGTGAAGCTTCTGGAATCTTGATCGTTCTCGCAGATCTAGAACCAACGTAGGTGCAAGGGAGGGAAACCTGATGGTGACCAAAATTGGTCAAAATGGAGAAACATGTAGGTGACTGCACCTTAGTAGGATTTCAAAGAGCGTTGGTCCTCAAACTGGCTCAGATAGGGCAGTTTAAGGTTTTAATTCTAAGGGTGAAAGGTACATGCTTAGGGATTTGAGCAAGATGATGACAAGGGGAATAGGATGTTGATTGATCCCATCAGGAGGCTCACTTGATCGGATGTGAAAAAATGACCTATAATGGAATGCCCCCTAAAGCGCAAAGCCAAAGATGGTGATTGATGACTATAATGATTTACTTTGTGACAAGTAGGGATCAGGGACAACTAGAGAGCTTCATCCGTTACAATAAATTTATGATGACATATGGTTGCTGAGGGATACATGCCCATACTCAGCTCATAAGCTAACATAACATTTGTAATGATCAAAAGACGCGACCATAGATGTAACTAATGGACTCATGACTGGATGATTTTCTATAAGATCACAACCATCATACATTGTGATCTTTGTATAACTCCTGAAATCGCAACCTGAATGGATGAAACTAGATTTGGGGTCTTCTATATCGTTCACGTGACCAACTAATGTATGAGTATATCCATGTGAATCAATGAGATGGAGTTGAACATGGTAGACACCATCTGATTATTGGCCAATGATGCAAGTCATTAACAGATGCGAGAGAAACCACGAATGATGTTAATGGATCTCAAGGTACTATGGTGCAATCATTATGGTATGAGTAAATAAACAGATTTTGAACACCACACAGAGTCTTTCGGTCGAAGGAAATTGATGTAAACCTGTCGTCGAGGGTGAGAAAAAATTCCATTGATGTATGCAAGAACCAAGGTACCAAAAGGGTGTTTCTAACTCAACTTCCTGGATAATGTGTTGATGTCAATAGAAAGTGACCCGTCGCAAGAGGGCCTTGATTTATCCCCAATTAATGACATGCAACAGGTATCATGATTGACACAAAATGATGCTGATGTGAAACTGGATCAGGAAAGGCAAACATGAAATGAAGGCTTAACTGTATTATAGCAGATGTCAACTGAAGGACTTCTCTTGAACACATAATGACACTGAATGGAGTTGGTAGCATTGACCCGAAATTTAAATGAAGGCTCTGAAAACAATATGATAACCAAAATACAAGCAGACTAACCAACCCAATAGCCACAAAGATGAATTGGAAACTGTCGTGTTTAAGAGTGACTTGCTACCATTAGTAAAATGGAATCCCCTATTTTCCCAATTTCCCCAACCATATTGGTTAGTACCTCTTTATTTTTTAACAAGCTTGAGGAGGATAACATATGCTTGATCTATAAGTTCATCCTTTGGATGAATCCCTCCAAGTATTTTTTTTGAACCCTGAGAAGGAGTGGTTCAACCTCATCATGTTTGAAAATTCCATCACTATTTGATGTTTTAATGAGTCTATTGAAGGTAAAAATCGACATCTTTTTCATGTTTAGAGACTTTGAAAAAGAGGCAAAAAAGAAAAATCCATATGTCCCTTTTTGTAGATAGTCTCTTAAGTTTGAAAGGTAGAAAAAAATACTCAAAAGAACCTCTTACCCATGTTTGACTAAGGTATTCCTTTTTCTTATTTAATCTATCTTAGTCTGGAAAAGGTTTAAACTTATACTAAGTAGACCTATTTTAATTTACTTTTACGAGCTCGAAAGGACAAGTGCTTGGAAATATTTTCATATTTTTGGAGTCTGAAAAGAGATGAAAGATGACTCCTCTTGGAGGAACGAGTGGTATAAAGGGTAGAAACTGGTTCTGATCATGGTGGAACTGCTCAAAACACGTAAAGGTCAAGCGGTTGGTTAATAATACCACTCATCACAACAATTCCTCAGGAAAGGGTAAAAACCAAGTGAAAGCGTATGATCGAAAAAAGATGGTGATGATGGAAAGAGAAAAAAAATTCCCATCTGAAAAGAAAAAAAAGGCTGATAAAAATGGAAATCACGAGAGGTAAAATGGGAATGGTTTCATTTTTACAAAATATTGAAACATGGGAAACTATGCTTGAGATTGGTTTCATTTTTTCAAAAGCCTGAAACATGAGAAAAAATATGCTTGGAATATTTTTTCATACCCCCAACATAATGAATCAATTTGAGGTACATGCCCCCAAAAATTCATTTCATTCACCTAAGTATACTATTGGTTGCTAGCAGGTGCATGGAATGAAGGTTCATTTACGAGATCAAGTGAAAGACTCGACTAGGAATTTATGAGATCTAATCAAAGACTCGAATTGGAAGGGGATATGTTTCATTTTTTAACAAGCTTGACATAGTAAAATAACTATGATCATGACACCTTATTTATTTTTTAAGGAGCTTAACACATGACAAGGAACTCTGCTTCAACACCTTGTTTCAATTTTTAAGGAGCTTGACACAATAAAAGGAACTCTGCTCCGAGGACCTTGTTTCATTTTTTTAACAAGATTGACACAAGAAAAGGAACTCTGCTCTAAGGACCTTGTATCATTTTTTAACGAGATTGACACAAGAAAATGAACTATCCTCCAAATAATCTTGATCATGGCCCATGAGAGCCCATGGCTTCCAGGAGGTTCTCATCCGATGGGAGAAAAAATGCTCTGGAGGGGATAAATATCAAGGGATATAATGGAAAGATTAGGCACCAATTCCCCCAGTACATGATGCACTGCATCACCTACTATATCATCAGTAGACGCGGATATGGAACAGGTTTCCACATAATTAACTTGTGGCGCGGGAGATACCACTTGCATATAAGGACCATTTGGGGAAGATGATTGATTGGGAGTTGAATTAGGACCAATGAATTAAATTTGATCAATGGTAACGATTCTTCCTTTATGTGGGAAACATATCACATGAAAGAGAGAAGAGACAAGATCTACCATGAAATAAACATAGTCACAACCAAGGAGTAAATTAAAATCCAAAGGGCCTTGGACTACCATCACTTCGCTATATATAGTATTTCCTCCAAAAGTAATAGGAAAATTAGGAAGGATCCCTAATGGTTGAATGGTTCCTCTGTTAAAATCCAAAAAATTCAAGGTAACTGGCACAAGCTATGGAGAACCTAAGGTTTTCCAAGCAGTTGAGGACATGATACTAACATATGCACCTTCGTCTATGATTGTGCCAGGTGTGGGTATACTGTAAGCATGTATTGTAATATGAAAGGGAACATAAGAAGGAATTTGATATCCTACTAATAAACTATAATCAAAGGAAGTGACCACACTACTTGGAGGGGGTTCTGTGGGAACGAGAGAACTTCCCCCTTGTGCTATGGGAACAAGAGGATTTCCCTCAAGTTCATTGGAATTTGAAGAAACGAGAAGAACCTGAGTGATATGAAGTTCACTCTCTATAGGAAGGGTACGATCAATTGAATGTGAAATCAAGTCAACCATGTTCTATACCAATCGTTGGTCAGGAATATAGTCATGAGATTCACATTCAGAGAGAGTGGGATTGACTAGAGATGAATTATGATCAATCACTTCATCAACTAGTGGAGAATTGGGAGAGAGCTTCTAGTAATCATTTGGAAGTCATGGATGAGAAGCTATAAGGTTTTCCAACACTTTTGAGGCTTCATCCATATATGGAAAAATGTGAATAGGATGATTCCATTCACATAACTTGCAGGGAAATTTTACTTTACCCTTTTTCCCATGGACCTTACTATCACTAGTTGATGGTTTATCACTAACATGATTTCTAGAGGCTAACGACAAAGGCTGATGTGAGCTTGTAGACCAAACTTCTAATATCATGGGGATACCAGGACAATCTCTAAGAAGGTGATCACCTTTACATAATTTTCAAGGGAATTTAACTTCGCGGGGTTGATTGGAATATTTCTCTATACTAGTTGCATCGATAGCAATGGCTACTTATTTTCCCCCCTGATTATTTTTCTTCTTCTTCTTCGTCCTTTTCTTCTTCTTCTTAGCTTTATGGTTACTAGAATCAATAATTTCACTAGAAGAGGAGGAATAAAGGGATGAAGAAACAACAGGTGAAGAAGGAAAAGGGTTAACTTTAGGATCAACTTGATGTTGATATTTTTCAGGTGGAGGTGAACTTGGTTGAGGAGAAGTTTGAACATTCAGAACCATAGGGGTAAAAAAAAACCAAACTGGAAAACCAATGGTAAATCCAAGAAAGGACAATGTTTCCATATAAGGAGCACCAATATTTCCAAAAGAAGGAAAATGACCAGGATTCTTGTATGAGGGGTTTCCTTGATCTAGACTCAGGAATTGTTTCCATTAGTATCAACCTAACATCCACTAAGGATATGTTCCACGAAGATGATGTTATTTCACTGTTAATTCCATGATTTTAGAAATTGATAACAAAAATAAATCAAAGAGGGTAATCTAGGAAGAATGGTTACCAAGCAACTGTGAACTATAATATACACCTTGGAAAGCCAAGGACTTAATTTACGTGCAAAGAATCTCCTCAAATGTTGTGTTTGGTGTATCATGGTATACAAGGTGGCTGACTTGGTTACCTATGGCAAGGATAACAACATATAGGGGACTCCCAAAATATACTCAACCTTACATGGGAGTACAGTCCGTAGTAGTGTCGTCTAATGCGTAATCCTTCGATGAGATCATTGCCATATACTTTTCATGCATGGAGTGCCATCCGATAAACCCGAAGGTATGTGGAGAACAATCCTATACACTTAAGTACATGGAACGAGATTTCACCCCCGTGATGAAAAATTGACAAACAACGACAACTCCTACATTTAACGACGTTGGAACACGTCTCTAGCCTAGATCTCTAAGTGTTTTCTTTAATATTACAGATTCTCCTTGAATTATGTTTCTATTTCAAGGCTCAAAACTTGATGTCACTTGAACACATCTATGATGAAAGTAATATGATAAAAAAAACTCTTTTAATTTTCCTTTTAACGATGAAAGGCCTAAATAAGTAGGGGAAGAAGAAATCAATCAACAATGCAACAAATAAGTGATGCAACAATCAATCTTTACAACTTCACTTTTCCAGTCAAAATCAAAGCCCTATATGCAATGCATGATACATAAGATTTTATTTTGGATTCCTCTTAATTTTGAGATGAAAACTAAGATATAAGTGTTCAATTACTGATTCAATTACACTTTTCAGAATGAATACCCAAACAAAAATTCATCCAAGCAATCAACAATCAAACAAAATCGGTTTGCAAGTGACCAAACTATAAGAATAAAGAAAAATTGAAACCAATTCTTATGAAAGGAAAAAAAACACAAATGCAAACTAAATGGGGTTTTTAGAGAGACTAGAAGACACTCAAGGCTTAGGGAATTTCAACTCGAAGCAGGATGATGAAAGAGAGGCTAAAAAAACCAAGGCTAAATTTGTGCAAAAATAGGGGCCAACACTGGTGCAAAGGGGGCACCAGTGCTTTGCAACGTTGGGACAGAGTGGGCATGAGTGAGCTGCAATGCTCCATCAGAGGCACTAGGGAGCATTGGGCTTGGGAAAGAGGTTTACAACACAAAAATTTCAAAAAAGGTTGAATGAAGCCATTTCCTAGGTCTGTTCTTGGTTGGATGATGCAACAAAGGTTTTTCAAGGAGGTGATCAAACACAAAGGACAAGGAAAACCACCAAGGGAATAATTTGTTCTCCAGTGGAGTTGCCAATTTGTTATACGTGATTTACGATTGCAATAAAAGGTATCTCCCCTAGGTTTGGTGGTCAACCTAGAACAACAGAGAGATAAGGAACCCAATTCTTTTCTTAAAGTAAATAGATGATGGAGTGAGGCCTACCTAAAATCCATCACACACATCGCTCATTCTTTATCTTGGAGACTCCAATTCTCGCTCCGATCACCAAAATCAGATCCTGCACAGTCAAATAACAAAAGCCAAGAAAGTACGATATGTATGCAATATCATCTAAGTAATCTATTCAATATATCAACATGGTATTGAAATAAGTGAAATATTGACATCACATATAGGAAAATAGAGAATTCTTTGCATTAATAAAAATGGAAGGAGATTACAACCATAAGTGGCAGTTGATCTTATAGAAGAGCTCCTCCAAGATTTTAACACATCATTTCCTTGTCACAACATGTTAGGTCCCTATAATACTAGTGTATCCCCTTATTTTTGTTAGTGTGGCCTCCTTATTGTTATTATTGTACCCCTGTAGCCCCCATATTGTTATTATTGTGCCCTTACATTATTATTGTTAGGTAGACTAGGATTATATTGTGACACCATGGACTCCTATATATAGAAAGGAGGTTTTGTCATTTGTATCATCCAAGAATTTTTCATTTATGTAATGTAAAGGAGGTTTCCCCCTCAAAGTGGATTATTTATAAGGCATTGATCTCTCTTTTATTCTATTTTTGGAGCTAGTTTCATAACATTTGGTATCAGAGCTTTGGATTCTAGATTTTTGCTGCTCCAAAAAAGTCATCACGGCATGTTCGCTATAAATTTTGTTCTATGAAGGCTGAGAAGATGAAATATTTTAACACAAGAAGCTGAAATCCTGAGGAACTTCGTGTAACAATTTCAGATCTTGGTTCACAATATTTTCGGAGATATGATCTGTTGAAGTTAGGGTTTTTTCAGGCTTCCGATTTTCATCTTGAAGAGGCGGCCTTAGGAAAATTGTCATAAATCTCTCTCTAAGCATCGGATGGGATTCCATAAAAAGTGGTCGAAATTAAACAGATTGTAGTTTCTTGTGTATAAATTTTAGAGCCTAAGGAGGAAACAATGACACGTGGCACACTGTACAAGTTCGCTCTACTCAACTAGGCCATAATTAGGTCATTGTGGGAGATTGGGCATAAATTTTCATTGAAGAATCCAAATCAGGTCAGACATGTGGCATTCAAAATAATATTCAGAGGGCTACTACATGACCTAATTTCAGATATTTAAGATTCGAAATCATAGATATAATTCATTTTCAATATCGAGCTCCTCAAAAGCAAGAAAAAGGTGTGTATTTGTTTTTTAAAATTGCATAATGTTTGTTTGAAGTGATTCCAAGGGCATATTGAAGAATTTTTATCAGTATTGAGTTCTATAATGCCTCCCAAAAATAATTCCACACCCATTAAGCCCTCATAAATCTCTATTATGACACATGAAGAGGAAGAATTGCAGTATGAGATATCAATATTACGGTACCAAGTGCAACAGTGCAACAATAATTTTCGATCTTACAAAGAGCAATAAAAGATGACATAGATGCTTTAAAAGAAAAAATGGAGGCTAAGTTCGTGAGTTTGAAGGATCAAATGAAATCTAATATGGATGATAAAATAGTGGAAGATCACATCCAGTATCAACAACAAGTTCTATAACTCTCAAAGGATAACCTAACTTTGGGGAAAAATTGAATGAAATAGCGGGAATATCAACATTGCAATGAAAGAAGTTCTGAAGCAGTCAATGAAACAAGAAATCGACAACTACCAAATCGATCAATTTCAGAGTATCTCAACAAGTGGAAGAAATTACCCATTGAATATTCCACATGGGAGGATGGGAATTTTATACAGAAGTATCCATAAATAATCAAGCATTGAGGGAAACACTTGTTTGAAGGAGAGGGGCATGTTAGGTCCCTATAATACTAGTGTATCCTCTTATTTTTGTTAGTGTAGCCCCCTTAATGTTATTTTTGTATCCCTGTAGCCCCTATGTTGTTATTATTGTGCCCTTACATTATTATTTTTAGGTCGGCTAGGATTATATTGTGACCCCATGGACTCCTATATATAGAAAGGATGTTTTTTCATTTGTATCATCCAAGACTTGTTCATTTATGTAATGTAAAGGAGGTTTCCCCCTCTTAGTGGCTTATTTCTAAGGCGTTGATCTCTCTTTTCTTCTATTTTTAGAGATGGTTTCATAACACAATATGCACCTCTAGTCACCCTATGCATGAGATAATACCTACTTACTACAACAACATAAGGGAGGAATCACTCTCCAAATCCAACCATTCATTCACCAACCTTTGCATATGCAAGAGGGTAAATATATAGGAGAGAGGGGTAAGTTGGGAGTTCTTATCTAATTGCCATTCTAAGGTTTTATATCCACCTTTGATGGAGGGATATGATCAAAGGATATGTGGTGAAAAATACAAATTAGGGTAGGATAGGATCCTAATTTTAATCCAAGGTAAGTACTTGAAACAAATTCTAGAAACTCCTAGAAGGTGAAGCTTCTGGAATCTCGCCCATTCTCTTAAAATTCTAGAGCCAATGTGGGTGGAAAGGAGGGCAACCTGTTGGTGACCAACGATAGCCATAGTGGAGAAAATTGTAGGTGAATACACCCTAGTAGGCTTAGATAGGGAAGTTTAGGGTTGAAATTCTGAGGGATGAAAGGTACATGCTTAGGGCTTTGTACAAGATGATGACAAGGGGAATAGGATGTTGATTGATCTATTAGGAGGCTCACTCGGTCATATGTGACAAAATTGACTATAACATCGACCTTCCATTCTTTGCTACATAATGCCTTGAGCAATTTGGTCACCCCCTTTTGTGTAGTCACTCACCTTCCAAGTTCCCCGACATCCCCTATCCCGAATTATCCATCCCTTGGCAAGGTTTCCTCGCAACGGAAGGTCCAAAAACCAAGGCATATCCCTGCCTCAAAACCATCATACCGATTATAGCATGCTCATGGAAATTTAATGGACACTATTGGGTACTAGTGCCCCACAATGGACCTGCTCCTAAATGCTTTAGGAACATATTTCTTCCTATTCCAATTACTTTTACCACTACTTCTAATCCTTGTAGTCGGTTTCAAATACCCAACCTGGGCATTTCCATGATTTCCATTAGACTAAAAAGAAATTGAAATAAATTTAAATCATACCTCATTGGTTGCAGGTAAATAAGGTACACTTGCAATTTTGTTTACTTCCTATCAAAACAAGTCAAAATATCTCTTTGGTCAAATCATCATGTATAAACATATCACATCCGGATAGCACAACCCATAACAATCATACCCATAACAATCATAAATCAGAATCATAGATCACATGCATAATTGAAACTTAAATTAAATACTGATAATTATATTTCAAATGATTATTTTGCTTCTACCTTTGTTATTTGTCGTTTCTGTACAAACACTAAATCAGTATCCAAACCTGGAAAGCAAATAGTGCCTTATCTTTAAGAAACAAGGGAATCCGAAGACTGAACCGCCTCCTCCCTCAATAGCAACAACAAGGGTATCTGAAGAATAAACTACCTCAACCATCAATAAGAATAAGTGTATCCCGAGACTAAACCATCTTGACTCTCAATATCAATCAATAAGGGAATCCAGAGACTAAACTGCCTCAACCCTCAATAGCAACAAAAAGGGACCAGAGATTCCCATACATGTTTTTCTCATCAAACTGTACAACACATACACATACACAGTGTACAACATAAAAAATGCACCAACACCTGATGTATAACACTACACATACAACTACACTCAGTGTACAACACAATAAATATACATACACACCATAGATTACCATGAGTACACATGTCATGATACAATGGCTGCACAATACCCTTAGCACTATATCAAATATGCACTCCACAACATGTACAATGTGTACATAATGACACATGTACACAACGTCACATGCACAACTCATACACAACACCCAATGTACATAGTACCACTGACACAATGTGTACACATCATCCAATGTACACAACACCACCTGAAAAATGTGTACACAACACCATATGCACACATCGCCACATGTACAACACATACACAACATGACATGCACAGAACGCCACATGTACAAAATGCACACAACACCATACGTACATAGCACCACATATCCACATGCCCACGACACCATATGTACATAACATCGCATATCCAACATGCTCACGACACAATGCGTATGCCACCACATATATAACATGTACACAACACCATATGTACATTGCACCGAATATACAACACATACACAACACTATAGGTACATAGCATTGCATAAACAACATATACATAACACCATCTAATACCAACACTGCATAATCAACATGTACACAACATCTTAGATACACAACACTACATGTACACACCATCAGGTATAACATGTACACCATATACACAATAGTGGTACTGTACATCCAAAAAACTACATTGTCTCTACCAAGAAACCTTACTTCTAGCATCTTTTCCATGCTTTTCCCAACATGTCGTAGATCACGCTTCTTTCACTCCATTGATGTATCCCTCATCATTACCTACCATAGCATAAAGATATACATAGTATAATCACATAATATCAATTCATATCCACATGATACTGACCTAAGAGACCTGTTAGGGTTACTCTTCCCACTTGAGTCCTCATAAGACCAAGAACCTCTTTATTCCATTCACCTGCATAAGAAATCATTCCTCCACAAGAATTATATTTGATGAACTTGCTAGAAAATGACATACATACAAGCATATATACATATAAACATTAGCATAAAATAATCATGATCCCTAATGACGTTGTCAGACCAAAAAATACATACATATATAAACATCACCATAAAAAAATCACGATCCTTGACGACACTGCCAGAAAAATACATACATACACACATGTATACATATATAGACATCAACATAATCATGATCAAAAAATAATTACCAGATATCATAAGGTCAAGGTTAAGAGAACCTACTTTATCTGTGCCCACCATACACAAGATTAAGAACAACTGTTCCCAACATAGCGAAGGCATATGACACCTCAGATCCATTTAATTTACCTTTACTATCACTTTCCTCATGACTATCTCGCCACCATTAATTTATCCCAATGGACCCAACCAATAAAAATGGTTGTCATATTATTTCCTTAAACTACCCTTATTCATGTAATGAGATTCATCCGAGTCTTATATTTCCTGATTGATTACACTCAACTCTCCCCAAGATTCATTAACCTTCTTATTTCTCCAACCAATTCCCAAGACCATTAAAACATAAAAATCAAGAACAAGAAACAAACAAGAGAAAACCATGGAAAACCAATAGCAATACAACTCCACAAATAGGTGGCATGTCCATGCACCAAACATAAACAAAATTGAAAATAAAGCGTAGAAAAATCACAAGGCACTGAAATAAAAAAACTAAAAACAAACACCATGACTCAATCCTCATGGATTCCCAATGCTTCCAAGAGAAAACTAAACCCGAATCTTCTTCAAGACTTCATGGCAGTCTCTTTTTCCATGCAATCCCAACATCATACTATCATAAACATATAATTATCAGTGTATAAGTAAATACAACAATACATAAGTTACCTTGCCTTGTTGTACCAAGCACGCTTCCTTGTAATTAAACACATGCACAGATCATCTCTGAAGGGACTACAATTACTTGAAAAATACAACCATATCTAGAAACCAACTATTTACTTGTCAAGTACATTTTCACGAATATAGCATATATCCACATAATGTCAAACAATATTAGGGTTAATAATACTTCCCGTAATCACGCAAGCACTCATTTATTTGGAATTGCGGTTTCCAAACATAACCAAAGGAATTCTCACCCAGTTCCTTCTAAATTTTTCCTTGCTGCAATTGAGTCTTACTATGTATTGTCACATCACCCAACTATTATTTATATAAAAAATCAACTATTACCTAGTAACACTAATGCCAACAATGTTTCCTTGCAACTGTTCACACATGTCAACCACCTGTTACATCGTGTCCATCAATTTGAAACCAGACTTTACCAAGACTAACAACCATGTCATAATCAACTCATAGTCATTATAAAAATAATTACAACTATCACCTACTTGCTCTCAAGCACATATCAGTTGTCTCAGATCATAATGTGTTAGTACAAGTGTCTTAAAGCAAGATCATTCCTTCAAGAAATTTCATAGACACATACTCATATCATTCAATTACTCAAACTTCAGACAAATTATAAACATAACATGTTAGATAAACCAATTTATGATATAATCAAACTCATACCTCAATGTATCTTAGGGAGGTTAACACATCTACACAAGTCAGTCCAGATGAATACGACACAACATCACAATTACATTGACTCATACCTGAATACCATAACCATATGCATCTACATATATAGATATCAATTAACACACTACATATAATATCAAGATATTAAATTCAATAACCATAATCATCATGTGTATGACCGTAATGCGTACAAAAAGAAGTTACTATCAAGCATGACTAAATGATACATGTCCATATGACCGCACTGATTAACAAGAATCTATCATGTATATATAACCATAACAACAATAGATGACATGGATGTATATAACCACAAGGCATATAATAAAAATTAACCAACATACCTATAAACCCGACATACAAACCTCTATGATGATTTTCAATTACCCCAAGGCCCAGTGCCACAACCTCGCTCTGATGCTCTGCATCTCCTGCTCTATCTTGAAAAAATGGCAGCCTCATAACATACAAATAGCATGATGATGACATAAAATACATGCAATGATCTCATGCATGACAAAATTAACGATGAAAATGCATGCATAACAACATGCATCTAGCCCATATAGTCCAAGCACTGAACCATGCTATGATACCCCCATCTAATGTCACATCCCACATTTACCCACCTTCACTAGTTTCCTAGGGTAAACATTAGCTTAGGGTCACTACAATAAGACTCAACGTCCTATATGACCTTAAGGAAATGGGGTCGACAACCTAATACTTTACTGATCTCCCTCAGGTGCTACAAGACCTCCATGAGAAACCCAACCTCTCCAGTTGTCCAACCCATGAGTTAACTCACTTTTCCACTGATACAGGCTCTCAGTCACTTCCTTGTTATGAAAGCCTTCATTCGTTCCCATAGGTATGCTTCCTAACATCTATGGAATTTTCCAAGTAGTTCTATGCTAGAGACTGCGATATTTAAGCTAGTTTTTTCAGGGCTAGCATCCAAATGAATGACTAGAACTTGATGAGACTTTACAAGACAATAAATGACAATAAGAAAAATCCTCTAACACAAATATTCATCAAGGACTTGACTTAACCAAGCCTAACCATGATAGACATTCCTTCAAACACATGATGAGCATGCACCCTACAAGCTAGGATGTGTATCTGAACATGGAGATCTGAAACTTGTCTTAGGTTTACCGAGAAGGACTGATGCCTTCTAAAAATAACTACCATAATACCAATTAGGTCATGCATTCATTAATGGAAATGTGATAGGAGCCATACTTGAATATGTCATATATACATGCTTATAACCAACATATAAATGAAAAGATAACCATGATATAACAACCATTAAATCCACATAATAACAAGTATATTTACTCATCAAAGACAAGAGGAAAATAGCTCTTATTAACCATATGAAAAAGTGAACCAGGTCTGCGACTTCACGTACCACCCAACCATAAATTGGGTTGAACCAAATATTTCTTTCAATCAATCACCCCATGCCATATTCCGAGCACGAATTTGGGATCTCATGGGAATAACCAATCCATAAAAAACCAAGGGAATAGAGAGGTTAAACCACCTCCACCCTCACCTTACCGTGATCTCACTTAAACTAGTCCTGAGATCACAAAAACAAACTGAGCTTGGATGCCTCAGAATTCCTTCACCATCCATTGAGGAATTTTCCTGTCTCAAGCCACCTTTTTAGGGCTTACCGAAGAAAACAATCTCCACCCCCAACCCTTGGTATTTTCCTGAGACCACCTCACCTGGATCCAATATCTTCTAGAAATCCAAAGCTTAACCAAGAATGAATCTCATCACACCATGTTGGGAAACCAGCTCCAAAAAGAGAAGAAAAGAGATATCAATGCCTTAGAAATAAGCCACTTCGAGGGGGCAACCTCCAATACATTACATGAATGAAAAATTCTTGGATGATACAATTTACAAAACCTCCTTTCTATATATAGGGAGTCCATGGGCCACAACATAATCCTAGCCGACCTAACAATAATAATTTAAGGGCACAATAATAACAAAATGGGGGTTACAAGGGTACAATAATAACAATAAGGGGTTTACACTAAAAATAATAAGGGACTATACTAGTGATATAGGGACCCAACATGCCCCTCTCCTTCAAAAAAAGTGTTGTCCTCAACGCTTGAGTAGCTCCGGGTGCTTCTGTATAAAATTCTCATCCTCCCATGTAGAATCTTCAGTGGGTAAGTTCTTCCACTTGATGATATACTCTGAAATTGATCGATTCCGTAGCTGTCGAGTTCTTGTTTCCATGAATGCTTCAGGTTCCAATATGATTTTTCATTCCTCATCAAGTTCTAAAAATATTGTTTGAATTGGAAGATTTTCACCTATAACCTTCTTTAAGCATGAAACATGGAAAACTGGATGTACTTGCGAAGAAGCAGGACGCTCCAATTTGTATGCCATAGTACCAATATTTTGCAACACCTTGTAAGGACCATAGTACTTTGGTGATAATTTATTATCCTTCTTAGCTTGCTTGAGGGACATTTGTTTGTATGGTTGTAGCCGTAAAAATACCCAATCTCCTACATCAAAACTTCTCTCGCTGCGATGTTGATCTGCCCGTTGTTTCATTCGATTTTGTGCCAAATTCAGGTTATCCTTTAAGAGTTGGAGAACTTCTTGTTGATGCTCGATGTGATCTTCCACTGCTTGAACCTTCGAATTTTCTTTTAAAGATGATGTGATGGATGGTGGATGATATCCATAAAGTGCCATAAATGGGGTCATTTTTGCTGCAGTATGGAAGGAAGTGTTATACCACAATTCAGCAAGAGGTAACCACTTGACCCATTGTGTTTGTTTATCAGATACAAAACAACGAAGATATCCTTCCAAACATTTATTTACTATCTCAGTTTGACCATTAGATTGAGGATGATAAGATGAGCTATGAGCTAATTGAGTACCCAAACAAGAAAATAACTCCGTCCAAAAATTTCCAGTAAAAATGGGATCTCTGTCGCTCACAATAACCCTTGGGCTTCCATGTAGCTTTTGAATTTTTTCCATAAATGTAGTAGCAATTGTACTTGCTTTAAATGGATGAGATAATGCACAAAAGTGTGCATACTTGGTAAGTCTATCAACTACCACCATGATGACACTCTTTCCTTCGGACTTAGGTAAACCTGTGATAAAATCCATTGAAATCTCCTCCCAACATTGACTTGGAATGGATAAAGGTTGTAGAAGTCCCGTGGTCTTAATTGTCTCACTTTATTCTGCTGGAAAACCAAACATTCTGCCACAAACTTTTGAATATTAGATTTAAGGCCATCCCAAAAAAATTCTTTCTTCACCCTGTGGTAAGTTTTTAAAAATCCTGAGTGTCCTCCTAAAGGAGAAGTGTGCAATTCCAGATGAATCTTTTGTTTTAGTTGGGAATTCTTACAAAGATATAAGCGATATTTGTACCATAAGGAATCATTTTTCCAACTAAATGTATCAGATGTACTAGGATCTTGCCGCAACTTTTGAATGAGTGTCCATACATCTTTGTCCTTCTTCCATTCATCTCTTGCTTCGGTTATCCAATCTGGTTGGATAATAGAAATGGCACAAAGCAATGCTTCCACCTCTTCATTCTTTCTTGAGAGTGCATCCGCAACAACATTAAGCTTTCTTTTTTTGTAGATTATTTCAAAGTCATAACCCAACATCTTTGTGACCCATTTTTGCTGCTCTTCTGACGATAGTCTTTGTTCCAAAAAGTGTTTAAGACTATCATGATCAGTTTTTACCTTGAAGTGTCTTTCCATTAGGTAAGTTCGCCATTTCTTTAGTGCATGCAGTATTGCTAACATTTCCTTCTCATAAATAGGTTTCTGTAAATACTTTCCTTTGATTGGACGACTTTCAAAAGCAATGGGTCTTCCTTTCTGCATTAAAACAACACCAATTCCATTTCCTGAGGCATCACATTCCACAATAAAGGTTTTTGTGAAGTCTGGCGTAGCTAAGACCGGTGCTAGGCACATTGCCTCTTTAAGATGTTCAAAGGCCTTAGTTGCTTCAGGAGTCCATGAAAATGCATCTTTCTTCAATAATGTTGTTGGAGGTGCTGCTATTCTCCCATAATTCTTAACAAACTTGCGATAATAGCCTGTTAACCCGAGAAATCCTCGCAACTGCTTTATTGTCTTGGGGACTTTCCATTCCTTAATGGCTTTAATTTTGTTAGGGTCTACTTTAACACCTCGTGAGATATAATATGACCCAGATATTCCACCTCTTGTACTCCAAAGAAACATTTGGATGTTTTTGCATATAATTGTTTCTCCTGCAATAGTTTGAGCACCCTATCAACATGTTCAATATGATCCTTCCAAGACCTGCTGTAGATTAGTATATCATCAAAAAATACTAGCACAAATTTTCTAAGGAAGGGTTTGAAAATGGAATTCATCAACCCTTGAAATGTAGAAGGTGCATTGGTAAGGCCAAAAGGCATGACCAAAAATTCATAATGACTCGCATGAGTTCGAAATGCTATTTTTGGAATATCTTCAGTCTTCATTCTAATTTGATGATATCTTGAACAAAGATCCAACTTGGTAAAATAAATTGCTCCATGTAATTCATCCAATAATTCATCAATCACAGGAATGGGAAATTTATCTTTAATGGTGAGCTTATTGAGCTCCCCATAATCCGGACACATTCGCCATGATCCATCCTTCTTGTGTACCAATACTACAGGAGCAGAGAAAGAACTTTGACTAGGTTGAATTATACCCGCCTCTAACATTTCTGCAATCATACGTTCAATTTCGCTCTTTTGGAAGTAAGGATATCTATAAGGCCTGATGTTTGGAGGAACACTTCATGGAATCAAATGAATAGCATGATCATGATCACTAATAGGTGGGAGTCCTTTGGGAGTTTCAAACACCTTGGAATGATTGTCCAAGACTTGTTGGAGATCTGCAGAAATAGATGATTTTGATGTTGGAACTTCTAGTGAGCATAATTGTGCAATTACGCCTAGTTTTTCTTTCTTTAGAAGCTTTGTCATGACATTAGAGCTTATTATCCTTCCTGGCTTCCCTTCAATACCCCGTAATTCGACTTCCTTTCCTTCTGAAAAAAATTTCAAGAAAAGTTCTTGAAAATTAAAAGCTATCGTCCCCAAAGATTGTAACCATTGTACCCCTAGTACAACATCAACACCTCCCATAGGAATGGAAAGCATTGGAATAGTCAATACATATTCCCCCATGGTTAGCTTGATATTATGGCATTTTCCAGAGCAATTTATAGTTCCTCCATTTGCAACCATCACTTGACATTCTGGTGCTTGGTATAGGAAACAATTTAATTCCTTGGCTACCTTACAATGAATAAAATTATGGGTGCTACCTGAATCAATCAACACTATTACCTTTTTCTTCTTGATCTATCCTTCTATCTTGAGAGTTTGAGGAGTGGTAATTCCTGCCAGTGCATTACATGATATGGTCGGATTCATTTCTTCCTCTTCTAGGGCCAGTTCTTGGTGTATATCCTCTTCTTGTTCATTTTCTTCTTCTTCTTCACAATCTATGTAAAAGAATTTCTTTTCAGCACACTTATGACCTTTAGTGTATTTGCTATCACAACTGTAGCCCTTTTGCTCTTTTTTCTTCCAATTGTTGTGGTGTCAAACTTATAGGTTGTGGAAATCTAGGTGTAGCAACACTTCCTTCTTTATAGAATTGAGTGGTAGGCTTCCTTGTCGCCATAATTTTACATTCAACTTTTCTTGCCAACCTGAATGCCTTCTCCAATGAATCAGGTTCCAAAACGCGAACTTCATGTTGGATGTTATCCTTTAAAGTGCCTATGAAGAGATAAATCCTGTGTTCCTCTGGAATATCAGTTACCCTTATATTCAATTTTTGGAAGTCCTCAATGTGCTGCCCCACTAAACCCTTTTGTTTGAGATTTATCAATTGGCTAAAGAAGATGTTGCTCTTTGTATCCTCATAATGTGCTATTATTTCCTCCGTAAAAATTGACCAAGTGACAATTTTTTTACGGGAGCAAAGCCATCGATACCATACAAATGTATTTTGTTCTAAATGTAAAGTTGCAATGCGTACCTTTTGTTTGTTTTGCACGTTATGGAGATCAAAATATTGCTCCATCTGTAGTATCCATGTTACAGGATCCTTTCCATCAAACTTCCTCATATCCATCTTTCGAATATGGTGGTTCTTCCCGCCAACATTAGAGTTTATGAAATCATGACTAACATTTATTTTTTTCTCATCATGAGGTTCTGCTACTATCTTTTCACCATTAGGAAACCTTTCTTGTATCAACTTTGTCAAATCTTCCATGTCTGCTTTTAGAAAATTCTTCATGTTTTCCATTTTCTCATAGATCTTAGCTTCCATGTCATCCATATTAGATTCCATGCCAGCCTCCATGCCATCAATCTTAGATTCCATGCCATCTACCTTAGATTCCACGCCTTTCTTCAAAACTTCCATGTCATTTTTTGTTGCTCTTTGCGAGAGCGAAATTTGTTGCACTTGCTCTTGTAATTTTGATATGTCATGTTGTCATTTTTCTTCTTCATGAGTCATAGTAGAGCTTTCGAAAGGCTTAATGGGTGTTGAATTATTTTTAGGGGCCATCTTATAATCCAATACTGATATCTATTCTACAATATTCCCTTGCAATCAATTCAACTTGATTCTTCAAACAAGACTTACGCAATTCGGAAAAAAAATACACACCTTTTACTTGCTTTTGAGGAGCTCGATATTGAAATTGTATTATCTATGTGATTGTGGCTCTTTAATATCTTAAATTCAGCACTGAAGTAGCCCTCTAAATTCTATTTTGAATGCCACAGGTCTGACTTGATTTGGATTCTCCAAGACAAATTTATGTCCAATCTCCCACAATGACCTAATTATGGATTGGTTCAGTATAGTGAAGTTGTACGAATTTCCACGTGTCATTGTTTCATCCTCTGCCTCTGAAATTGATAGCCAAGAAACTACAGTCCGTGTACTTGTGACCACTATTTACGGTACTCAAATCTGATGCTCAGAGAGAGATTTATTGAAATTTTCCCACGATCACCTTTTTGAGATGAAATTCGGGAGCCTGAACAAGAACTACCTTCCACAGATCATATCTCCAAAAATATTGTGAACCAAGCTCTGAAATATTTTGACGAGTTTCCTTAGGATTTCAGCTTCTCACCATAAAAATTTCATATTTTGAACCTGAGTATAAAAAAATTTATAGTACAAATGCCACGATGACCTGTTTACGAGCCTGAAACAATACCTAACTTCCACAGATCATATCTCCGAAAATATTGCGAACCAAGCTCTGAAATTTTTAGAAAATATTCCTCAGAATTTCAGCTTCGCACCCTAAAAATTTCAGCTTCTGAAACTTCGTAGAAAAAAAATTATATTGAAAATTCCACGATGACCTGTTTGGAGCAGCGAAACCCTAGAATACAAACCTCTGATACCAAATGTTGGGAAACCAGCTCCAAAAAGAGAAGAAAAGAGATATCAATGCCTTAGAAATAAGCCAATTTGAGGGGGCAACCTCCAATACATTACATGAATGAACAATTCTTGGATGATACAATTTACAAAACCTCCTTTCTATATATAGGAGTCCATAGGGCCATAATGTAATCCTAGTGGGCCACAATGTAATCCTAGCCGACCTAACAATAATAATTTAAGGGCACAATAATAACAAAATGGGGGTTACAAGGGTACAATAATAATAATAAGGGGTTTACACTAACAATAATAAGGGACTATACTAGTGATATAGGGACCTAACACACCGTGGCTATCTAGAAATGGAAAGGAAAGGTTGAAACCACTGTCAAAACCCAGAAAAATACATGCCATTGACAAAAAATGAACCAAATACACACATGCATATACCATGCATGCCAGACCCAACTAAGAAATCATACATGCAACCTGTTACCTACAAGTGTTGTTGTTGAAGTTGCTTGATCCAACCTTTCCTTACTTGATCCTTGCTTTCCTTTTCTTTCCTTTTCCTTCCTTTCCTTGATTTATTTCCTTCTCTTCTTGGTGATCTTCTCATCTTTGATATTAAATCCAAAACTAAATTGAAAAAAGATTGTGAAGTGATCCTCAGAATCCTTTTTATCAATGATGCCTCTATTTTCTTAAATTTCCTCTATTTTCCCCTTCAATTTCCTCCTCCCATGCAACCTATGAACTTTTACCTTCCCTTTCTCCAATTTTCCATTATGTTCATAAATACATGCCAATTAATGCCCCTTTACTTTTTCCAATGTCTTTTTGGATTTCCTTTAGCCATAAATACAACAAGTGATGTACACTAGGATATTTTCCCCAACATTTAGCTTGGAATACGCATCCCATGACTTTGGTCTTATTTTTCCTTTATTGAGTTTATTACATGAAATTTTAATTTGGGGCTGTTATAGAACCCTCCCCCTTAGGGGAGCACAATCCTCTGTGTTTAATGACACATACAACCAATAAAAGTGCTGAAAACTAAAACATACTTCCCATGGAGCTTTATATCTCATCTTGTCGCAATATTTGCAATGACATCCTGCTGAAAACATGACAATCATATTGTTTACTAGAGCTTTATAACACAACTCATTAAAATATTTACAATAACAACCCCATATACTTATGCAAATTTTCTTGAACCAAAAAATAACCATACTATTCATGGAGCTTTATAAATACAACTCGATATAATATTTACAATGATATACACATTTACACATATGCACATTTGTTCAAGAAAAAAATAAAATGATACAATGGCCATATCAGCAATAAGGGAATCCATAGGCTCACACCTCCACCCTCAAGAGTAGTACCAAGATTCACCTACTTTCTAGCCCTAGGAAGTACACAATCCACTCCAAAATTCAAACTTTCATCCAATTCCCAACACTTCAATCATGTGCCACTTGTCCTTTCAATGAACATTTACTGGCACATTGTTCCAGGGCACACTCCCAATGAGCATCTGATTCCATCTGGAAATGAAAATGAACAAAAGAAATCAATTCCCAAACCTTCACTTCTATGCTACATTATCCCTCGAGCTATCCAATCACCCCCTTATGTGTAGTCACTCACCTTCCAATTTCCCTGACATCCCCAATCCCAGGAAATCCATCCCTTGGCAAGGTTTCCTCACATCAAAAGGTACAAAAACCAAGGCGTATCCCTGCCTCAAAAACATCATACCGATCATAACATGCTCATGGAAATATATGAACACTATTGGGTACGAGTGTCCCACAATGGCCCTCCTCCTAAATTATTTACCAACATATTGCTTCATGTTCAAATTCCTTTTACCATTGCTTCTAATCCTTGTAGTCAGTTTTAACCACCCAACCTAGGCATTTCCATGCTTTCCTATAATGAGCACATAATTTCCATTAGACTAAAAAGGAATTGAAATAAATTCAAATTTTACCTCATTGGTGGCTCGTCAATAAGGAACACTTGCAATAATATTTACTTCCTATCACAACAAGTCAAACTAGCTCTTTGATCAAATCATCATGTATAAATATATCATATCTAGTTATCTCAACCAACAACCATCATAAATCGGAATCATAGATCACATGCATAATTAAAACTGAAATAAAATACCAATACTTATCTTTCAAATGATTCTTTTGCTTCTGCCTTTGTTCTTTGTCCCTTCTGTACAAACACTAAATCAGTTTCCAAACCTAAAAAGCACCTAATTCCTTCTCTTTAAACAACAAGGGAATCCAAAGACTAAAACACCTCCTCTCTCAATAGAAACAACAAGTATATCTCGAGACTAAACTGCCTCAACCCTCAATAGCGACAAGTGTATCCTGATTCCTAAACTAAACTACATCAACCCTCAATATCAATCAACAAGGGCATCCAAAGACCTATCCATATCAACCCCCAATAGCAACAACAAAGGCCCAAAGTGTCAAATTCATGTTTGTCTCATCACATTGTACAACACATACACATACACAATGTACAACATAGAACATACACCTACACCCGGTGTACAACATAATACATATACGTACACACCGTATAATACCAGGAGTACACATGTCATGATACGACTATTGCAAAATACCTATAACACTATGCCAAATATACACAACACAACATGTACGACATATACACAATACCACATGTACACAACTCCACCTGCACAACGTGTACACAACACCACCTGCACAACATGTACACAATACCCAATGTATAAAACACCACCTGCACAATGTGTACACAACACCACATGCATACAAGACCACATGTAAAACATGCACACAAAACCATATGTACCTAGCACCACATATCCAGAACACCATATTTACACAACACCATATATGCAACATTCCCACGACACCATATGTATTCCACCACATATATAACATGTCCATAACACTATATGTACATAGCACCACATATACAACACATACACAACACTAGAGGTACATAACACCGAATAAAAAACATATACACATCACCATCTGATACAAGCACTGCATAAACAATGTTATGAATCCAACTCGCAAAATAGAAGGTAAGATAGATCAACGACTTAGAAATCAACCTCTTCTAGGGGGAAACCTCCTTTACATTACATAAATGAAAAATTCTTGGATGATTCAAATGAAAAAACCTCCTTTTTATATATAGGAGTCCAAGGGGTCATAATATAATTCTAGCCGACATAACAATAATAATGTAAGGGCACAACAATAACAATAGTGGGATTCTATGGGGCACAATAATAACAATTTGGGGACTACATGGGCACCAAAATAACAATAAGGGGGTTGCACTAACAATAATAAGGGGCTACACTAGTATTATGGGGACCTAACATGTCCCTCTCCTTCAAACATGTGTTGTCGTCAATGCTTGAGTAGGTCTGGATGCTTCTATATAAAATTTTCATCCTCCCATGTTGAATCTTAAATGGGTAAATTTTTCCACTTGATGAGATCTTACGAAAATTGATCGATTTTGTAGCTATCGAGTTCTTGTTTCCATGACTACTTCAGGTTTCAATATGATATTTCATTCCTCATCAAGTTTTGGAAATATTTTTTGAACTAGGAGCTTATCACCTATAACCTTATTTAAGCATGAAACATGTAAAACTAGGTGCACTTAGGAAGATGTAGAAAGTTCCAATTTGTATGCCATAGTACCAATGTTTTGCAACACCTTTTAAGGACCATAATACTTTGGTGATAATTTATTATCCTTATTAGCTCCCTTAAGGGACATTTTTTTGTATGCTTGTAGTTGTAAAAATTCTCAGTTGCCTACATCAAAATTTCTTCCGCTACGATGTTGATCTGCCTGTTGTTTCATTCGATTTTGTGCCAAAGTGAGGTTATCCTTTAAGAGTTGGAGAACTATTGTTGATGCTCAATTTGATATTTCACTGCTTGAACCTTATAATTGTCTCTTAAATATGATGTGATGGATGGTGGATGATATCCACAAAGTGCCATAAATGGGGTCATTTTCGCTGCAGTATGGAAGGAAATGTTATACCACCATTTAGCTAGAGGTAACCACTTGACCCATTGTGTTTGTTTATCAGATACAAAGCAACATAGATATCCTTCCAAATTTTTTTTCACTATCTCAATTTTCTCATCAGATTGAGGATGATATGATGAGCTATGAGCTAATTGATTACCCAAACAAGAAAATAATTCCATCCAAAAAAATCCTGTAAAAATGGGATCGTTGTCGCTTACAATAATCTTTAGGTTTCCATGTAGCTTTTGAATTTTTTCCATAAATGCAGTAGCAACTGTACTAGCTTTAAATAGATGAGATCATGCACAAAAGTGTGCATACTTGGTAAGTCTATCAACTACCACCATAATGATAGTAATTCCTCCGAACTTGGGTAAACCTGTGATAAAATCCATTGAAACCTCCTCCCAACATTGAATTGGAATGGATAAAGGTTGTAACAGACTCAGGGTCTTAACTACCTAACTTTATTTTTTCGACAAACCAAAAATTCCTCCACAAAATTTTAAATATCAAATTTAAGGCCATCCCAAAAAAATTCCTTCTTGACCTCGTGGTAATTTAAAAAAAATCCAAAGCACCCTCCTAAGGGAGAGGTGTGTAGTTCCAAAAGAATATTTTGTTTGAGTTGGGAATTATTACAAATATATAAGCGATATTTATACCATAATGAATTTTCTTTCCGGCTAAATGATTCATATGTTTTGGGATCTTGCTGCAAATTTTGAATGAGTGTCCACACCTATTCATCATTCTTCCATTCATCCCTTGCTTCGGTTATCCACTTAGGTTGGATAATAGAAATGGCACAAAACAATGCTTCCACATCCTCATCCTTTCTTGAGAGTTCATCTGAAACAAAATTTTTCTTCACCTTTTTGTAGATGTTTTCAAAGTCATAAACCAACATCTTTGTGAACCAGTTTTTCTGCTCTCATGGAGATAATATTTGTTCCAAAAAGTATTTAAGACTATCATGATCTGTTTTTACCTTGAAGTGTCTTCCGATTAGGTAAGGTCGCCATTGCTTTAGTGCATGTAGTATTGCCAACATTTCCTTCTCATAAATATGTTTTTGTAAATAATTTTCTTTGATTGGATGAATTTCAAAAGAAATGGGTGTTCCTTCTTGCATTAAAACCACGCCAATGTCATTTCCTGAGGCATCACATTCCATAATAAAAATTTTGTGAAGTCTAGCGTAGCTAAGACCGGTGCTTGGAACATTGCCTCTTTAAGATGTTCAAAGGCCTTAGTTGCTTTTGGAGTCCAAGAAAATGCATCTTTCTTCAATAATGATGTTAGAGGTGCCGATATTCTCCCATAATTCTTAACAACTTGCAATAATACCCTGTTAACCCCAGAAATCCTCGAAAATGATTTATGGTTGTGGGGATTTTCTAGTCTTTAATGGATTTAATTTCTTTAGGGTCTACCTTAACACCCTCATGAGATACAATATGACCCAAATATTCCACTTCTTGTACTCCAAAGAAAAATTTGGAGGTTTTTTCATATAATTGTTTCTCCTCCAATAGTTTGAGCACTATATCAACATGTTGAACATGATCTTTCCAAGACTTGTTGTAGATTAGTATATCATCAAAAAATACGAACACAAATTTTATAAGGAATGGTTTGAAAATGGAATTAATCAAACCTTGAAATGTGGAAGTTGCATTACTAAGGCCAAAAGGAATGACCAAAAATTCATAATGACCCTCATGTGTTCTAAATGTTGTTTTTGAAATGTCTTCAGTCTTCATTCTAATTTGATGATATGCAGAATTAAGATTCAACTTGGTGAAGTAAATTGCTCCATGTCATCAATGACGGAGATAGGAAATTTATCTTTAATAGTGAGCGTGTTGAGCTCCATATAATCTGGAAACATACACCATGATCCATCCTTCTTGTGCACCAATACTACTGGAGCAGAGAAAGAACTTTGACTATGTTCAATTATACCAGCCTCTAGCATTTCTGCAACCATATGTTCAATCTCATTCTTTGGAGCATAAGGATATTTGTAAGGCCCGATGTTTGGAGGAAAAATTCCTGGAATCAAATGAATAGCATGATCATGATCACGAATAGGTGGTAGTCCTTTGGGAGTCTCAAACACCCTGGAATGATTTTAAAAATAATTTTTAGAGATGTGGAGAACTATATGATTTTGATGTTTGAACCTCTAGTGAGCATAATTGTGAAATTTTGCCTCGTTGTTCTTTATTCATAAGTTTTTTCATGAAAATAGAGTTTATTATCTTTCTTGGCTTCCCTGAAATACCCCGTAATTCAACTTCCTTTACTTCCAAAAAAAATTCAAGAAAATTTCTTAAAAATTAAAATCTACTGTCCCCAAAGATTGTAGCCGTTGTACTCCTAGTACAACATCAACACCACCCATTGGAAGGGAGAGAATTGGACTATTCAATACATATTCCCCCATGGTTAGCTTGATATCTTTCCATAGCAATTTATAGTTCCTCCATTTGCAATCATCACTTGAAACTCTAGTGCTGGGTATAGGAAGGAGGTCAATTCCTTGGCTACCTTACAATGAATAAAATTATGGGTACTACCCGAATCAATAAGCACTATTACTTTTTTCTTCTTGATATGTCCTTCTATCTTGAGAGTTTGAGGAGTGGTAATTCCTGATAATTCATTAAAGGATATGGTTGGATTTATTTCTTCTTCCTATAGGGTTGGTTCTTGGTGTATGTCCTCTTATTTTGAAGTTTCATGTTCCTTTTCTTCCTCCTGTTCACAATCTATGTAAAATAATTTCTTCTCAGCACAAGTGTATTTGCTATCAAAACTATAGCAAATGCCTTTTTCTCTTTTTTCTTCCAATTGTTGTGGTGTCAACCTTGTAGGTTGTGGAAGTATAGGAGAAGCAACACTTCCATATTTATAGTTGTTAGTGGTAGGATTCATTGTTTCCATAATTTTTCTTTCAGTTTTTCTTGCCAACCTGAATTCCTTCTCGAATGTATTAGGTTCCAAAAGGCGAACCTCATGTTGGATGTTATCCTTTAGAGTCCCTATGAAGACATCAATCCTATGTTCCTTTGGAATATTATTTACCCTTATATTCAATTTTTGGAAGTCCTCAATGTGCTCCATCATTGAACCCTTTTGTTTGAGATTTATCAATTGGCTAAAGAAGGTGTTGCTCAAGTGTATCCTCATAATGTGCTATCATTTCCTCTGTAAAAATTGACCAAGTGACCAGTGGTTTAGGAGAAAAAAGCCATCAATACCATACAGACTCATTTTTTCTAGATAAAAAGTATCAATGTGTACCTTTTGTGTGTTTTTCACATTATGGATCTCAAAGTATTGCTCCATTTGTACTATCCATGTTATCTGATCCTTGCCATCAAAATTCCTCATATATATATATTTGGAATATGACAGATCTTAAATCCAATATTGGAGTCCATGAAATCATTCTTAACATTTATTTTGTTCTCATCATGAGTTTCCTCTAATACCTTTTCGCCATTAGGAAGATTTTCTTATAGCAACTTTGTGAAACCTTCCTTCAAACCTTCCATGTATTTCTTCAAATCTTCCGTTTTACCTTCTATACAATCGATCTTAGCTTCCATGCCTTTCATGAAATCGTTCAACCCATCCATATTAGCTTCCGTGTCTTCTTTTAAACCATCTATGTCACCTTTTACTTCACTTTTGGTTGTCCTATGTGAGAGTGAAATTTGTTGCACTTGGTCTCGCAATTTTGATGTATCATGATGTAATTAGTCCTCTTCATGTGTCATAGTAGAGTTTTATGAGGGATTAATGGGTATAGAAATATTTTTTGGAGGCATTTTAGAACTCAATACTTATATCTATACTTTAGTATTCCCTTGGAATCACTTCAAACTGATTTTTCAAAAAAAAGTTCTGTAATCTAAAAAAAAAATACACACCTTTTTCTTGCGTTTATGAGCTCAATCTTAAAACAATTTTAACTCTATAAATTTTGATATCCAATATATGAAATTTGGTCCTGTAGTATCCCTTCAAGTATTTTTTTCTAATGCCACAGGTCATACATGATTTGTATTCTTCAAGACAATATTATTCCCAATCTCCCACAAATCTAATTATGGATTGATTCAATAGAATGAACTTGTACCACATGCCACATGTCACTGTTTCTTCCTTCAACTCTGAAATCAATAAAAATAAATGGAAGTTCGTGCACTTTGGACCACTTTTTACATAATTCAAATCCAATTCCTGAAACAAAAGTTATGACGATTTTCCCTCGGTCACCTGTTTGAGATGAAATTATGGAGCCTGCAAGAACACTAACTTCCATAGATCATATATATTATAATATTGCAAACATAGGTTTGAAATTTGGGCATAAGGTTCACAGTATTACAGCTCAAATGGGTTTTTTTTCCCACTTCTGAAGCTTCGTAGAAACAAAGTTATAGCGGAAATTTCATGATGGCTTGTTTGCAGCATCGAAACCCTAGAATCCAAAGCTCTGATACCAAATGTTAGGAAACTAGCTCACAAAATAGAATAAAAGATAGATCAACAACTTAGAAATCAACCTCTTCTATTGGGAAACCTCCTTTAAATTATATAAATTAAAAATTCTTGGATGATTCAAATGACAAAACCTCCTTTCTATATATAGGAGTCTAAGGGGTCATAATATAATCCCAAACGACATATCAATAATAATGTAAGGGCACAACAATAACAATAGTGGAATTATATGGGGCAAAATAATAACAATGTGAGGAATACATGGGTACAAAATAATAATAAGGGGGCTACACTAGTATTATGGGGACCTAACAAACAACATGTACCCAACATCATATATGCACAACATCACATGTACACAACATCATAGGTAGAACATGTACAACATATACACAACAATGGTGATGTAGATCTTGAAACTGCATTGTCTCTATTAAGAAAGCTTAATTCTAGTGTCTTATCCATGCTTATAACAACATGCCATAAATCACACTGCTTTCTCTTCTTTGATGTATCCCTCAGGTTTACCTCTCCTAGCATAAACATATACATAGTATAATCACATAATATCAATTCATATACACATGATACTGATCTCATATATGTGTTAGGGATACTCTTCCCACTTGATTCCTCACAATACCAATAATATCTTCATGCCATTCACCTGCATAAGAAATCATTCCTCCACAAGCATGATCTCTGATAACCCTGTCAAACAACGACATACATACATGCATATATACATATAGAAATTAGCATAAAATATTCACGATCCCTCACGACATTTTCAGACGATGTAATACATACATATATTTAAATATATAAACATAAACATAAAAAAATAATGATCCCTAACAACTCAGATCCACTTACTTTACCTTTCCTATAACCTTACCTCATTACCGGCATTCCACTGTCCATTTATCCCAATGGATCCAACCATTCCAATTCATTGTCACATTCTTGCCTTCAACTACCCCTATACATGCACCGAACTTCATCTGAGTCATACATTTCCTTATGGATTACACTCAGGTCTTCCTTAGCTTCATTAACCTTCCTCTTTCCCCAATCAATTCCCAAGACCCTTAAAACTTAAAAGGCAAGAAAAAGAAGCAAACAAGATAAAACCATGGAAAACCAATAGCAATATGAATCCACAAACAAGTGGCATGGCCATACACATACATAAAGAAAACTACAAATCAAGCACAAAAAAATCACAAGGCACTGAAAGAAAAAAACTAACAACAATCACCATGAATCAATCCCCATGGATTCCCAATGCTCCCAAGAGGAATCTCAACTCGAGCCTTCTTCAAGACTTCATGGAAGTCTTTTATTCCATGAGATCCCTGCATCATAATTCCCCTAATCACAAAACTATCAATGTATAAATAAATACAACAATACACCAGTTACCTTACCTTGTTGTACCAAGCACGCTGCCTTGTAAATAAACGCATACAAATATCATCTCTCAAAGGACTCCAATTCCTTGACGAATCCAAACATAACTGGAAACCAACTATTTACCTGCCAAATCCATGTTCATAAATATAGCATATATCCACATAATTTCAAACAATATTAGGGTTAAGAATACTTCTGTACTCATGCAAGCACTCATTCATTTTGAATTTCAGTTTCCAAACATAACCAAATGAATTCTCACCCAATTCCTTTCTTATAAATTTTTCCTTGCTGCAAATGAGTGTTACTATGTACTGCCACATCACCAAAATGTTAGCTATATAAACAAATGAACTATTACCTTGTCACACTAATTACAAACATGTTGCCCTACAATTTTCCACATATGTAATCCACCTATTACATCGTTTCCATCAATTTGAAATCAGCCTTTACCAAGACAAAAAGCCATGTCATAATAAACTCACAGTCATTAGAAATAGTGCTACAATTATCACTTCCTTTGCACTCAATCACATATCAGTTGTCTCATATCATAATGTGTTAGTAAAATCATCTTAAATAGTGATATTTCATTCAAGAAATCTCATAGACACACTCATATCATGCAATTATTAAAACATTCAAACAAACTGTAAACATAACATGTTAGCTATACCAATAGATAACATAATCAAACTCATACCTCAATGTATCTTAGGGGAGGCTAGCACATCTGCACAAGTGAGTCAATATTAGTACAACACAATATCACAAGTACATCGACTCATACCTGAAGACCATAACCATATCCATATGCAGAAATCGATCTAGATTAGCATGCTACATAAAATATCAATATATTAAATGCAATAACTACATCATGTGTATGAAAACAATGTGTAAAACAAAAATTTTCTACCAAGCATGATTAACTGACAAATGTGCATATGACCACACTGATTAAATAGCATCTATCATGTATATATAACCATAACAAAAAGAGATGACATGCATGCATATAACCACAAGGAATATTACAACCATTAAACAACATACCTATGTACCTAACATAAAAACCTATATGACTATCTACTCTTACCCCGAGGTACAATTTTGCAACCTCTCTCTGATGATCGGCATCTCCTACTCTATCTTGGAAAAATGTCTTCCTCATAACATACCAATGGCATCATAATGACATTAAAAACATGCAATGACCTCATGCATGAAAAAATTAATGTTGACAATGCATGCATAACAACATAAGCTGAGGGTCACTATGATAAGAATCAATCTCTTATATGACCTTAAGGAAATAAATTTGACAACCTAATACTTTACTAACCTCTCTCAGGTATTACATGAACTCCAGGAGCAAACTAGCCACTCCAGGTGTAAAACCCTTGAGTTAACTCACCTTTCCACTGATATGAGCTCTCAGTCACTCCCATTTGAAGGAAATACATCATTAGAAAACCTTAAATCACTCCCATATGCTTGCTTCCCAGCGTCTATGGACTTTTCCAGTTTGTTATGTGCCATCGATTATGAGATTTAAGCCACTTTTTCACGGCTACTCTCCAAACCAATGCCTAGAACTTGATTATACTCTCCAAGACAATAAATTATACCAAGATAAAGCTTCTAACACAAATATTGATCAAGGACTTGACCTAACCAAGCCTAACTATGACAGACATTCCGAAAAACACATGATGAACATGCAACCTAAAGGTCATGGATGCATATCTGAACATAGAGATCAGAAACTTGTTTGAGGTTTACCAGGAAGAACTAATTCCTTGTCACAATAGCTGCCATAATACCAATTAGGTCATGCATTCATTAACCAGAAATTCATTAATGGAAATGTGATAGGATCCATACTTAAATTTGTCATATAAACCGACTTATAACAAACATATAACTATAAAGTTAACCATGACTGAAAAATCGTTAAATCCACATAATAGCAAGTATATTTACTCGTCAAATACAAGATAAAATTATCTCTTATTAACAATATGGAAATGTTGAAAATGGAAACAAGAAACAGTGAAGGAGGCCTCCTGAAACATCTTTCCTGATCCTAGTTGGAAAGTGGTCACCTAAACTAGGTGGGGACCACACATGTGATTTTTGTCGAAAAGTCTATTTTTAGACTATATCTATTTTTAGACATATGGAGCATGGTCTAGGAGTTGCGGGATGCTATTCTTGGATGATTGGTCAAGTTGGTAAAAATATATGGACATCTATTTTTAGACTGCCTGTCTAAAAATAGAATAGTCAAATATTATTAGCCCTTAATAATATTTGGACTATAAACCTTATCTTATCCTCTTGGAGCACTTTAGTTCGAGCTACAGATGTGGCACATGCAGCTGGAAGAAAGAAATTCGAATTTCCTATGGGTTAGTTGAGCTATTGCATGTTTGACTTCAGTTAGAACTCATGTGGCAAAGTTTGGTGGAGTTGATGAGACAATTGATGGAGTTGTGTTCGGTTTAACTTAGTTGAACTAGTTGTATTTAGTCTAACTGACTAATACACTAGATATGAGTGAGGTGAATTAAATATTATTTAATTCACTAATTTTTAACTCATAAATCAACTAAAGAACACACCAGTTAACTCAGTGAATGTACAGTTTAGTGAAGACCAGTGGAAGAGGTAGGAGAAATGGTGGAGTCTACTATCAGTTGTGACTATAGTGTGCATGAGATTTGCACAATCATTGGAGGAGATTTCCAATGAGGATTGCATAGTTAAATCCAAGGGGAATTAGAATTCATTACATTCATTCTCTCATCTTGGATTGCGCAGTAGAGGCAGGCAAACAGTGGAGGAGTTTTGAACCCGTGACTTGTTCAAAACTGAGCTAGTTTGTGTGTAACTTTTGGAGACAGTACTGAGTACTTGTGAGGAGTATTGTACTGAGATTTTTACATGATTATTCTTCATTATAATATACAGAAAGTAGGGGGTTTTCAGCTGTAAGCTTTCCCCGGTATACATACTGTGTTATATGTGTTGAATTTCTATGTGCGCATGTGAATGTTTTCAATACCGCTTGTTGTTTTTATTTCCGCATGTGATGATTAATGCATAGAAGAGATTATGTGTTATGTATGAAGCTCAAATATTATGTGACCAGGATAATCTCGGTGAATAATTCAGCAAATTATTCAAATTTCTACATGGTATCAGAGCGAGATTGATCATCGGGATCTATTACAGTGATTACAATTATTTCGGTAGACAGAGTCTGTAACGGGCCAGGTAGCCTCTGGATCCATCCTTTCTCTGAAAGGTGATATATCCAGTAAATGCCCCTACAGTCGATCTCTGTGCTAGAAATAATTTGTTCTCAAGTTTAGATCGGAAGCGGTTGAGTTTTAAGCTGTTGGAATTTGAATTTTGCAGCAGTGTTTTCTTGGTGTTGAAGTCAAAATGTCTTATCAAGGATTGCGATTGGAGTATGCTCTTGAAGGCAGCTCGAATTATATTGCATGGAGAGATAGGATGGAGGCGGTGTTAGATGATAACGGGCTGAAGGATTTCATAGATGTTGAAGTCCCAAAGCCTACTGATGCTTCTCAAGTTGAGGCTTGGAAAAAGAAGATGGCAAGGTGTCGAAGGATTCTGTTGGAGGGCGTGAAGGATCACATAGTATCCATCCTGCATGGGAAAGCTTCTCCATACTTGATGTGGAAATATTTGACAATTTTTTTCCAGAGCAAGAGCAACCAGAGGAAGTTGGCGCTCAAGGATAAACTCAGGAAAATCAAGATGGAGAAGAATGACACTATTCCGGTATACTTGAAAAAGTTTGTCCACTGCAGGGATGAGCTTGGGAGTGTAGGAGTTAGTGTGGATGATGAGGAATTGGTGAGCTTGGCTCTCCTTGGTCTTCCGAAGAGTTGGCATTCCTATGAGGATTCTGTCAATGGTCGGGAGAAATTTCCAGGATGGAAAAGACTGTGGTCTGATCTTGTGCAAGAGGAGATAAGGCGGAGTACCAGGGACGGATCTTCATCAAAGGCATCTGATGAAGAAGATTGCACTTTGGCTGCCAAAGCATGGAAGGGGAAGGGAAAGAATAATGCTTCTCAATCCGGTGCGGATGGTAAAGAGCGTGACATGTCCAAAGTGAAGTGTTTTCACTGTCACAATCATGGACATTACTCCACGAATTGTCCACAGAAGAAGAAGAACAAGCAGGCTGCTGGAGCTGCAGCTGGTGAGGCTCTTGCCTCGCAATTTGAGCTGGACTTCTCATTGATCGCATGCATGGTGTCTAGTGCATTGGGATCAGGGTGGTATTTTGATAGTGGTGCTTCCTTTCACATGACGGGAGATGAAAATATTTTCAGTGACTTGGTGGAGAAAGGTCTCCAGATGCATGTTGAGTTGGGCGACGGTGGACGATACAATGTGACCGGAATTGGTACCATAACCTTTCAGAGGGAGTCAAGTAAACTCATTCTTTTACAAGATGTATTGCATGTACCAGGTTTAACAAAGAATTTGATCTCAGTCGCAATGTTAGAGGATAAAGGGTATGAAGTTGTCTTTAGAGAAGGGAAAGTTTTCCTTCGGCACAAGGCAACGGGACAAGTCAAGAAGGTTGGGATTCGGGCAAAGAATCTCTACAGACTTGAAGTAGATGGGATGTATACGGAGCTTCCTATTGTTGGGAAGCGGAAGGAAGACATGCAACTGAAGCTTGAGAGGGAGCAAGTGTTGCATGCAGGCGAGAAAGACATGCAATTGGAGCTTGAGAGGGAGCGGGTTTTGCATGCAGGTGAAAGTGAACCTCGGAGTGTGGAGCAGCCACAAGAGGATCATGGAGTGGAAGAGACCACTCATGCAGAGAAATTTCGTGCCAGACGGGCAGAGGG